>OY720242.1:22167500-22590000 GCA_963082625.1 Pasiphila rectangulata
ATTTTGAAGAACTCTTGAATTTAATTGGACCAAAAGTGCATAAAAAAGATACAAATTATAGAAAAGCAATCAGTGTCACGGAACGATTAGCACTATCGCAACAGCGTACTGACTGAACCGCGTGACAGTCAAAGGATTCGCCAAAAAACCGACAGCCGGGTGGAGCACTCAAAGCGAGCAACGAGCGGCTCGTGGCTCGCTGGTTTCCCCGTAACACGACGTACTGACTGCACGAATGCTCGCTGTGTAACATGTTACATTACACCTCGTAACGTTGGTCAGTACCCACCTTTATGGAGATCCCCTCCCTCATGGGAGGTCTACGTTCAGTAGTGGCCGTTTTATGGCTGAAATGATGATTATAATTTGGAGTGATTGCGAAGTTGGTACGAGCGCATGCGCTCTCACCTGGTGGCGAAGAGCTCCTTGTAGCCGGAGTGCTTGCGCAGCGGCACGGCGACCATGGGCAGGCGGAAGGCGGGGATCTCCTGCAGCCCGCACTTCTCCGCCTCCGTGAACGTCTGGCTGATCACGTCGTAGCCCGCGCTCAGCTCCGCCTGCGGGCAGCCGGGCCTCCGGCACGCTGATTACGTTTAGGGGCCACGGACAGTGGGACATGTGCGTGTCTTGAGGAGGAGGGGACAGTGGAGCACGTGCTACTGCGTACAGTGCAGTGCTACAAAGAACGTTAGATCAAAGACGGGGCTACAGCAGCTCATAGAGTTATGCCCTTTTCCTACAACAATGTAGAATGCACTCCAATGCGGGACGCCGGTGCAGATCTGGTGAACCCCCACGAAAATTAGAATTAGTATTATTCTGATTACGTATCTTACAACAGGCGTAAATCTCGCGATCACCGCTGTCAAAGGTTATTTTTTTATGAGATAACAGAAATTGACGTTTGACAGCGATGATCGCGAGATTTACGTTTGCTTCTAACCTGTCGCGAGATACGTAATCAGCCTGCGGGAAAGTGTTAACTAACAGTATTTTTTTAAACAAATAAAACCGGTCAAGTGCCCTGGAGTGCCGGCTGTAGAATGCTGCTCCTCCTTTCTTACCCGCGGATGCAGTAAGAATGCTGAATGCTGATTGATGTACCTGGAAGGCGAACAGGCCCGTGCGCAGGCGCCGCACGCCCTCCGCCACGCTGAGGTAGGCGGGCAGCAGCTTGTGCCAGTACAGGCGTGACATGTACCTGGAAGGCGAACAGGCCCGTGCGCAGGCGCCGCACGCCCTCCGCCACGCTGAGGTAGGCGGGCAGCAGCTTGTGCCAGTACAGGCGTGACATGTACCTGGAAGGCGAACAGGCCCGTGCGCAGGCGCCGCACGCCCTCCGCCACGCTGAGGTAGGCGGGCAGCAGCTTGTGCCGGTACAGGCGTGACATGTACCTGGAAGGCGAACAGGCCCGTGCGCAGGCGCCGCACGCCCTCCGCCACGCTGAGGTAGGCGGGCAGCAGCTTGTGCCAGTACAGGCGTGACATGTACCTGGAAGGCGAACAGGCCCGTGCGCAGGCGCCGCACGCCCTCCGCCACGCTGAGGTAGGCGGGCAGCAGCTTGTGCCGGTACAGGCGTGACATGTACCTGGAAGGCGAACAGGCCCGTGCGCAGGCGCCGCACGCCCTCCGCCACGCTGAGGTAGGCGCGCTCGCCGGCGGGCAGCAGCTTGTGCCGGTACAGGCGCTGCGTGGCCGGCTCGCGGCTCTCCTGCCGACACATGCTCCGCGTCATGCTAGCACATCTATCTAATAATAATATTATAAAGCTGAAGAGTTCGTTTGTTTGCTTGAACGCGCTAATCTCAGGAACTACTGGTCCGATTTGAAAAATTCTTTCAGTGTTAGATAGCCCATTTATCAAGGAAGGCTATAGGAACTACTAGAACATCACGCTAAGATTAATAGGAGCAGAGTACCAATGAAGAATGTTTCAAAATCGGGGTTATTTTTTGCCTTTTGAAAGCTTCCGCTGCGTGCGTTGCGTAAACGGTTTCGCAAAAATCATGTATTACAGAATTGTTAAAAGATCTAAAAAAAAGTTCGCGACAGCATATAAATAAATAAATAAATAAATAATGCTGGACAAATCACACAGCATCATCTAGCCCCAAGCTAAGCAGAGCTTGTGTTATGGGTACTAGATGACTGATATACTTAATACATTATACTACATAGATAGATATTTTTATTATATATAGAAAAACACCCAGAACACCCAGAACAAATACCTGCAGATCGTACAGACATTTGTCCCGAGGCGGGAATCGAACCCGCAACCCCTTGCGTCGCAGGCGGACCTTCGCCCGCTGCGCCACAGAGCTCGTCAAATATATCTATTTCTTAAGGTTGGCTCACTATAAACTTTTTATGCTAACCTAATTTGTTCTAAAATAATGCATTAGGTATTTGCGAAGGTGTTTTTTAAACATTTTATTAATCCTTATCCAAATAAATATGTTATTTAATACAAGTATTTAATTTAAAACAAAATTTCCTTTTACATCATTTGACTTCAATGAATATCTTAGGAGATATCGCAGTTTCAAAATAACATCGCGGCAAAATTATGATCTCTAAATCGTGTTGAGTGAATGTGGGGGAAGGCCACTCGCTTCCCCCACATTCACTCAAATAAATAACTGGCACTCCAATTTATTGTGATGCTAAGAAACCTTAAATCACCAAATTTATTCAACGGAACCAGACTTATTTGCATGCGGTATTCACTAGTTAATAGCTGAGTAATTCAGGAAAAAGATTTTAAGCTATTAAAAGTTCGCTGAACTATGATGATGATGGTTGAACATGGCGGGAAATGTATTGCCCACTGGGAGTTGTTTTGGCGTGCGCAGCGTTTATGAAGTGCAAGTGTTTTTATGTCTATCTTTTATGGTTAACTCATGGTATCCATTTTTTTTAAATTTGGTTAAGAAGTATGCATTAATTGCGAAGTCTTTTAGACCAACATGTAAATATGTACCCAAATAAGTTTCTTTAGCATCTCGAGTAGTTGTCCTATATTATCGAGTAATGTCCGAATAATGTTTTATACCTAGAACATTATTCGGACAATAAATCATATAATTTTTACCGACTTTCCCTTGGATTGTTCCAACAATCACGAACCTGTGCAAGTCCAACGCATAGTTTGACCGCGACTTTATCAATACCTATCCGCCGTTCGTAGGTGCTTCAGAACACCGCGCGTCATGGGCAAGCGTCAGATCATCGACGATCTCTGAAGATTGGAAGTCACGTCTCACCGCAAAGTAGACCCGCTTGTAAGTGGTGTTCTGCACGCCGCACGCCATGGGCGAGCGCGCGAGGTCGTCGATGGTCTGCAGCGCGTGGCTGGGCGCCTGCAGGATGGCCACGATCTTGGCGGAGTAGGCCGTGAACGCGAACAGCGAGCACACCAGCGCGCTGAACATCACCACGCGCACCGACAGCACGTCGGGGGTCACGTGGGAACCTGCAGCACAGGCGGGCTTAGACCCCGGCGGGAGCGGCCGGAGAACACTAGATTTCGCACGCGTGTTGGCGAGCTACAGTTTGCCAGCTTGCCAGAAAGCGCGCAGTTTTTCGTTGTTCGTGAACATGATGTCATTTAATTACAGAAATGTATGTCTGTACTTAAATTACGTCACAACATGATGTACAATTACATGTATCATGTTCAGGTACAACGGAAAAACTGCGCCCCTTCTGATAAAATGGCACCCTGCACCTCGCCAACACGAGTACGAAATCGCATGCGAACTGCGACCTTCTAGACAAGATCTTATTCACACTTTTCGTGTGAATCGTGTGTCTAGAAGGTTCGATGATTTCTGCCGGTACATTTGTCTTCAACCTCAGTAGCATTTTAGATGAAACCGACTATTTTATTTGCATCAATCAGTTAATATTTAATAATATTATTCAGGTCTCATTAATTTTAGGTTAAAGTACCTACTTTTGCTGTGCTCTTGCAGGGTTCATGTTGAACTTTTACCTGACCTCTTTAAAACAACATGTGTGTGCAATGCCAGATTGTACATGCCTTGCTGACAAATAGTTCCAATCGCAAATGACACGCTCTCCGGCAGTGTGAGCACCTCCAGGGGGGGGTGCTGGCGGCGCAGCCGGGCCGCCAGCGCCGCCAGCAGCGCCGCCGCCGCCGCCAGCACCGCGCCGCCGGCCGCCCACACGCCGCGGCTGAACGGCAGCAGGAACACGTTGGACACGGAGGACTGCGACGGCTGACGGAATATGAACGCGCCTCTGCAACGTCACCAGTAGATAGGTAGGTACTTATTATTTACACCGGTAACCGGTAACCTTATCACAGACGTGGCGTCTGTCAGTTGGTAAGGTTTTATAGAAACTGGGGTTATAAGATAAAGGAGATATTTAGTCTATTCAAGTTAGTAATCTCACTGAGAAATCCTGCAATCAATGAGAATCCGCATGCGGTTCCTGTTTCATGCGCCTTACTCGTAGCATGTGCGAGCGCGCCGGCAGACAATCCGCGTGCTGCGTGCGTTCTAGGACCAGGTAAGGACCTTATTGGTGCACTGCCGGTATCGAACGAACGAGCTTACGACCTTCTAGACCGACGGGGGTATAGGTACACCGCTCGGCCTATACGACTTTTTGCTTTAGGTCATACATGTATGAAATTTTAGGATGCCGGGGGCAATCCGTTTGACAAAACGTAGGCATATTTAATGTGAAAAAGTTCCTTCTAAATTGAAACCAAAAGATTCAGATCACTAACGTTACGATACATAACAAGCATCGGATAAAACTACAAAGAAATTGTCAAGTTTCTACAGAAGGGATTTTAAAAGGGTCCTTAGTGACCTCAGCTCGCAGGTCTCGGCGACGAAGTCCATGATCTGCCAGCGGTCGGCGCGCATGAAGATGGACGAGGCGCCCACCACGACGCGCCGCCGCTGCAGCGCCTCCGCCAGCCCGTCGAACGAGCCGTTGGGCAGCGTGGCTCCGAACAGCACCAGTTGACGCGTGTCTTGCCTGACAATAACACAGTAACACACACAAAAGGCTAATAACTCATACTTATACTTAGTTAGACTTATAAAGATAATATCTAGCAAATTATGTCGTAGGTACAAAGACGCCGTGGGGTGCCAGCAGTAGAATGTTGCCTCCCCTCTCTTGTCCGGGGTAGGAATCTGAATCTGCTAAGGGATAGCTCCGGAAGATGGGCAGCAGCGTCTTTCCGCGTCTTGAACACCCTATACTGCGCTCGCCAACCCTCTTGGCAGGCGCCAAGCGTGGTGAGTATGGCAACAACCCCCACAATAGAAATACAACCAAGGACTAGGCCCCGAGTCCCCGGCAGCCCCGCTAGTCCTGGCTACGGTAGCAGTCACGGTAACGGCGGGGTTAGGGTTGCTAAGAATCCCAGGTAGACAATCGGCTACCAACCCCAACAACAACCACTGGCCCTGGTAACACACAACATCCTCACTTTGAGGACAGACGAAAAGATTTTTAAGCTGGAAGAAGAATTGAGTAGATTGCACTGGGACATTTTGGGATTATCAGAAGTCCGTAGAGAGGGCGAGGACACGATATCCCTAAAGTCCGTTAACCAACCCTACTACCGCGAGGGCGACCACCAGTCCCAAGGTGGTGTAGGGTTTCTCGTCCACAAGTCTCTCATCAACAATATTATTACCATCGGCATTGTGTCGAGCAGGGTCGCATACCTAACACTCAGATTATCTAAAAGAATGAATGAATGAATATATCTTTACTGTACACCAAAACTAAAATTAAATACAATATGAAAACTTACAATATGAAAAATTATAATATGGTAGTATGTACACATGCGTGTCACAGAGGAGGCCTTTACCCAGCAGTGAGGGTGCAGGTATGTGCCAACGGGCTGATATGATGATGATTGATGTCATACCCACCTGTAGTTCAAGTCATCAGCTAAGAGCTTCATCAAAGGGTAAGTGAACTTCGGAAAGGTGTCGATCTGACGGTTGGTCAGGTCCGACCAGCCTTTGAAGTTCTGTGGCTCCGTTATCTGGAAAACATTTGTTTTCAAGCTAAGTAATTGAAATAAAAATTAGAAAGATCTGGTAGCTTTTCTTCGCATATCTGACAAATTAAGTAAATTATATACTTACGCAATTATTCCATCAGACGGTTTCCAACAAAAGCTCTCTACTCACTCTAGGGCTAGGTAGTGCAGTGTTAAATGTCCAGCATTATTAGTTTATTCCGCCGGCGCTCACCACAACGGCAGTCGACAGGTACACGTTCCGCAGGTTGTGCCGCCGCCTCACGGCCGGCCACCGCCGTCGCCACATCGCGTCCATCTCCCGAAGACTATAATTTCTGGTCATCTCCAGTTGGATCTCGATGAGGGGCTCGTTCCACTTGACGCGGTAGACTTCCACGACGTCGTCTGCCGAAAGCCAGGTCACGTCGGAGTCGGGCAGGATCTCCGTGGAGTCGAGAAACTCCGTCGAAGAGTTGACGGAGTCGTGGAGAAGCAGCCAGGAGTAGAGGTGCGTGAATGCGTGCGCATCAGAGGCCTGCAATCACGTTATCGAGTAATAATTCATCACTTTTGCGCATTTATCGTTCCTTTCGGCGTAGTCCCATTTCTTCGTTTAAGTATTTTGTTCCAATAATGGAAGAAATATACCTACATACAAATTTCCACTAGCTCGTCTGTGTGATGTTGATAAATAGATAATTTAGAACCTCATTCAATAGTTCAGTTGGCCTCCATACAGATATATTTTCTATCAACGATTTCTTGTCTTTAGGTATAATATATTTTTTTACGTGGTAGCTAAAATAAGATAGTATAGTAGGTACTATTGGTACGCCTGTTAGGACTTGTTAAAAAATCCCTTTAGTATATTTTGTAGTCGGGAAAGTACAATAGAAAAAAAAGTATAGGTCGGGTGCCTAGATGGCTAAGGCCTGTTCGCGGCCCTGACTGACTGACCTTGTAAATGGAATAAATCTGAATGGACGACTCTTCTCACATCGAAAACCAGCCGTGATCGGACGACCAGAGCGAGGTTTGTCGTAAATTGACATTCCACCATTTTTGAAACTGGAAAACCACTCAAACACTTGAGTTTTCCCAATAGCATCATCGGTCTTATAGGCCGTTCATTTCAAGAGTTTGTGTGCCAGTTCTTCCAAGCAAGAAGTAAAAGTTTGCAGCCACACGCTGCTGTTCACAAGAACCAGCCATTGCAAAAACGACGAGCACAAAAAACCATTTTCTCAAAAAAAAACCACGAAAACCAAACGGAGCATTTTTAAGCGACGACACGACGTTCGTCTTACTGACTCGTGTACCCGTCCACATATCCATCATACCCACATAATTATTAAAATCATACCTACCTACGGTTTTTTTGTTGATTTTAGATTGAACAACACTATCTTTGTACCTGAGCAAGAAGGTGGTCGGCGTGCGGGCACCCGGCGTCCAGCAGCACGCCCTCGCGCCGCGGGCCGCGCGGGCGGGCGGCCGGCGGCGCCGGCGCGCGGCGCGGCTCCCGCACGCACGTGACTAGCCCGGCGCGCGCGCACGTGCGGACTAACTGCGCTGTCGCATCTGTCGGGCAAGAACCCATAGACAGTTCAAAAGAAAATATGATGATGAATTGATATTGAAAAACTTTTACTGACTTTAATTTTCTTAAGCAGATGTTTATTACAATTTTCTAATGGGGTTTTCTTTTGAAGAAAAACTGGTTTCTGAGCTTCTCGCTTCCAGAACTTAAAGATTAGCGGACCCGGCAGAAGTCTGCCTGCGCGCTGATTTGGTGAAATACCGACAGCAGTGCCATCTACCAGGTCCAATTGTGTTTTCAAACCATCCAGGAACCCATTGAAAATATACAACACCTACACACAAAATTTCATCCGAATCGGTCCAGTCGCTGCTTAGAAGTTGGTTGACAAGACAAACACACGTAGGTACAGTAGATTACATATTTTAATATAAATTTTATGTTGTTGGCATTAATTTATTTTTTATACTTGTCAGTCGTAAAAAATAAATAATTTCTGAAAATGCATAAGTACCAAGAAATGATAGAGTCAACTCTACACTACATGCATACCAACGTACGGTAATTTTCTTTTTAACACACTTGCCCGTAAAGTGAGCCTTATTACATCGCTTTTAGAGCCATAAACCGAGCTATAACACACGCGTGCGTAATAATATTACACTCTAGTGCGTAATAGAATTATCCCTACAAAGTTTAATTAGTTACCTTACTAACCTTACTGTAAGTTATATGCGAGTCAACAGAGCATTTTCAATTTAACCGGGTAATACAGTTATTTTCATAAGTAACACCAAAGAGGTTTTATGCCGCTGAAAATCCATATCCATTATATACCTACATATATATTTGAAATAAATTAATGTGTAGGTACGTCCATAATTAAGTAAAACAAATATTTATTATTATCAAATTATTCATTTCACAATAATTTGATTAAAAAATATTAAAATATTTGCATTTTATCACTTAAAATTATAATTTTCAAGAAGGATGTATTAGGATGTTTACTCACCTTGCACAGGGCGCGTTAAAAAAACTTGCGCGCCATTTCCCATATTCCATATTCAAATATGAAAACTATCTAAATCTCTAATTTATCGTATTCGTCGCTGTGTGGTAAATTAATTTGTTTTTTCCTCGCAAGTATTATGTTGAAAAACGTCGTATGACACGCGTGAGCATTGATCATTACACTCTCGGTTTCATTACGCCCTCGCCTTCGGCTCGGGCTGCAATCTCGCCTCGACTGCAATGACCAACATTGCACACTTGTTTCATAATGTACTATATCACGGCACCACCTAAATAATTACCTTCTCGCTTAAATAACATTTAATTAAACTTACGAAACCTACTGTTTTCAACAATAAACTAAATACAGGTTTTAAGACGTAGTATTTAGGCCTGTCTTATCTATGAACAAATAAAAAACCTAGCTGAGATAAATAGGTAGCACGGGCAGGTAACAAAAGTCACTAAAACTTATGGGAGACCTGGGGGCCAGCACGTGTAGGCGGTCAGCGAAAATATCTGCTTGGACACGAAGAACGACGCTATGAACCCGAAGCTGAAGGAAGCCATCTTCCTTCCCCGGCCACCCGGTGCCTCGCACTCGCACGAATAGGCCAGTCGACAGCAGCTTCTTGAATAATCTCGATAGGTAGGTAGTTATGTGGACATTTCCCACTTAGCTAGGTGTCGTGAATATTCCATGATCAGCGTGAAATGGTTTCAGGAACAGAAGCCATTAGGCACCAATTTCATGTTTGTGAAGCAATCCTACCAAATTAAAGTGATGACTCGCTGTGCCCTTGATTCTAGTAGAAGGTAATTGATTGAATTGTAGCTAAAGAACGTTAACTTAGTACAGAGTAAACAAAAATCGGATGCGGATAACGTTATGCAATGCATAATGGACTGGTTAGGACATGAGTGCATTTATAATCAAAACTCGTGAGGCGTTCCGATGGTTAGGAAGACCGATGTAGGTACTATGTAAGTATTTTTAACAACTCGATCTGGCACACAAAAAACCTCTTTAGGTGCCATTATTTGTTGAGAACCTTGACAATAGGTGCCACTGTTATACAAGAAATGGGTCATCTCTAGTCATTGCTACTGAATGCTTCAGACAATGAACAGGATAACTCTAGTAGTTACCTGTAGATGGCGCTCTTCGGTTGCTCAAACCGACATAACCTTATCAAGAATTTCAGCAGGTCCCGACATGGGTTCTGTAGCTTAGCGGTCAAAGCACTTCCGGCTTAACGAAGCGTCAAGTATCGATTTGACGGACGTGGGTTCGAATCCCACCGGAACCGTAAAACTTTTGATAAGGTTATTAATTTTTTTGAAAATGTTCTACCTAAGTGTGGTTAAACACTTTAAAAATAACAATCTATAGAATAAGCTATAGCTATAGGTATCTCTAGTCATTGCTACACATTCAAATTCAAATAGTTTATTGCAACCACATTGTAGTAATTTGTACAGATGATATAATACATTAATAGTTCCAAACATGGACCTGGTTTGGGCACGACAATATAGGTAAGTAGGTACTTAAAAATTTCGAAATTGAATACCTACTTATCTCACATAATTATTATGTTAAATGAGGTACAATTTAGTTGGTAGGCACTTTTTTTTATAGCTACCTATTATAATAAAGCTATAATTTAACTACAAAGAGAAAAACAATAAAATGCAATGAAAATATCTAGTTTTAATTCCGCTAATGCTGAGATGCATATGCACCGCCCTCCCACCCGCTAATTATGCACATGCAGGGGGAACCAGGCTGTTACGAAAGTAGTCGCTTTCGTTCCAGCCGCCGACCAGTCAACATCTCGGCGTTTCACCTGAACATGTCTCGCGGAGAGGCGAAACACGTGTCGAAAGTAGTCGCTTTCGTTCCAGCCGCCGACCAGTCAACATCTCGGCGTTTCACCTGAAGATGTCTCGCGGAGAGGCGAAACACGTGTCGTCGTGTGGGTTTGGGTATGCATGTTGCACTAACAGCCTGGTTCCCCCTGCATGTGCATAATTAGCGGGCGGAAGGGCGGTGCATATGCATCTCAGCATTAGCGGAATTAAAACTAGATATTTTCATTGGATTTTATTGTCATATGGATTTCCGCAAAGTAACGCCTGATTCGATTAATTATATTAAGTCAGCAGGTATAGCTGAGCAGGCAAACCTGTATATAAGGAGTAGCCGCTGCGTTGTGGCTTTACCAATCCGTTAATCTCGGGATTACCCTCCGACTACCCGATAGAGCCATTGCCCACGAGTTCTTTCCTCCGTCGACCGAGACACGTTCTCGGCCTGCCCGTTGACAAGCTCACCGCCGTTAACTCGGAGGTGACGTCAACCCGTCCCACATTAGCTGCTAGGCACACTTTCAATAACCGGTCCCGCCGGCGGGGCGGAAGAATACACTCTTCCGTCTTAAGGTGCAGTTTTGCACCTGGACGTTAACCATCAGTACATTCAAAAATCTGGCAACAGTCCAAGCCGTAGTTCGAACCTAAGTGGTGCCCTTGAGCTTGTTGCCCCAACCTAACTTTTGCGGCTGGGCGCCTTCTGCGCTCGCCATAGTCCGGTAACGTTGTCATGGCCATCTGCGGTCAACAACATATATTTTCAATTCGAAAAAAAAAATGTGGCTTTACTTTCGTTCCAGCCGCCGACCAGTCAACATCTCGGTGTTTCACCTGAAGATGTCTCGCGGAGAGACGAAACACGTGTCGTCGTGTGGGTTTGGGTATGCATGTTGCACTAACAGCCTGGTTCCCCCTGCATGTGCCTAATTAGGGGGCGGGAGGGCGGTGCATATGCATCTCAGCATTAGCGGAAATAAAACTAGATATTTTCATTGCATTTTATTGTCATAATATGGATTTCCGCAAAGTAACGCCTGATTCGATTAATTATAAAGAGAAAAACAGTTAAATACACAAATAAAAAAAATAAAAGAAATAAAAATATCTATGCCTATTTACATAGATACACTTAAAAAAATATAAAATTACGTAGGTACATACATTTAAATAATTTATCTTTTTTTATACACTTTTATTATGCATAAACAAAAACCTACAGCTCTTTATCAAGAATTTTAGCGGGTCCCGGCATGGGTTCTGTAGCTTAGCGGCCAAAGCACTTCCGGCTTAAGGAAGCGTCAAGTATCGATTTGACGGACGTGGGTTCGAAACCCACCGGAACCGTAAAAAAATTTGATAAGGTTATTGATTTCTTTGAAAATGTTCTACCTAAGTGTGGTTAAACACAATAAAAATAACAAACTATAGAAGCTATAGCGACATCTCTAGTCATTGCTACTGAATGCAACTTCAGACAATGAACAGGAAAACTCTAGTAGTTACCTGTAGATGGCGCTCTTCGGTTGCTCAAACTGACATCACCTTATAAAGAATTTCAGCGGGTCCCAAAATTGGTTCTGTAGCCGGAAGTGCTTTGACCGTTAGACCGCTAACGGTCAAAGCACTTCCGGCTTAAGGCAGCGTCGAGTATCGATTTGACGGACGTGGGTTTGAATCCCACCGGAACCGTAAAATTTTTAATACGGATATTTATTTCTTTGAAAAAGTTTCAGGTGTTTAATTTTGCAAATTTCGGAGATAGGGGGAACTGGGAACGGTTACATTTTCAGACATTTTTCTACATTAGTCAAAATCTATATTTGAGGAAAACTAAAACTGTTTAATAATGTGGAAATGAAGCGCTTTTTAATGGTACGTTACGTAGGTACCTACCCCACATGACCTAGTACCAACAGAAGTATTTTACTAATGCTATTCCAAGTTTCAATATGTAGTTCCCGAGATATCCAGCTGTGACAGACAGACGTCACTAAGAGTTTCTTTGTACATTTTTGTTCGGAATCTTAAAAATGCTGAAGTTTATGGAAAGTGGCCATTGTTCTAGTGCTAACAACAGTCGTCGCGTCTCGGGTAGCAACTCACAGAGCACTGATACTAGCTACGTCGTAGGTTGATTGGATCGCGGCACACATCCAGTTGACCGGTTAATGGCGGCTCTTTACAACAAGTGCCTTGTTGGGATAGGTAATTAAATTATCGAGTGAAACACATGTTTGTAACATAACGAAAATCATGTATTTCATTCAAAACAAGCATAAATCTATAGGTACCTAGATATAGGTATTATATATTCTTATACAATAGCTTAATCAAATCAGTCACAGTTCACGTCACCATGCAAAGTTAAGCTGTTTGTAACAAACAAAGTCGCAGGACCCTTAAACCTCAAATCAAAACTGGCCAGTCTGTTGACGAGGAAACTCATTTGAGTTAAACATTACCTACCTACTTAGGTTATTGTTAGGTACTGTATATGAAAATTAAATTATATAAAAAAAACATTTACTGTCATTACATAATAATTACTAGTTTTATGTCTCATGTAAGTAGTAACTATGTGAGAAATAAAGGTACTTAAACTGAACAAATAATATGCTACACGTATGGCGGACTTGATTTGATTTCTAGTTTGTGCCCTTTAATAAAATCATCAACCTATTACCTAAATTAAATATTTCATTATTGTTTTTCTCACGCACTACGTTTAAGTAGACAGTTCATTGCACTATTTCATTATTACGGCCGCAGGCAGCAGGAGCTGTGCTAGCAGCCAGCCCTGCACTCCGCGTTACACTGCGGTACTACCTCCTTATCTTATTTATCTACAAAAATAATCACATTACTATAAGTACATGGTACCTTGTGCAACTTGCATTGCATGCTGTTCTTGAGCCGCCAGCAGCCCGCCGTCATCATTTGGTGTTGATTTTTTTAATATTAAAATTTTATAATGATGAATTCAATAAAAAATATGTACGTAACAACTTTTAGTTTACTTAAAACTAGTCAAATTTACTTGTTCTTACAAAGATTATCCCAAAATTCCCAACAGCGGGCCGGCTCAGAGGGGATTTAGGACACATCCGTCGGAATAGCGGTGCCGCGAGAGGGCAGTTCGTGAGGCTAAGATGCAGCAACAGAATCACCTCAGCCTGAGCTCGGCGGGCACGCGTCCATCTGCGTGAACAGCGCCGTGTGGTAGACCAGCCCGTACAGCAGCGCCGAGCCCAGCGCCGAGCCCGCCTGCGTGGCGGCGCCCGCCGCGCGCATGCCGCGGGCGCCGCCGCCGCGCGCCCAGCCGTACAGCCACATGCGCGCGTACGACACCACGCCCGTCAGCGCCACCCAGCTCGCCACCACCAGCGCCTCGCCGCCGCGCGACCCGGCCAGCGGCGGCGCCGGGCTCAGCAGCGCCGTGCCCAGCACCCAGCCCAGCGGCAGCAGCGCCGCCGCCAGCGCCGCGCCCAGCGCGCGCGCGCGCAGCGGCGCCAGCCACACGCCGCACAGGCACGCCGCCGGGTTGGCCAGCGCGCTCAGCGTCACCGCCAGGTGGTACGCGCGGTTGCCGTACGGCATGCACGAGAACGACTGCACCGAGGGCAGCACGCCGTTGGACAGCGCGTTCAGCGCGGCCACCAGCGCCAGCGCGGCCAGCCAGCGCGGCGCCAGCAGCGGCGCGCGCGGGCCGCCCGCCTCCTCGTCCTTGGCGGCGGCGGCGGCGGCGGGCGGCGCGCGCTCCGCGGCGAACGTGCCGAGCGAGTTGATCAGCGCGAAGGCGAGCAGCGAGGCGCCCGACAGCGCCGCCAGCAGGAGCAGGAAGGCCTGCACGCCGAAGCGCGGCGGCGGGTAGTGCGGCGGCTGGCCGGGCGCGCACGCGGGCTCGCCGCCCACGCCCTGCGCGAGCGCCAGCAGGCTGGGCACGAAGCCGCTGAGCCCCTCGCCCACGAGGTAGGTGGCGAGGTAGGCGTCGCGGAAGTGCCGCAGGTACGGGTAGAACAGCACGGAGCTGGTGCAGCCGACGAGCGCGGCGCAGAAGGTGAGCGCCAGGAAGGCCACGGAGCGCTCGGAGCCGCCCCAGGCGCTCGTGCGGTCGAAGGCGAAGGCGTTGGCGGCGAGCGCGGCCGTGCCGACGGCGAGCAGCGCGTAGATGTAGGGGGCGTCGGAGCCGCGCGGGCGCAGGCGCTTCAGCAGCGCGTACACGGGCAGGCCCACGTTGGCGAGTTGGATGGCGAGCACCATGGACGCGGGCAGCTTCCAGCCCTCGGGCAGGCGCTGCACGAGCAGCGGCAGCTGCATGTAGAGGCCGTTGACGCCGAGCCAGGTGCCGAGCCCCCACAGCGCCATCAGCGCGTCCAGCGACACGCGCCGCTGCAGCCCCCACATGGCGCCGCCGGTGGCGCTCAGGCACGGAGACAGCTCCTCCGGGGCCGCCTGCGACCTGTGGACGATCGTAAGCGTTATCCTGTGCCCTGTCGCTCCGGCTGCCGGTTGCGCGCGTCGCTTCGGCCCTCGCAGGAATGGCGATGTCGGTAGACACAAGACTTTATAATAGGAAAACTTGGCGAGCTCCGGCACAGAGATAAAGCGCTGATAAGGCACATTTTATTTGGGTGTAAATAAGCAACTAACGAGCGTTTGTCTTATCAAATAAAACGGACAAGTGCGAGCGAAACTCGCGCGCTAAGTGTTCTAAAATTGGAAGATATCAACACACGTTTTCAGCAACACGTAAAAAAACATGTTTGCTTCGTGTTCAAATGGCACTAGATTATGTTGTTACCAGTATTAAAATGTATAATTTCTTGATCTAAAAAACCTTTGGTCACTATCACTACATATTATAAATAAATTACAAGTAAAAAAAAACTTTTTAACAAACAAGCTTTTATTTAAACGTACCGACTAAAAATAATAAAATAAACATTTTTCATTAAATTTTAATGTCAACTTAAAACGTCTTTACACAATTTATGTGATAAAAAAGCTTGTCGCGAGATTAACCTGTGTACGCGGACGAAGTCGCGGGCAAAAACTAGTTATTTATAAATTCCATTGTTACATACGAGTGTGCATGCTACCTTTAACTTGATCTAATTGATTTAATTTTTTTTTAACTTCATCTGATTGTTTTTTTTTTTTTAACTTGCTTAAATGCTATCCGCCACTGCGCGTCTGTCTGTTCGGAATAAAACTAAAACACTACCGGACGGATTTTCATGAGGTTTTCACGAATCGATAAGAGGATGATTTTACAATAAAATTACTTAAAGTTTGGTATAAGTTGGCTAAACTATGACGATGTTGGTTAAGATGTCGGAAAAATCATGCTAACTGGGAGCTGTTCTGGCGTGCACCGCGTAAACCATTGAAGTTATGTGCAAGTGATGTACGGATTAATTGCTTTTCATAAATAGATATACAAAAAAGTTTGCGACAGCATATGATAGCTTTTACGGATAACTCATTATAAGCATTTTTTTAGATTAGAAAACTCTTTATTTCACACCCCTTATAAAAATAAAACATGAAAAGGAATAAACAATATACGATTACAGCCTTATCGCTTATAGCGATAAGGCCTAATATTATTTTATTATAATTTCTTACTGAAATTTTGATAAAAAAATAGCATGATTTTCGAAGCCATATTCACCAACATTGTGTCAATGTGTATAAACCTAAATGTATATTTTAACATCTTGAGTTGTTCATATAGCCCTTAAAACTTTAAACCTTAGCTTACGAGTTTTAGCGAAATTGTTTTTTTCAAACGAACACTTCTTCAAACTTCAATACGGTTATGGGGCAAAATTTGCCATCATTGTTGTAGGTTGCTTATAGGGTATCACATGCCAGCAGACCTTGAAGTTTGATAGAAATTTTAAATTTATACCTTCAGCCGGCCGTTTCGAAGAAAACAGCCGGACAGACAGACAAAAGAGAGATCCCATAAGGGTTCCGGTTTTTCTCCTTGAGGTTCGGAACCCTAAAAACTAGTGAAATGTTAAAGAGATAAAAGATAAAGAGTATTTTTTGTGTAATAATAATAAATAATCAAATGTGTGTAATTTATTTGCGAAAACATGTGTAAATAAGTTGACAAAATATGATAAGACACAACATGCTGGACCAGTACTGGTATGCAAAAAATGTCAAAAGAATGGCATGCTGAACTAGATTAATTACAATCAAATTGCTTACAAAATAATAGTCAAGCTACTTTTTTACTTAGAAGTTCTTATGTTTTTTTCCAGTTTTGTTTTTTGTATGTATTTGTAAGCCTAAGAATCGTTGTATTGAATTGGTTCGAAAATAAAGCATGTGAGACGGAATTCAAGTTTTTACGAAATTACCTGTGAACAATTACTTATATATGTATAAAAACTTATAATGCTAATAATGATAAGGTTTAATGAATCATCGGTGGAGCGCGAGAGAACGCGTGTTCCGCTGGCAAATGGTTAGAAGCTGATAAGGAATGGACATAAAATAAATAAATAGTGCTGGACATTTCACGCACAACATCCAGCCCCAACCAAAGTACTTGTGTTATAAGGACCAGACGGTAAATATAATATTTTAATATTTTGTAACTACATTTCTTAAATAAAAATCGAGACCCGAGACAAATCTGCAGAAAAGCAAACACACAATGTTTGCCCGCCGTTTTCCCCCGGGCATCGAACCCGGAACCTCTTGCGTCTCAGCTGGCTATTAGATGAACTGAGCCATGATTGTGTTGCGAGCGCGCAGGGAACACACCGAAGCGCACGGAGGCCGCCCGCCCAGCGCCGCCCGACAGGGGCGCCGACTCCTCTATAGCGTGCATTTGATAACTAGTGATACCATAAACACAATCTCGACTACACCAGCTTCCACATGTACCACACAAAATCGATATGTATACGGTAGTCTGATTCTACATCTGAACACAAAAATTGTAACAATGAATAGAAGTGAATGAGTCAGCCACGCTTCTTTCCGTCACTTAGAAAAAAAAATGTTTTCCGAAGCGAGCGAGTTCAGTTATGTGCTTTATTCAATTTCAATGTGTTTTGTTTTTATTTTGTAAACTGACTAAAAGAAGAACTGAAGAAAAGTAGCGTTTTGCTCTGTTGAATGAACACTTATTGACTTTGACTTGAAATAAAAATGATATAATTTAGGCGCCATGCGCCATCCGCGGACGAGCACAATCTCAGTTGTGCTAATGCATTGTACATCTCCAACTGAACATTTAACTTAATCTAGGGTATGTCTACAGATATTGTTAAGCCCGGTGACCCTGTTACTGATGGAATCTTAATTTAATGTTGTAGAGTAAATACGAAAACAACTAGTACAATGAAACTCCAAAAAAAATCAGAGTCGCGTTAGCTTAGACCTAGGTAATTAAATAGAAAACGGCACAGTAAATATTTACATTGTTGGCATGTAGTATCCTCGCGGATCACGGAACAGAGTGGATTCCTTAATTGGAAGTTGTTTCGCCCTGGACAGGTCGGCAGGACTGAACTGGACAGAGGTGCTTCTTCAACTGGCGAGGCCTGACTGACGCTGACGCGGCGAAGTGTCACAAAATAAACAAAAGCGATTCGGCCGTGTATTCAGCAGAGAGGCATAGAAGGGCATATATTTTTTGTGTATTCAAAATGCTAAGTATCTTGCTCTTAGGAATCTAATTATTTGCATATTAGTGCCATTTCAAGCATTGATATAAATCGTTTTATATCAATGATTTCAAGTCAATAAAACGATTCAAAATATCAGTTCCGTATTTTTATTTTATTTTTAACCAGCCTATATAGTTTTATAGATTCAATTTTAAATAATAAAAAACAAACAAAATTTTAATAATAAGAAAAACATTTAAGTTGTTATCTAAAATAATGTAATATATAAAATGTATGTTTATTATAAAGTGTATGTATGTTACTCTGTAAGGTATATATGTATGTTTTAGGACCTTTATAAGGTATTTTTATATGTACGTGCGGTTGAGAGACCTAACCTTGCCGTAACACAGTTTGTTAACTAGCATGGGAGGTAAGGCTTTGAAAATTGCGCTAATTATATAATATTTTCTTAAGGTTTATATTTATGAATAAATAATTTATTTTAGATTTTAAGTAGTCATTATATATTATAACTAATAGGTATAGGATATGGGTAATTCAACAAACATAGATATTGCTTTCATTGGACAAAAAAATGTGTACGCGCAATTGTCGGCATACCACCATGGGAGTCGTGCAAACCTGTTTTTACTAACCTAAAACTTTTGACATTGCCCATTATGTATATTCCAGAGGCTGCTAAATTTGTCAAGGAGCATTCGAATTTATTTATAAAAGCTAGCGATATATAGGTACCCTAGATGTGTACGAAACCCGAACAGAATTGTTCTGACTAGAACTGCTAAGACCACCTTATACAGAAAAAACTGTCATGCCATGTGTGGTTCTACATATATTTAATAAAATTCCAAATGACATTAAAGATTTACCGATGAGATTATTTATTAAAAAGTTAAAATTGTGGCTTATTGAGAAAGCGTTTTATAGTGTTAAGGAATTTATGGACATTAAATAAGTATTAAATAATTAATTTAATTGACGTATCGAATCATGATCATTATCTAGTGACATCTAATAACTTAATTTATTTTGTGTAATTTTGCATGCCATGTAACTTTGGTGAAATATGTAAAACTATCCCTAAATTTAAGATCATATTGTAACCATATTTCTTGCAATAAATGATTTGTGATTTATAGACTAGCTTCTGCCCGCCGCTTCGGATGCGTTGTACCCGAACAAAAAGTAACCTATGTGTTAATCCTGGTCAACATCAATACGTGTGCAAAATTTCAGCTCGATACGTACGCCAGTTTTTATTAGAGGTAACAAACCTCCATACAAACAAACTTTCGGCTTTATAATATTAGTGAATACAATGTCTTTTAAATGTAGCTTTAATAATTATTAAGTAATTGATAGGTCATACAAGGACAGCGTCTACCTGTTGCCGTTATGTATATCGAGCAAAAAACAGCAAAAATCTCGTTTGTTGTATGGGAGCCCCTATTAAACATTTATGTTATTCTGTTTTTAGTATTTGTTGTTAAAGCGGCAACAGAAATACATCATCTTTAAAAATTTCAATTGTCTAGCTATCACGGTTCATGAGGTCATCATCAGCCTGGTGACACAGACGGACAGCGGATTCTTAGTAATAGGTAGGGTCCCGTTTTTACCGTTTGGATACGGAACCCTAAAAATGGTGTCACATTACAGAAACTGCAGCAAGTTAATATTATATTGAAACTGTTGACACTTTCGAGTGCAACGGACCCACTGCTTTGGAACTATTTAACATAGGTATCTGCTGTCTTATCTAATAAACAAATTTCATTGTCTTTTGTGGTCTTGTTGCCCTACACCAAGTACAGGGCAACGCTGATTTTCAGACTGCTCCTAGTTGGGTGACATCACTGTATTAATAAACATAAATAAACTCCTTTTTTTAATAAACAATCGATTCATAAATACATACGGTGAAATAAAAAAAATAGTACTAAACCCACACAATTTATCCGAAATCGGAGGTCGGAGGAACCGATAGTGTTGGCGTAAAGAAAGAAAGCGTTCTAGAAAGTTTTTTTTTAATGTTGGTTGTTGTCAATTATTAGTATAATACATATAAAATAGGTTAATTAATAGTTATGGTAAGTCAACTAGTGTGATAAATAAATAAATTTGTAAATTGTAGTATCAGTATAAGGTAGAAAAGAGAAAAACAAAACAACGAAGAAGAAGCAGGCAGATGGACATGCACATCAAAGTTCGTTCAAACATCAAAGTCCGTCATACCCTTCTTCTTCAACATCTGCATGGGCATACCCTTCGGGGATGCTTGTGGCATGCAGCTGGTGCCCCGAGTCCTTCTCCAGTATTTCAAGGAGTTGGGCTGGTTAGGTTTATATACCCCAATGCAATTTTAGTGTGTCAAGAAGTCAATGTTCCGTATCCCAAAGTATTAGTAATAGATTCACCCAATACCCGTAAGAATGAGTAACAAACATATTATTATACATATAATGGGTGTTTATAACTACATGAATGATTGTTCTTAAAACCTTAAATGCATAATATTTAACCTGAGCCATTTCTTGAAAAACTATAATAACAATGCTTACTGCAAATGCATGCTAAAAACAAGGAAAAAATTGTCTTACTTAACAAAATTAACAAAATTTTCCTAGTTTTCATGCATTGTATCCATGTTGAACTCTTAAGGAGAATAAATAGAATAAATAGTAATCATCATTATCATCATTACAGCTGTAAGATATCCGCTGCTGGACATTAACCTCTCTCATTGACTTAGAGATCCAAGTGCATGAGGGGTTGTTGCCATACTCACCACGCTTGGCAGGCGGGTTGGTGAGCGCAGTTCGGCATGTTCTTACATGGAAAGACACTGCTGCCCATCTTCCGGAGATACCCTTAGTAGATTCTTACTGCATCCACAGGCAGGAGAAGAGGGGTGACATTCTACTGCTGGCACCCCACAGCATAAAAATAATAATAACTCTAACCAATGTTATAATGAGTTAGTCATTCATAAGATCCATAATGACAAGATCTTTGAGACAGTCATATAACTCCAACCAATGTTATAATGAGTTAAGCAGAGTTTATACAAAGCCAGTAATGGTGGCGCTAGTAAAAATAGACGGGCGCTCTATTCTCACCAGCGTTGGCAGCCAGTACTAGTTTGGCTTGAAAAACTGTTTACAAAAATATCAAATAACTAATTTTCTAAAATAATTTGTATTGGTAAATTGTGGAAAAGTCTTAAAAACTAACATTAATATAATATATTAATGTTAGTTTTTAAGACTTTTCCATATTATGAACTTGCATAACGGTGTACATGAAGTAAATTATTGTTTAAGAAAATTAGATATTAATTATTTTAGGTATGTTTAAGTGGTACCTACCCGTAGTAAACTCTATCTTCATTTAACTAGCATAGACATGGATAGTGCGCATCTAACCTGAAACCACAAAACTACAGTGAATAACGCAGCACACAACACATATCAAGAATGTCCCAATTGCACAAGATAGATAGAGTACTATCAACTATTACAATTTGATTTTATTCCCTTGCATCTCCCAAGTTTACATACTGTTTTAATAGCTTCTCATGACAGGAAAAAAAATTACTCTAACTTGTGCAAAATGGATTTCCCACTAGCCAACAGTTAGTAAAAGGAGAATAAACATATTTTCTGGCAGCTATTACCTAACAAGCTGAGGTGGCCTAGTTAGAAAATATGTACCTTCTGGAGTGCAATAGGATGCCAATTTAAAATAATTTGTGATAGTTAACAAACCAATAGCCTTTACCATTCAAGTTGCAAGCCAATAGCTGATCCTGCTGATGTGGTGGTGAGTGTGGAATTAAATTAGAGGTTTTGTAATCCGTTTTAGATGGTTACTTCACCTACCTTGCGATATTGGTCATCTCAGGCAGCACAGCAAGCGAGTAATCAATGTTGTTTTTTGTTATTCCTTGACGCAAAAGTTACAGAACTTTTAGTCAACTTACATCATTTTCTTGTATTGGACTGTTGGATATTTTGTCTACCTTGTTATTTTTTTGCATCGCAAGACATTATAATTTTTATCACACTCATCAAATCCCCAAATACAGGGCAAGTTATTTAAATAATGTGGTCTCGAATAATTAATTATTAATTAATTTTTATTAACGAGTGATGAAGCACTTGTGTGTTCGTTCAGATACCGAGGTTGTTTGTAGTTAAATGAGTTGAGTGGATTACCTAAATAACAAATAATCTTTGTATGAATTAGACTGAGCGTTTTTTTGCGTTAGGTAGTAGTAGTAGTACTAATAGTGCATAAAAAAAATTGAACTTTGCTGTGCAATAATATCATTTCGCCAGCACACTCCGAACCGAAACACGGAACCAGTCTGTCTGTCGCAGTCGCACGCAGTGCTGCGCTGCTCGCTCTCGAACGACAAACAAAGTTACTGCGGAATCGGTCAGTAGAGATGCCCACTAAAATCGGTATATTTGTACCGAAAATCTTTTCTTGTTATGTGGAATTATTTTTCTCCGACATTTCGAGTTGCGATATTTCTGAAATAGTTTGTGTACCTACCTTATTACATGAGCTACAATTTTGTGACATATTTTTGTTATTAAATTTACTGTTTACGAGAGAAATGAAAAAACACGATAATTTTGACGTTTGACCATGAATAATTTTTTTGTACAATATAATTTATTTGTAGGACTTTTATTTTTATTTATTTGACGACCTCTGTGGCGCAGCGAGCGAAGGTTTCCTGCGACGCAAGAGGTTGCTAGTTCGATTCCCGTCTCGGAAAAAATGTTTCGATGGCCATCTGAGTTGAGGTCATTTTTATCCACATCAATTCTACTTCAAATCATACTTTCTGATTGCAAATGCATAACATTTAGCAAAATATGCTTCATTACCTACAATATTTGGAAAGTTCCCTAAAGTTACCTTCCTCGTGGCTCCTATTTTTAAAAACTCATCACGACATGAGATTTTATAAAGTAGGATTAGTAGTGAAAATGTATCTATTCGAACCCAAATATAATTTTCTAAATAAGTTGATAAAAGACGGAGTTCTAAGGTAACATACTATATTTAAAAAAAAAGTTTTTCATACGGTTTTAACCCATCGCGCGGCAGAATGATTCAAGCATTATTTCCTGTTACTGCATTTGGGTATATAAATTGATAATCATCATTTCAGCCGTAAAACACCCACTACTGAACACAGGCCTCCCGCGTAAATCTCCATATAATTGCCATAATCACCAAACTTGGCAGGCGGGTTGGCGAGCGCAGTGCGGGATGTTGATACACGGAAAGACGCTACAGACAAGCCTGCTAAGGGATACTCCGGAAGATGGGCATCTTCCGAAGTATCCCTTAGCAGGCTCACAGCAGGTAACATGCGCTAATTAATTTAATTACAGAACAAATATACATCTGGGATGCTGTTTCCGTTGCTCCGTTCAGGATTCTGTAATAATAATTTTTGTTTTTTACTTGCTAAGTAATTTAATATTTTAAACACAAACACTGCAATAGCTATAACAAATTGATTTCAGTTTTATATTTCAAGTAGGTACCTATTGAGTAGAAATCTTTCGTAAAAAACTCTGGTTATTTTATTTTGTCGCATTATATAACAATCGAGTCTTTAATCTGTGAAACCGAATCGACCTTTGATTATCGATACTTTCAATCCCTATGACTACTGTCATTTTGAGAAATTATGTTACCAATATAATTAATTCCCACTTTTTACACAATTTAGCGAAAATAAATGCTCATTGGTTGCATGTTATTACTTTTTGGGAGCTTTGTAATCCGCAATAATACCTTCAGTAAAAAATGCTTTTCAGGTATCTGGTGATACCTGATATTATTGATATAATATCAATAATATCAGGTAGGTATTCTTATTTGTTAAGTCATCAGACTTGACGAACAAGAATAAGAAAATGCATTTTCTTCAGCATCGCGTAAATGGATACACTTTGTAATAAAAATGTAGCAATATCACTAATTATTTTCAAATTACTATAGCCTGTATTACATTACACGGTATTCAGGGACCCTTACCCTAACTAAGAGTGGTGTAATAAGAGTTCGCAGAGTGGTCACAACGTAGGAAGGTACAATGTAAATATTCGTAAAAAAACGTAATTATTAGTGATGGTTTTTTGTTCCAGTGGTAGTGGAGCCTTTTCGGATGACTAAGGATACAATTAATTGTTTTTTAACATCATAAATAAATAATGATATACACTTTGTAGTGCAGGAAACGCTCCACGACGTCGGGCTTACAGGATGAATCAACCGCTTCCCTCATAGATGATGACTGAAGCTGAGAAAAGCTTTATTTACTTATCTTATATCAGAAATTATACAATGTTTTCCATATACATTGAAGTATTATTTTATAACATTAAACAAAACCTCGTGCCACTGGTTTTATGTAAAAAAACTAGTGGCAGTAGCTTTTGCAATTTAGAATGTTTGGTACCTACAGCTAATGCGGAAAAAAGTTATCGATGTCGACAATCTTCATTACCTACATACATCCCAATTTGTTCGTTATGTTGGCCAAACTGATAACATGTCATTTTGTAGAGTTCGTTATGTTGTCCTAATGACTGCGCAGTCGAATTTGATTGGTCCAAAAACTTCGTATGAAGTGAAGTCTCTTACTAGTTAGGTACTTGCTCTGTGCACAGAAGAACTTCACGGCAAATTGTTTATTGTCGTTCGATCGTGGTCGTAACTTCAGTCCTGCCAGCACTTCGTTCATAAATGTTCTACGACATGGTCTCCGACTCCGTAAAGTTATTGATTGATCTCAGAAATTTTACGAAAATAATTCATAAATTTGCTAAAGCGTGAGGACCATCATTTTAAACTCACAAGTAAAACAGCTATTAATAATAATGCTGAACATCGCAGCACCAAAAGTGTTTTGTGTGCCAGACAGATGATCGATAGAATAAATATTTTTTTGTTTTTAGAGATATATTATCTATCATACATCGAATAATAGCTAGGCCTGACCCGAGACAACTATCTGCAGAATAGCAAACAACACGTCCCCGTTAACTTTGCTTGTATTGTTTAGCGAAATGGCTAATTCTAACTACAATTTGACCAACGTTGGCATCACTCTTTGTAACTAGGTCAAAGGTGTAGTTTGACATTTACACGTCAGCTGTTGATATCAGCGCTGTAAGTCATTCAGTCAGTCAGCTGTGGCAATGTTGCCATACTTTTTTTTTTCGCTCCTTTCAGAGCAGGCTATAGTCTAAGACCATACTGCCTAGTCTAACGTAGTTCAATGTTGCCATACATAATTATATTAATTTCAACTTTTAATGTTTAAAAAATTAAAATGATACAGGTGCACACTTAAATTCAACATCATCATCTTTTCAGCTGTAAAACGTCCACTACTGAACACAGGCCTCCCTCATGGATCTCCATGAGGGGTAGTTGCCATACTCACCACGCTTGGCAGGCAGGTTGGCGAGCGCAGTTCAGGATTTTGATACACGGAAGACGCTGCTGCCCATCTTCCGGAGGTATCCCTTAGCAGCCTCTTACTGCATCCACGGGCATGAGAGGAGGGGTAACATTCTACTGCCGGCACCCCACGGCTTACGGCACACATAAATTAATAAGTAGAAGGAAATATCTCGGACACTGTTTCCACAGTTTAAATAAAATAATTACTTTTTCATTTCTCATACTCGGAAAGTAGTGTTGTTTTTATCTGATTATTGGGTGGAAAATGCTGCTTCCCTCCATAGAGAGGGAAAAACTCATACAAAATACTTTCCAACTGAGGGCCGGAATGAACTTTAAAAATAGAACTGCTGTCAGCTATGAAGAGTATTATGTATTACTTATTATTATTAGTAGGTATCGCGGTCAGTTCCATAATGAGCCGTTTTCAGTAACAAAACAAAAAGAGTTTTCTACTAAACCTAACAGATGGAGCTGGCAAGCGGAGTAAGCAAGTTTGTGATTAATCCTGTCATTGTCAAATTGTGCCTACCAGTAAAAGAAAATTAACGCCATCTATAAGGTTCGAGGTAACTATTTTTGAAGTTTTTACTTTTTAATGAAAACGCCTCATTAAAATTTAAAAAGTCGACATAAATTGGCGGGATAGTAATCTGTTAGAGTTCGCGCAAAACTTCTTGAGCTCTGTGAACGTTGCGGCAAATGCAAAGTTGCGCATGTTCACATGTTCATTCAATATTGCCAACTAGGTTATAAATAATCTTGCCACATAGTAGAAATTTTGTATTAAAAAATTGGCTTCTTGCGATAAGTAAAGGTGAATTTGTTCTAGCATTTAAGTTTTTATTAATCCTTAATTTAATATAATAATTGTTTTTTAAATACGTTTGTTTTAATAATTGAAAAATAAATAGATGCATACTTAGTAAAATGTGTGCTAGATAAAACGAAAATACACCAAAACTCGCGCTGGCAACCCTAGTTTCACTGACTGAGCCCCTCTCGCACCCCTTTTATCATTCCTTCCCCTCAACGCCCTAAAAACTGTGTACTGCGCAGTCACTGAAGCTAACTTCACAGAGCTCAAGAAGTTTTGCGCGAACTATACCTATGTAACTATCTGTGACGGAATTAAAAAAAATAGGTCCTAATTTGACAATTAATTTGAAATAGGTAAGTACTACTATTATTATTTTAAATTATCAATAAATAGTTTAGATAAACAACTAGTTTTATTTTTCTCTTAGTCGAAATGAAAAGTAGAGTGTTTAACACGGGTAAAAGAATCAATTCCTACTCGGTCTATGGCCGCCGTCTAAATACCTCGGGAATTGATTGTTTCGACCCTTGGTTAACAACCTACTATTCCTTAACTAGCCTATCAGCTTGTAGGTACACCTACTATGGTTAACTGATAAGTAGAAATCGTATATGCTTTTTTCTATTCTTAAATTTAAATGAGGATACATTGCAATGCTAATGCAATTTTCTTGCTAGGTACCTATGTCTTGCTAGTCAATTTGTTTTGTTACTGGTGATTGATTGGTGATGT
Organism: Pasiphila rectangulata; assembly: GCA_963082625.1. Taxonomy (NCBI): domain Eukaryota; kingdom Metazoa; phylum Arthropoda; class Insecta; order Lepidoptera; family Geometridae; genus Pasiphila; species Pasiphila rectangulata. The sequence goes on from OY720242.1 coordinate 22,194,669, forward strand.
TTTTAAACGTTTAATCTGGTTGCGTGTAGGAACCTACCTACTCCTGTCCTCATGAGAATCTGTCTCTTTGAGAATATCCAATCATGGGCTAATCGTGTATGTTTTTCTATAGGCGCACATACAATGGGTTAGAGATACACGATTATTCTGCAAAACGTTACCCGGAAGTGCTATATCGAAAAGCTGAGATAAAGAAAAATAAAAGATCGTTTGTTTGCATAAATGATCTTTATATTTTCTTTGAGGGCCTGTGGGAGATGCCCAATTTTTTTTTTCTAATTGACTTTTTTTGTTGACCGCAGATGGCCATGACAACGTTCCGGGGACTGGCGAGCGCAGAGGGCGCCCCGCCGCAAAAGTTAGGTTGGGGCAACAAGCTCAAGGGCACCACTTAGGTTCGAACCACGTCTTGGACTGTTGCCAGATTTTTATATGTAATGATGGTTAACGTCCGGGTGCAAAACTGCACCATATGAGTGTGTTCTTCGGCCTCGCCGGCAAGACCGGTTATTAAATGTGTATCTAGCAGCTAGTGTGGGACGGGTTGACGTCACCTCCGGGTTAGCGGCGGTGAGCTCGCCGACGGGCAAGCCGAGAACGTGTCTCGGTCGACGGAGGAAAGAGGAGAAAAGCCCACATCTCCAATCATATCACTCTAGGAGCTACTTTCCTGCTGGGGTAACGTTCACCCTTATGAGAATCAAGGAATTTAATTTACTTTCTATGTAGTATAATGTATTAAGTACATATCGCACCCCTAGAATAAAACTCCGGTAACTCAAAAAGTAGGCATTTTGACTTAGTGGCGTTTTCAATTTCTTCATTAGAATACCTACACGGGAAAATAACTCGCGTAACGATACCTTGAACGGTTGTCAAAAGATGGCGCCAAACGTTCCTTTACTTGAATAAACGTGACACGGACAGCGCAAATACTAAGCCGCCATTTTGAGTTGTCTCGCGGTGGTGGTAGGTGGAGGACGTTTGCAAAGTGGGTGATTTTGAGTTGCTGGAGTTTACGTGACATTTTTTGGGTAAGTTGCATTTTGTATTTCGAGTTGATTGAGTTTTACTGAATTTTCCTTGATAACAATAGTTCTTTATTTTGACTTGCGAGAGTTTTGATGATTTACGATCGTTCTTTTTTTTTTGTCATTTCGAATTAGTCAGATTTACGTGAAAGTAAATGATAATTTCGATATACGGTACTTTTGTTGAATGAAAATTTAATCTTATTTATTATTGTTCGTTTAGTGAAATAGATACTTTTAGCACAAAATAAAGGTTCTGTAAGGCATGTTTTATTAGATATTTTAAACAGTTTAAAGTTTTAAAAAGCAGTAGATGGGATTTTTGGATTTTTTGAGTTGGTGGACTTTACTTGATTTTTTATTGAATATAAATCTTTATTTATTTTTAGGACGATGAAAAGACGAGGAAAACTCATGTTAGAGATGATACAAAAAAAGAAAAGCGAAGCAGAAAGCGCTGATCAGCCTACTATAGAAATGCTCAATAAAGAAAAGGAGCCTGAGTTACCACCTGAAGGGAGGTTAGTCTCATCTTGTCTTATTCTCACTTTTTCCACTAGCGGTCAAAAAATTGAAGTGTTTAGAATCAAAATATTGTTGTGTCCAAGAACTTAGTTTCTAAGTATAACTAATTAATATAATTTCAATTTCAGTCCTGATCAGCCAGCAGCATTGGATGCTTCAAGAATCGTTCTTGGCCCTGGTATGGAAATGCAGAATGAGACATTAGAGATTATTAAAAAAAGGAAAAGCGAAGCAGAAAACGCTGACCAGCCTGCTATAGAAATGCTTAATAAAGAAAAGGAGCCTGAGTTATCACTTGAAGGAAGGTTAGTCTCATCTTGTTTTATCCTCACTTCTTCCACTAGCACGGTCAAAATATTGATGTGATTAGAACGAAGTAATTTGGTGTCCAAGAACTTGGTTTCTAGGTATAGCTAAATTAATTAATTTTCAATTTCAGTCCTGCCTGACCAGCCAGCAGCATTGGATGCTCCAAGAACCGTTCTTAGCCTTGGTATGGAAATGCTAAATGAAGTAAAAAGGCCTCAGTTACCAACTGAAGAAGGGTTGCTTTCATCACCGAGCATTTTAGAAACTCCATTAGACCTGGATGAGCATCCAGCAAACACTCAAGGGAGACAAAGAGTTCCTAAACGTCAGTATGTTGTTTCACCGGTTAATAGCGGTGAAGCTATTTTGACGATTCCGATGCAGATCCGCATTATGAAAACCCCTTGCCTAAAAGAAAAATAATATTCTCACCTGTGCCAAAAACTTCGAGAACTCGCTCTAGTTCATCTTCGTCTAGTAGTTCATCAAGCAGCAGTAGCTCAAGCAGCAACTCAAGCTCAACAAATGCTACTGACTCTAATCGCGAAAATTTGAATCCGGGCGAAAATATTCCTGCACGACAAATTGAAATTAATCATACTGACAACTTAAACGACGAAGTTCACAACGTTGCTCAAAATACCACACCAAGTGAAACTCTAGCGCAAGAAGAAGTATTCCAGGGTAAGAAAAAGCTCAGGAAACCGGAAACATGGAAAGTCAATGTAGCCAAATCCCTCAAAAACGCAGGAAAGGCGTACAAGTCGCATACAAAGTGCACGAAATGACACATGACCGCTTTTATGACTTGAAAGTGTTGCGAGAAGCTTGGGGCACAAATTTTAATATGGATGAAGACAACAACCAAGTTAAGTGGCATGACATAAAAATCCTGAAAGTTGAAAAGGAAAGTCCAATGGTCTTTTTATATAAAATATCCTTTGCACAGACTGAATTTAAAAAGTGTTGGGTAAACAAGAGAAAGACTAGACGAACTGTAGAATCTACACCTGATATCGCAATGAATTTGAGCAATGCGTACACAGAAAAAAATCCTTTATCAGCAGCAAAAAAGAAGGACATCAAGGAACTTGTCGACAAAAATGTGATTCCAAGACAGTACTATAACTGTTTCTATAAAAATGTAATCTAAGTAGGTTTAGGTTCTTTTATAATGTATAGAATTTGAATTCTTAATCTAGACTGATTAAGAATTCAGTGCCTATATTAAACTAATTTTAATAGAGGCTACCAAAATGTTATACTGTGATTTGCAACTTTGACTGTTACTATTAAGCTAAGTACATAAGTAGAATTAACATTAAAAATGAATATGGAGACTGCCCGAAACTATAAGGATAACATTTTAGATTTTTTAGATTTTTTTTTTGCAAAGGCATAAAAAATAATTGTTTTTATAGTTAATTGAGATTTTAAAAGTAAATAAACGTTGACTTTGTATTTAAATACACAATAATTGTTTTTTTAACACCATAACTACCATCCCCAGGTTTAGAGTTATGCTAAGAACTCGTGAAAAAGTTCTGTAATTTTTGAAGTGAAAAGTAACGTAATTCAAATTTTTTCAGGTAAACCAAAGTAACTCAAAATAGTGCGCAAAAAATTGATTTATTCTACCTACAAAACTAGGGTAACTAAAAAAAACTGATTTTTACAGCTTCGTTACAGACAATACACAAATGAATTAATTAAACATGCTTTAAAAAAAATTACCCTTCAGGAACAATAATTAGTTTTTTTTTATCTTATCTAGTAACGCAGATATCAGTTTTTTGTCTTTTCTGAAAAATGAGGTTTTTTGAGTTAACGGAGTTTTAATCTAGGGGTGCGATATGTCAGTCATCTAGTACCCATAACACAAGCTCTGCTTAGCTTGGGGCTAGATGATGCTGTGTGATTTATCCAGCATTATTTATCTAACAATGTCCCAGGGACTGCAGCGTCCCGTACAGCATGAATACCAAGTAATTTTTTACCAAAGTGGTTATTTATTTATTTTATAGTAATTGGGTATAATACCTAACTTTGTCCCAGGCATCACACGCCGCCCGCCCGTATCACTCTACAGCATGGACCAGTTGCTTGCGTTGTCTAAACGCAGGATCTCTTTGATGGGGTTAAATTTTGGCTTTGCTATCTATTTTGGTACATAAAGTTTTGTTTATTATTTTTTTGAGAAAAACTTGATTTAGTTAGTTCTGGAAAGTTCGTTCCGAACAACTTATATTTTGTCACACGTATTTTTTCGGCTAAACTGTACCGTTATATATTACTGCATTTATGTTTTTCTTCAAAATAAAACAAACTTACTAAGAACAAAACTTGGTAACTACACAAGCAAAGGTACCTAGTTACCATGAAGAAGCCAAAATTTTGCCCCACCCTTTCAAACAGCAAGGCCTACGATTAACTTTTTCAGGTCGTACCTACACGCCATCACAATGTTCAGTCCATGCCGATCCTCGCGGTGCTGCCATGACTAACAGTGTCGCCACGCGGAGGTAGCGAAATAAAAGACACATATTAGATTGTTCTTTTAATTTAAAATTTCAAAAAGCAAATACAATAATCACCGCAATGACTCATCTCATAAAGCTTTACACATAAAGTAGTTATCTTTAATAGTAGAATAATAATAAATATTATAACAAACAGTGAAGTACTCGGCGCTGCGCTAATGAAAGTGTCGCCGGGCGGGCGCCCCGGGCGGCGGGCGCCCCGGGCGGCGAGCGCCGGCGCGGGCTCCGGCGCGGGCTCCGGGCGCGCGTGCGCTCTACTTGTCCTTCTCGCTCTCTGCCTTCCTGCCGATGGGCACGGCCGCCCGCACCCTGGAACGGAACACACCACCACATCAAAATAAGATATCATCATCTGAGAGTTAAAACTCTCACTAGATCCATACTGAATCTCTATATTGCTATATTTTGACTCTCACAAGATTCAGAGTGGATCTAATGAGAGTGCTCTTTATCTCTGGCCAAGAGTTTTGGTTGTTAATGTTTCCGCGGCTGTTTGCCCTCAAAGGTGCATCGAGCGGCTAAGCTCTAATTAACTCGGCCGATCGGCGATATTTCTTCTTTTTACAAGCTTCTATTGTTACCTACTGTTACGTTATTACATAGAAGAATATTGCTATGCCATGAAGCATGCGTTTATTTTATTAAGTGTGTTATAAAATACTATCACAAACAAGGTGACCATGGAAAACCTGCGCTGTGGTTCGATTTACTTTGCCACAGCACAAGCTGAATGGTGACCTTTTTTGTCACTCTGACTGAGTTTATGAAATATTTTAAAAATTATAAAAATAATAGTTTTATAATTTTGTTAATTGTTCGTAATACATAACAATGGCATTATTTTATCGTTTTGCAAGCACCCGATATACATATAATGGTGTTAATTTCATTCATGTAAATTTTGGATTTATAGGAGGGAACTAAAAAACCTTGGATATCGTGCAACCGATTATTTCACGAATTTGACATGTACACTGCGTATCACACATCTTCATCAAGCACCCGATATACACATCTTGTAAATTTGGAAGGGGGGCACTTTGAAACCAAGAGGGGGGGGGGGGGGGGCAAAAGTGATTTACAGAAACTAAACGATTTTTTGAACAACCCTACAGAAACTAATGAATAAGTGACAAAATAAACTTAAGGAATTTTATCTTTTTTATCTTATTTATAAGCAAATTTTATAAGGGCCTAATACAGGTAGCAACTCTTCAATTAACTATCAGCATCATCATCATCATCTTAGTCCGTTGACTACTGACAGACATAACAGATGAGCACAGGTCTTCTCTTTCAACTTTTCGTTCCTCCTAACATTTAATTTTGTTTCCTAGTCCGCCATCGCAATAGTATCATAGTGTCCGATCACTGATCTGGTTTAAACAGTTTTTGTTTGGCAAATCTGTCAAAATCTAGGTCGAAGGCGAGGCCGTTTTTTAATGGCCCCGTTAAAAAGAGCAATCGTGTAGGTACTCTATATTTTTGACACTTTTATGGCACATTGTTCACTGGAAAGGAGTGGCCACCGGTGTTTACTGTAAAAATTAAGCGTATCACACACTACGCAGATGCGGTAAGATATCTGTATCCGAGCGCGAGCGCGTATCTGTCAATACCGCTCTCTATACTAAACTCAAGGAGCAACGCACGCTACCCAGTTAACTTATATTTTAGCGTCGAGTATCTGTAGGCACCGACATATATCAAAAGATATCTGCTGTGTACAAATATATCGGCAGATGTTATCTGCCGATGATTTGATTTGATACAGGTTGTTTTGCACTGAGGATTCTGATTTTGAATTTGATGCACGTGTCGCGTTACAATGTACTAAAAGGCGAAGAATTTGGATGGAAAGTCATATAGAACTTAAAAATGATCGAGGCGAATTTAATCTCTTCAATCAGGTAACAAATTTAATATCTATTTCTGAAAACCAAGGGCGACATTTATGGCGATTCATGACTCAAAGGGGATATTAAAAAGATACCAAAATGCGAGAATGCATTTCTACCAATGAATCCTCTTCTGAGGAGCTGTCTAATAAATCCAGAAGTAATAAACGCGTATAGAAACAAGTATAGACGGTTGAAAATTTCCGCGTGAATGTATCATCAGTATCATTTCGTATATTATCGTATCTGCGAAGTGTGTGATACCTTCAGATAAGAAAAGTTTTTATACGCAGATAAAATATTACCGCATCTGCGTAGTGTGTCACACGATTTTGTCGATCGAAAATGAATAGAATTTAAGAGATTATGTCACTTATGAGTCAAATAATAAGGCCCAGGGATAACTATTCTGTGGCCCAGGGCATCATCGTTCTCGGGCACGGCGGCCATTGCGATAAGACGACTAGAAACTTTTAGAAATTCATTAAAGAAGTTTTGAGTCGTACCTACCTATACTTTGATATTATTATTACTAAATAATAGTAATGGTAGAACCTTGATTTATTATCGTTTTCTTTCTTTTTCGTTTTAAATATGTATGGACCCACCTACTTATTCTTTAATTATACTTATGAATAAATGATTATGAAATTAGCGTGTGCATTGCGGGAACCAACCGCACATTTTGGTCATTGCGCGTTCACAGTCGCGTTCATAGTACAGGAGAGCAGGTATCCTTTACTATGGACGCGACTGTGCGTAGGTGAGGCAGGTACCTACATTGCAGAACACAATAAAGCATCGAGCGTTGAGTATGCAGGTGTGGAGGTAGGGTAGGGGGGAGTAGAGAGGCACTCACTTGGCGGTGATGTCGTTGATCTTGGCGCGCGCCAGCTCCAGGTTGGCGTCCACCTGCGCCTTGTTCATCTCGTACGCCTTGGGCAGCGTGAACAGCGCCACCCACCCTGCAGCAGCGACAACAGGCACATTAACGCACGCACTAACCATTCCTAAAGTGCGGGGATCACTCAAGTAATCATTTAACCAACGTGGGGTGCAGCGTCTTTCCGTGTATCAACATCCCGAACTGCGCTCGCCAACCCGCCCGCTAAGTGTGGTGAGTATGGCAACTACCCCTCATGGAGACCCATGAGGTGGAACTGTGTTCAGTAGTGGACGTTTTACGGCTGAAATAATGATGATGAGGCGGCGCCCAGTCGTCCTGATGACTGTTTTCTTGAAAACTGAAACTTCTCGCCGTAGATTCGACATTACGTTATAAGTGAGCGATCCCCGTATTTGTAAATTAATGAGAGAAAATGATTTTGCCTCACGTAGTTCGAACTGTTCGTGTGTTTGCACACCGTTTTTGACACAGCCAGGTTTTGAGAAAAATCAAGGGTGTACCAGCTAGTCAGAAAGTTTGCACAATGTCTGACAAAGGCTCTCGTGACATTTGTTCGCATACGCATGGACTCCGACGAAACCAAAAATTTGTATGAGCATTGTCATTGATCGATATTTCAGATTTACCGCATTTTTAGACATTGCTCTACTCACCTAGTCGATAATTTCTTTGATACAGCGCAGTACTGGTGGTGTTGTTACCTAATTGTTTTGTCTTCATTTTAGAACGGCCCCAACTAAATAATTCATAATTTTACTCAGTAACGTCAATTTACGTCAATTTAATTAGCTTCAGTGAGGAGGTACGCCAACAGAATTGGCACAATTGTCCCCGAGACACGCAACTCTAGCCAGCCCATCTTCTTGGAACACCGCCTCTGGCCCGTTGGCAGCATGCTTTGAGGATCTGTGAAGACGCAGAGGCTGTGGTAGTGTACTGACCGAGAATAATGAGCGTGATGCCGTTGAAGCAGGCGCCCACGTAGGTGAGGCACCACAGCAGCACCCCGAACTTCAGCGAGTCCACCAGGTCCTCCGCCAGGAACAGCCTGCAACCGCGCGGCGCCATTAGCGTGCGACCACTACTCGCTACGACCTAAGCGTTACATCGTCAGATGTAACTCTAAGTGTCAGCAAAGGCAGGTGCCGCCCGCGCGCACACTGGTTCGCCAGTAAGCCAAACTGTTATTGTTAATGTAGAATCCCCCCGTGTGCGGCGCAAATGTTTGAATGTCATTTTGGTGTTTTCTAGCATACAAACATTTGGTCCACACTGGTGGAATTCTACCTTTACCATTTATTGTGCAATCATGTTGCTCGAACTTTTTTGTGAAAAAAAAATAACACAGACCACGTCCGTGGACTCACTCATTTTAAGTGGAAACAGAACGGTGCGGTCTCATTACGGCGAGGGCGTATCTAACGATTTAAATCTTTGTCTAAGACAACGTACAACAAGACAACATTGTACTACAGTTTAAGATAGAGTATTCCACACTTTGCGTAGGGTGCCGGCAGAAGAATGTTGCCTCTCCTCTCTTGCCCGTGGATGCAGTAAGAATCTGCCAAGGGATACCTCTGGAAGATAGGCATCAGCGTCTTTCCGTGTATCAACATCCCGCACTGCGCTCGCCAACCCGCCCGCCAAGCGTGGCAACAACCCTCATGATCTCAGAGGTCCATGCGTATGTCCAGCAGTGGACGTGGACCGCAGTCCCGCGGCTGTTAGGAAGACGCCACACTTCGCACAGATACCACAGATACTCTATGACCATAAACGATCAAGAAGATAAATTATATCGCAGGATACTTAGGTGGGCAAGAAAGATGTCAAGCCAAGTCCAGGGCACTCGGTACTTCCTGATAATCATGAAAGGGCACTGGACACTGTAACACAGATTATTATAGTACTGCATTTTCCTGTATTCCTTTGTATTGTGTGTGTGTTGTATGCACATTATATTTTTTTTTAATAAATAAACTTGGAAACATTCGATACAGGCCCCAGTGATTATAAAGTATTAATACAAACCGCTTATAAGAAAATTGTTTTCAGTTACATGTAAACTGTAAAGTATTATTGAATTAAGTAATTAAGGCATCTACCGCATCTGATCGTGTACGAATACAAAACGTGACGTCAACAACGTTAGCGTCAGCACAATCGGGAAATGTGTGTCATTCGATTGTATTTAAAGTTCAGCACATCAGTTTACAAAACTGATTAAGACTAATTTGAGACTAGATGACGTGACGTGCTGCTGAGCGCGAGCCACCACCGCGTCGCCTCGCAGCACGGTTGTCCATCTCCAACTCATTATAGGGAACAAGTAGTTGATGAGTTGCACCTATCATATTATGAATGTAAGATAGTGCATGGTGAACTTAAACATATTTTCAACGAATAATTAACCTGAGTAGAAAACCCGTTTAACATAACAATTGCAACCTCAGTTTAAGGTTATTTTGTCATCGACACAGTTAAAAGTTACAACAATGAACTCCAAAAGAAAGTTACAGAAATAAATAAATACTACAGTTACATCTTTAAAGATTTTTTGTTTTTAAAAATATAAAAGAAAACTATACAAATAAATAAATAATGCTGGACAATTCACACAGCATCATCTAGCCCCAAGTTAAGCAGAGCTTGTGTTATGGGTACTAGATGACTGATATACTTAATACATTACGCTACATAGATAGATCTTTTTTATTATACAGGGTGTATTATAACATGTGTACTAAGCCGAAAGGGAGTGATTCTGACCATCCCAAGGAACAACTTAAACCCGTTCTACGATTTTTCAGGATTCAGTGATTTTCATTCAGGAAAAGAGGATGAAAGTTTAATCTTTAACAGCTGATTACACGATAATGTCAACCTACACGCCAGCTGCTTCTTGCCAGGGTCATTGACCTCGCAGAGTTGCCGTACATGTACAAATAAAAATACCTAACCACAAGGTTTATTTTCATTAAAATAAAAAAACAAGAATAATAAATCCAATTTTGACCTAAATATCATTTTCACATTTTTTTTTTATTTATTTATGTATAAAAGACTCAAATAACATAATATAAACGTCTAAAAAACCGTATTTAGTTTGTCTTAGACGCTAATGAAGAACATTCCTCAAATTATAAGTATAACATAAGTTAACAAAATTATAAATGTACGTAGCACAGTAACAGTAGTAGCACCAGATGTAGTAGTTCGAAGACATTGTTTGAGCGCACTCACATTCCAACGTCCTTATCTGCGATGACCTTCAATAAAATTGCAACACAGACAAGGTGCACAAGAATGACTGCGCTGATGCCTATTTACGCAATAAATCTTTTAGATGTCCTATTCGATATAAATAAATATATAATTAGGAATACATATGGAACTGTATACATAGACATATATATTTATTATGAATAGATAAAATTTTTATGTATTATTTATTTACGTTAAATTAAAAAAAATAATTGTTTTATATGATGTTTTATATTTTTACTATTTATTTTATCTATAAATTCGGGGGGAATCTTGTTCTTTAGCCTAGGAAGCATTACATTACACCAACAAGTAAAATAGTATAGAAAAAATAATTTAAAAAAAAATACGAATTAGCTAGGTACCGTTTTTTCCCTTCCATAACTACTTGTTTTCATGGGCTAAAACCATGTCCCTTCGGAATAGTACACATGTTATAATACAACCTTTATATTGAAAAACACCCAGAACCCCCTGTACAAATATATCTACAGATCGTCATCTATAGATATTTGCCCGAGGCGGGAATCTAACCCGCTGCCTCTTGCGTGGCAGGCGGACCTTCGCCCGCTGCGCCAATAAGAACTTGGGTATAGTGCGTGTGGTGTGGTGTGGTGTGGTGCGTGTGGTGTGGTGTGGTGCGGTGTGGTGTGGTGTGGTGCGGTGTGGTGTGGTGTGGTGCGTGTGGTGTGGTGTGGTGCGGTGTGGTGTGGTGTGGTGTGGTGCGTGTGGTGTGGTGTGGTGCGGTGTGGTGTGGTGTGGTGCGGTGTGGTGTGGTGTGGTGTGGTGCGTGTGGTGTGGTGTGGTGCGGTGTGGTGTGGTGTGGTGCGGTGTGGTGTGGTGTGGTGTGGTGCGTGTGGTGTGGTGTGGTGCGGTGTGGTGTGGTGTGGTGTGGTGCGGTGTGGTGTGGTGTGTGTGGTGCGGTGTGTGTGGCGCGGCGTTACCTGCGCAGTTCGTGCGCTGCGGCGTTGAGGTGCGCGGTGGCGGCGGCGGCCAGCGCCTGCGCGCGCTCCGCCGGCACGCTGATGTCCTGCTCCAGCAGCCATCTGCAAACACGCGGAGCGCCGGTCAGTACAGCAGCGCGCTACAATCCGTAACCACTCCAGCTACTCGCGATGAGAAAGGAATCATAACAGAGAATTGCCGGACCACAGACTTTGATAATGGCCGTGGGGTAACGGCAGTAGAATGTTACCCCTCCTCTCATGCCCGTGGAAGCAGTAAGAGCCTGCTAAGGGATACCTCCGGAAGATGGGCAGCAGCGTCTTGCCGCGTATCAACATCCCATACTGCGCTCGCCAACCCGCCTGCCAAGCGTGGTGAGTATGGCAACTACCCCTCATGAAGATCCATAAGGGAGGCCTGTGTTCAGTAGTGGGCGTCTTAGGTACGGCTGAAATGATGATGATGATGACAGACTTTTCTGTGCTCCGAACTGTCTGGAGTGTGGCGCTAGCAGAGCACCCTGTACTTCACCATACGTGCGGCGCTACTGGCTCCTATTAGGCAACTGTATTTTCTGTCACCAAAGTTTAGATTTGTCACCATAAAATAATACCTAGTTAATACATACCTATAATATTCCATTTGTTCCTAAAATAGTAGTAGGTACCGTCACCAAAATTGAATCACATAAAAACTAGATTACGTTCTGGTTGTGCAGCAGTCACATCGCACGAGCCGAGCGAGCACAGCGAACGCACCGCGGCAGCGGCCGGCTAAGTCCCAGAACCAAATACTACGTAATGATTCAAGTTTGGTGACAGATAAACTATTTTGGTGACAGACCCACTATTTTAGGAACAAATATATTTATTAGGTGATTGATAACATCATACCCCTTTTATTATAGTACTCCCGCATTTATTTACATGAGAAACGTTCGATGGCTATGGAAAACTGCGATTTTCAAGCAGCTTGCTTAGCGCGGAGAATGAGGCTCAGAAGACTATTAAACGAGTCAAGACAGTAAACGTGAATTTGTTTTTCAATTATTCATTCTTTGAAAAGGTTATTCGGAAAAAACAGGGAAGTTATGAAGTAGACCTAAGTAGGTCTTTTTAGTGGATATTCATGACGACAATTGTTAGAGCAATCCGACAGACAATGATATGGAGGTGTCTTTCTTTCTCCCCGCGTCACGCTCTTGAGCTCACAGAGCGAAAGTTCACCCCTTCCATAGGACTGACCTACTTCGTGCCGTAATGAATCTCATGCAATGAAGCGTAAATGAGATTAAACGCCTTTCTACGTAGATAACTTTTTCTTTCATCGTAAGCGTTAGGCACAGTCCACTGTTGGAATTGAGCTTCATACAAGAACTAAAGATGCCATAATTTAGAAACATTATAGGTGTTGTTACTAAGTGACTAAATGTTGACTTAACTATACGTGTATAGTTAAGTCTATTCAGGGCTGCAGGCAAGCAACAGCAGATCCCAAAATGGTTCATAAAGCAGGCGCTTCGCAAGCAAACACAGATGTTCTTAATAATGAGTTTCGGTTTAGACAAAGTGTTTAATTAATTTTTTTTTGTTGCGGTGACACCTACACTACACCAATAAAGGGTGTAGGCCTAGCCCGCCTTGAATAAGTACTTTGAACATTAAGTGACTCGCTTGAAAAATAAAATAGTCCAGATATCGGGGAACCAATAAAATGTGTCCGAATATGATGCCAAAAGAACAGTTACATCCGAGACTTACCGCTACCCCTTACACAGAATATCGATCGTATAAATGAAGACTGTATAACTATAATGACAGTTAACAATGTTACCTAAACTTACATAGTAGAGCGACCAATGCACTGAATCTAAGAAATTATTGCTGTTGATAATAAAATTTTACAATCGAATTAAAAATAAATAAGTTATTGTAGTACTAAGCATCATTAACTTAAAACAGTTGTCGTTAGTCGTTAGTCGCGTCGCGGCCTAACGAACTTAACCTTCAGCAACGAATTCAATAACTTGCTTTACTCAATTACTATGAGTTTTATTTTATTTGTCATTTCTATGGTGGGGTTTGTGTCGGATGGAATGAGTAAGCATAGAGTTGTACTCACTTGAAGGGATGACCGTCATTGGTCTTCTGCACCGCCTGCAGGATGTTCTTGTAGATGCGGAAGGCGACGGCGGCGGAGAGCGCCAGCAGCGCCGCGTACGCCAGCACGGACACCACGGAGCAGCAGGCCAGCGCCACCAGCAGCGCCAGCCCCGCGCCCAGCGCCGCGCCCGACCGCGCCGCCGCCCGCCAGTACAGCAGCGACTCCACTGCGGACGCACACACACCCGACCACACACTGTAGCTTTGCTTTTCAAATTGTTTGTACATGTACATAATATATACAGAAATGAAATATGCAATCAAAGTTTTGGCTCCGACAAGACTCGCATTTTGCATTTATATAAATGATACCTTAGTGTTAAACCCACACTAAGGTATTTTAATTTAAGGCACTTTAAAAATAAAAATAGCTTGTCCACACGCACCTAAGCTCTTGCCAGAATACGAGCTCTAGGGATTCTTGCATAGCTGGGCGCCGTTAATCAAATAGTTAAATTAAAAATAAACTTTATTTCGTTTTCAAACATCATTTCTAGGTATTCAATTTAATAGAAGAAGCCTAAAATACAATTATTATCTTGTGCGGAACCCTATAGACACAGCTTACATAGTAAGTCATTCTATTATGTCCTAGACTAGTAGTTTGCCCCAAACTTAAATATCGCGATGTCCCTCTTGTTAGGTAAAATACTTCTCTATACTTTATTGAGGTCGCCTAAAATAAACTAAATTGAATTGAATAAAACAGAAACGTCTTGAGCTATGCTCGGACATAACTTAGAAACTACCCCATTAATCAAGACTCCCCCACGACAATCAAATAACTATTTTTATTTATTTTATTTTATTATTTATTTATAAGCCTGATGTTTCCCACTGCAGGGCAAAGGCAATCAAATATACACCGACTAATTAAACTCTAAAATCTATTGACAAAAATGGCCCAGAATTCAATCGTAAAGTTAACTGGCCTTTCACTATTATGTTAGGGATGATTTATACAGAGCACACTGCACCAAAAACGTCTGCATCCATAATTTAAATCATTATCTATTTCTATCTTGCAAAAGGTACCTACATATAAATACATATATTTTTTTTTTACTTATTAATTATAAACTGCACTCTACGTAAAAACTTGTGCTTTCTCATCTGTTAAAGATGATTTATACAGCGTCAGCGACTGGTATTCGTGCTGTATGGGACGCTGCAGTGCTCAGAATATTAATAATTTCTTAGGCTTGACTGCACTCTATTTCGCTCAACAAAACATTAAATTACCAGGTACAAAATCATTAAAACCTAAAATAGAGTAACAGTACAAACCGGTTTTATGACATATTATTAAACAAACTTCAGAGAAAGTATCGAGAACGTGATAAATAATAAAAACATGTTTCGTGGAAAAGATGAGATCACCAACTTTAAGTTGCCCAAAATCGCCCCCGCACGCCTCGCTGGCTACCGACACTTGGAACCCGACACACGGACGGCACGGCCGCTACCTAGCCAGCTTGATAACTAGACTGGATCGAATGGGACGCGACATGTACCGCTACAGCCTGACTCGGGACGCGCTGAGAACAGGCTTCACGAACAACAATGTCGAGAATGCAGCGCATGCACCGAGATCGAACTCGAAACAGCTGCTACGATAAAACAACAAAGTAAATACTCACAATAACAGTTCCACGCGGATATTTCTTATTCACATTTTGTAACGCCTGTCCGAATTAGAAAACAATAAAACGATATGGAAAGCAGTAAGTAACTCATCCTAGTTCCATAGCAAGAGACTTCGACGCGACCTACCACGTAGGCATGAATGAAAATGCATCAGGAATTGAAGGAGCGGTTTCCTGAGAGCACTAGGGACACTTATGGATGGATTACTGTGTGAGAAATCGCGGAATACCTGGTCCACGGGGCGGGAGATCCTCGAACTGCGAAGCGTGTCGCGTCTGCTTGGGCCGGGCCATGGTGGCGGAGTGAGCGAGCGGCGCCACTCCGCGCCACGCGGCCGCCGCGCCGCACACGTCATCTGACACTCACCACGGGGCGCGACGAGCCACGACGCACCGAACCATCGAATACTCTGTTGCCTTATCAAACGCAGCGCAACCTTGCTAGGGGTCGGCTTCACCGCTACTGAGCGGGATGCTATCTCTCTGATACGCATGCATTCAATAAAAAACCAAAACACAAATGAACCAACAAAGCATAAACTTGTAAATAATGTTGACTTTGTGTGTGGTTATTTTCATGAGAGAGGTACATACGTATCTCCATTATCTTATCTGACGCGTTCGTAGTTTGTGTACAAAGGACCAAATTAAACAAGAGATGTTGGAGAGAAAGAATTAAGTAAATAACTTTGTTAAAACTTAACAAGCCTCACAATTGAATAAACCAAAATCAAGCGACTTCGGGGCTCGGACACATGAGCTGGAAATTGAAGGTATGAACTTGAATGGTTCATCGAACACCTGATAAGAGCGAGATTTGTTAATAAAACAAAAAAATCCTAAATTAGCAATTTGAACGCCATCATAATAAAGCCATAAACTATAATTCAATTCTTTAAATAATAATACATTAAATGCTTCAGTCGTTATCTCTAAGACCTAAAGTAATTTGCCTCACGAGACGAACCGATGACAGATGGAATATTTGTAAGTATCGTAATCGTGAGTCATTCGCTCCGAGCCTACCTCGGGAAGGTCAACGACTCCAACTCCGCTACTGCATGTTACTGTTACTGACATATAGATTCCTTAAGAAACAACAATAGAAGATAATTACCCTGGGAAATTGAATTAAATCTAGACAGGCCGACATGAACCAACCTTACTAAACTGGTTACCTATGTGCTTAGTACCTGTAAAGTTCATAATCGACGTTAGGTACAGGTGCATCCACGCACACACGGAAAAAAATTGGCAGAGCATTGTACGCATCGCAGGCGAGTGAGCTCAATGCTAAGACGTCTGCCTTATCAAACGAGAGGCAAAAAATAGACATTGCCATAACGCCAATTCAGGTGCCGTCCACTAGCTAGGGCGCCCGCCGCGCGGCCGTGAAGAGCAATTGATTGCCAGACCATCGGCGACGGATTGCTATTGTAACTGCGACTGACTTGCTCTAGTCTGCATTTAGGTCTGCCATCGGTGAGATAATTAATGATAAGGTCGACGTTGATGAAACCGTTATATCTCTACGCAAAATTTGAATTCCCAGGTTTCCTTTTTGTAAAAACGGGAATTACTCACGTAGTATTGTAACGTGGAAGATTATTCCGACACGTTTCCCAGGTTTGTCAAATATTTGAGAAGCCTTACAATGCAAATTAAACAAGGCCACCACGTATCTGTGCGCCAAATGCGAAGTGCTTCAGTTGTAATGGTAACGACCTGATTCATAGACGTAAACGTAATGAATGTATGTATGTAGTTAGGTAATCGAATTTATATGTATTCGCAGCTTACATTTATGGTCAAAAACCACTATGCCCGTTGCACGAGGTTGCGTTAAGTACTCGCAGTTTGTTTGCACACCCAGCCCAGTGCCACTCTCGTTACGTACGTGACCGGCGCGCGGCGGACGCGCCGTAATACTGTTAATGGCAGGGGACTGTGCAGTACACAGTAGGATATGCATACGATAGAATCAAATGTACTCACCGCTACCAAACATACTGAAACCTAACTTATAGCGAATGGGACATATTGACATAAATCGCAAGTCCAGTAAAGATAATGACAAAAATTCACTGGCAACTATATTTTCTGTCAATTAAATTTAAATTTGTCACTAATCTGCAATACCCTATTTAATTACATTTGTTCCTAAATAGTAGATCTGACACAAAAATGATCACCCTCTTAAAAAAAACTAGGTTAGGTTCTGGTTTTATGCAACAACAATGCCAGAACCAAATTCTACTTGGTGATTAAATTTTGGTGACAGGTCTAATATATTTGGTGACAGATCTAATATTTTAAGAACAAATTTATGTATCGGATGTTTGTTAGAATCATACTCAAATTCTATAAATAATGAAATAACGAATGTTCCTTTGTATAAGAAGCAAACAATATTCAAAATGAAAGTATAATAAGTTTAACTTCCTTTTGAAGTCTTCAATTTTGTATTCAGGAAATAACCTGCTTCATTATTTAGCACAGTTGCTTGATCTTGTCTTGTCTTTTTATTTTATGGCTTTTTCTGTTTGGATTAGCACAATTCCGCCAGTGTCAAGTTAATTTAAAAATTCTTAAGTTATTTGGCTAGCCATGTAGGCGGCCATTTTCGTGGAATCTTGCTTGATCTTAGCAGTCCAACTACGTACGACTTCGCCAACATTGACATTGAGTTACAATTTAACAGAATGCCATTTGGATCGAAAACTGAACCGAGAAAATTGCCAGGTTCAATAAAATAAATTTAACCGATCAGAATTCGCAGAAGAATCTGAGCACCCGAAAATCGGGAATGTTAGGTTAGTAGGAACGCACTCGTCGGCGGACGTCACGGCGCGTAAAAATAACGCCAGCTTCCGAGTTCACCTAAGAACACGACTGGACAGTGTCCCAGTGCCGCGCAGGGATGGCATAGACGCCGGGCATCGGCCTCCATCACAGACACCCACTCAATGTCAAAACAAACAAGCAAGATTTTTACCCCGGAAAACAAAGTTAATTCAATAATTTACTGATATTCCATGAGCAGTCTCGGACGCTATCGACCATTTCACAAACAAGTAGGTTATAGAGATAGGAGGGAACAACAAAAATGTGTGTAAGTGTATTTACTTAGAGACGACAAAAGTGTTCAAAGTCTGTTATCGGGTTTTATCATTTCCGAAGCTACGTTGACTAGAATGATTTGAAGAATAGGTAACTGCTGACTCAGAATGAATTTGAGGATTATGTTTATGTTTGAGGCGTCAGCGTCAGCCGTCAGCTAATTTTAAGTGTCTTGCATGCGCATACGCCGCACGCTGGATTGCATTTATGCAACGCGCGCGTCGTTTTCACTCTCTTCGGGCGTTCTGCTCAATTAGAGCTAAATTTATGATTTATAGTGAACGTTTCACACACAGTTAATTAAACTAATTATTTACTTGTGTTCTTTGTACTTGTCTTTCATTTTAAATAAGCGAAAGTCGGTGTTTTCGTCAGTTTTAGAACCTATGGTAAGTGTAGAACATTATCAGTTTATTATTACCATTAAGATTTATATCAAGCATAGCGATGCTAGGCTGCATACCAAAACCAGATTCATAAAAGGATATAACGATACTTTTCAAGACCACATACAATTAACTAATCGTTAATTTAAAATCAAGGATCTACCTAAGGAGCTCTAATGCACAAATCTATTAGGAATCATGAGTGCTAAGTAACAGCCATAGGTAGGTGACGTCATTGGAAGAATCATTCATTACTGTTTGAGTCAGCAGCGGAATACTAAGTAACGAACGTTTGCATGTGTTGCACCGGTGAGCGCAGTGTGCGGCGCAGGAGGACATAAAGGACTCACGCGGGCGGCCTCCCTGCTGCGATCGAGTTACTCGCAGACGACAACAAACAAAGACACCGTTCCGTAACGATTACGACCGCAAAAGGAAACTACTTTATGTCGAAGGTAGATTATTCTAATACAGAAACCGAACATGTCATGTACAAGTACGTCGGCCTCTAATTGAATTAGGACGGTTTGATGCGAGGAGCGGGCGAGTCGCGCCGCGGTGTCGGGCCGGGCGATGTCGGCTGTAGGGAAATATTTCACGTGTGTTAGCACGCAAGCCTGTCCAAATTGAAGGCTTATAAGGATCATAGAACCCTTTACAAAAACAGGCTAAAATCTAACAGAGTGAGTAATAGTACAGATTACAGAACCTAAGTAGATAAATAATGAAGAAGATTGAACCAGCAAAAACAACAACATGTGTGTAACACGTGTTCTGTTTAAAGTGCCTTATAGGTAGGTATCTCTAGAAATACGAGTACCTATACCAACATGTGAAAAAACCAAGCGGTCAGATACGAGTGCCACTCGGCAAAGATGATGTTCTTGAATACCGAATAGCGTCAACAAGGGCCATGCGGCCGCACTGAATAAAGTATTTTTTGATTCTTGATTCTAATAGGTAGATGGTAGGTATGACAAAGTAACCACGAGTTAAGAAAATGGGGTTTTATATAAATGAGAATAGAATCTCCCCGTGTCAGTTTTCCGGTGTTTATGAAGGCTGTGGCAGGTTTTTGTTTGGAACGAGAGCAGCCAGGAAGAGCAGCGGCGCGCATGCGTGGAGCGGCCGCTGAGCGCCGTACATTACAGGCGAAATGTTAATGAAGCCATTGAATCTCAGCGGAGGGACGCCGACCAGCCGCCGGTGCACGGCGACAATCTTCAATAGAATCAGACGCAAATCTAAATTAAACTTGTCCGTCTTGTTGTCGTGACGACACACAATTAACTGGCTACGCATTGCGGTGGTATTTGCACCTTCATCGCATGCTCAACATTCATTATTTGGGTTCTAGAACTAGGAACTTAACAAAAAGTAACGTGCTTACGTATGGATTCATTGAGAACCAAATATCTTGCAGAAAGAACAAAACTTTGACATCGAAGCGTAATTATAAAATCATAATGTTAACAATACTAAAATCATTATACGTCCGACCGATAGACCAGGAATTGATCTTTGACAGAATCTACCTTGACATGTTAAGTTATTATTGTTCTGTCAACCTAGCGGCAATGTGACTGCGATAAATTATGCGATTTTATCACGAGTTGGCGAGACTCTGACAGCGAGATCAGCGCACACGTTCCACTTATAGTTTCCAAGTGGACCGGGGGCCAGCACCGACCGCCGCTGTCGTGGTCGGGGCCCCAGCCAGCGCGACGCCGAGGGGGCGAGCGAGTGGGTCAGGGCCCGGCCGCGGCCGCGGGAGCGCCGCGCGCCCGGGACGCCGCTTGGCGGCTCGCCACCGACCCGTATTCTGCCAGCGCACGGCGTGAACTCACCTTCGGGGTGCAGCCTCTGTGGGTCGAACCAGGCATCTGGAATAGAAGGCTGCGCGTTAGCGGGTTAGTCGCGACAGAGAGAGGGAAGCGGGCGAAGCTAAGCCGCGGCGGGGCGGCGGCGGGGCGGCGGCGGCGGCGGCGGCGCGGTGGCGCGCTGCGGGCACTTACTCGGGTCGAGCACGCTGCAGAGGGAGGGTCCCGAGTCAGCCATGGCGACACTTTACGTAACGCGGGGTGCTAGAGGTTATGTAGCGGCTGACGGAGCGCGCGCCGCGCCTCACTCTCGCGTCGATACTGGAGGCGCAGCCCCGCGCCCTCCCGGCGCTCCCCGCGGCCCTCACCGCGCCCGGGCCGCGCATGCGCACCGCCAGACACAACAAACGCCCGCACCGCGCCGGCCGCGCCGACCCCCACGGGCCCGAGGAAGCCCCCTCGCCACCACCACCGCCTCCCCACCGTCCCATCACCGAACTTTACGGAACCGCATACAAATTACAAGATTCTCAGAGTGTTGAATAGAGATTGTTAGTAGTTTTTAGTCACTAGTTTGCATGCGAAAGCGCAAAATCTTGGAAATATCTGAGCTCAATTCCTAGAAATAAATAAAGGCAGAAGTAAGGTCCACACGAAGGGCGGATACCGGTGGAGCGCGCGGGGCGGGGCGGGCGGCGGGTCACCGCGCGGCCTACTTAACACTTTAGGCCTGCGCGAGATGCACTGACCTATTAAAAAGGTAAACAGGTGGGCACTGTGGAAAACTTTCTTATTTTGAAGACCTCTAAATATTTCTTTACGTATATAAGTTTTGCTGTACAAGTAGATATGTTACTGGCGTAGTAGATTGTAGCGTTTGTAATATAACAGGTAATTATAGTTTTAAATATTTTAGTAAGAAGATTATGTAGGCTGGGCTGAGAGAATATTACCTACAATACTAGAGGAGTTCCCTCGATTCCTCTAATAATCATACGCTGGCAGAACCAAATGCAATTTATGCATTATTGGACTGTACATTGGAATATGTGTATTGGAAGTCTTACAAGGCAACTTAATTTTTTTAAACAACTGTTTTTATGATGTTTCGAAAACAAATTATTTACGACACAAAATAAATACAACGAAAATAACCGACATCAAACGACTTGAACGTCGATGAGTTTTGTGAAGATAAGTGTGCAGGTCTAGACAGAAAACTGAACCGAGAACTTATGCTAAAGATTGTTTGTTTTGACAGAAGTATAGAAACTGGCCTTTCACCTCTATTAGAGATTATTTATACAGCGTCAGCAATTCATGATGTAACATGACACCATAGTAGGAAGCTCTCGTATGCTGGCAAAAGTAGACTGGACAACTATTCCTAAAGTACAGCTTAATGATGTCATTATTCCATTTTGTCCACAAGTAAAGAACCTCGGTGTACTAATTGATAGTCCCATGTCCTGGGGTCCTCAGTTGGAATCTGTGAGGCGGAAGATGTTCGCATCAGCAGGTTCACTAAGGAGACTTCGGAACTTTCTACCTACCGCTACAAAAATTGCGCTTGCACAATCTCTTCTTCTTCCTATCCTTGACTATGCTGATGCCTGCTACCTAGATCTCACGGAGGACCAGCTTAACAAACTTGAGCGTCTCCAAAATGTTTGCATAAGGTTTATCTTTGGACTACGTAAATTTGACCAATCTCTGAATTTCGAACTAAGTTAAAATGGCTCCCTATTCGTTTTCGCCGGAATGCTCACATCCTCTCCCTTCTATACAATATCCTTTATAACCCAACCACTCCTTCCTACCAGAAGGAACATTTTGAATTCCTTCACTGCTCCAATATCAGAAATCTTCGTTCGTCTGAAAATTTGAAACTGAAGACGCCTGCACATA
Organism: Pasiphila rectangulata; assembly: GCA_963082625.1. Lineage (NCBI taxonomy): Eukaryota > Metazoa > Arthropoda > Insecta > Lepidoptera > Geometridae > Pasiphila > Pasiphila rectangulata. The sequence goes on from OY720242.1 coordinate 22,217,130, forward strand.
GAACAAGCTTCTATAACAAATCCTTTTCTGTCCAAGCAGTGCGACTTTGGAATGCGTTACCGGTTTTGGTGAGAAAATCGTCATCCCTAGATGTATTTAAAGCCAAAGTTAAAAACTTGTATCTATCTAAAATGTCATAGAATTGTATTTTGTATCAGATTTATCCGCTATATTATCATTTCCCTTCACCCTATAGTATCAGGATAATATGTATTAGTATATAAATCTTATTTGGTTTATTATATTTATGTATTGTATGTATTCTGTGTATGTAATGTAGGTATATGTATTATTAGGTTTGTGAAATTCCTTTCTACTCGAGCTTTTGACTCGGTTTTACTGAGCATCCGCCTTGAGACCCTCAAGGAAAAGATTGCTCAGGTTCCCCCTGATGTTCGTTATTTCCCCCCCGATTGACAAAAACTGTATCCCCAAGAACTTTGCTTAGTATTGTGACTGTATGAATGGCTGCTTGTTTCTGAACTATGTTAATATTGATGTGCGAGTCTAGTTTGTCGCAATACCTGTGGGAGGACCAGAATCGCAAGTGTCAGTCATCACTCCAAAATAAAATTTAATCCTATATTTATTTATAGTAGTAGTTACTAGCTTTTAAATAGATAATTTGAGGTTTTTTGGTTTAATGTTAACCCCTACTGACATCATTCATGATTTAGAGTCTTTTAAAATAAACTGTTACTCACTTAATGAAATTGAAAACTGTAAAAATTACTTCACTCCTCAACATAATTTTAAGGTTTTAGCATTTAATATTAGAAGCATCCACAAAAACTTTAGTACTTTTCTTGTAGCGTTTTCACGTCTCCATGTATCAATTGATGTAGTTGTTTTGTCAGAATGCTGGTTACGCGATAGTTCAAATATACCTTCATTGTCAGGTTATAATCAATACAATTCTACTCGTCATCAAAATCAAAATAGCGGTGTGGTCGTTTACGTTAAAAATATATGGAATGTCGTTATATCTGAACCAAACATAGAAGAGGCAGATTGTCTCGCTGTAAAGATTCCAAATGTAGTGAGTATTCTTGGGATCTATCGCTCACCCTCGAACAGATGCATTGATAACTTTATTATATCTCTTGAAAATTACTATTCGTCTAATATTTCACGTAATTTGCCCGCTTTGGTAGCTGGCGATATAAATATTAATATTGCAGATAGTTCAGCCTCATCTAGCATTATATTTCAATGCTTTATGGCTGAATGTGGTTTCATGCCAGCCATCATATACCCAACAAGGGAAGGAGCCTGTCTTGATCACATATATGTCAGTAAAATAGATGTCACAAAAGTTATAGGGATTGTATGTCGATCAGACATCACAGACCATCACCTCGTAATGTCTGGCATATGTGTTGACAAACCTAAACAAGCAGGTTTTACTAGGCTCAAGTTGAAAAGAAATCTTGAAGCTATCACAAAGGATCTCCTTGCTACTGACTGGAGTTCGTTATATGATAGCAAGGATGTTAATAGTGCAAATGAGATTTTTACCAAGCTTTTAATGGACATCGTCAACAAACATACTACGATGGTTAGGGTCAGCAGAGCAAAACACGTTATTAAACCATGGATAACACCAGGACTAATTCGCTGCATGCGAAATCGCGATCGTCTTCATTTAGAGGCTCGAAAGGACCCGCAAAATGAAATTCTGCATTTATCTTACACTCGATATCGAAATTTTTTTGTTGGTCTTCTACGTAAGCTTAAAATTGAGTATGATGCGAATGAACTAAAAGAGAACATGCGGAATCCCAAAAAACTGTGGCGCTCAGTTAGAAATATTTGTCACATGAATACCTCAAATTCTGAACCTACTGAACTTCTATCCCTGCCTGGTTCGTTGGACAAAACGGATTCAGTAAACCAATGCAATAATCATTTTTCAACAGTTGGGCAAAAGCTAGCTTGTAGGATTCTTTCAACCATAGGTCAAAATGAAACTGATTTGGCAAAGCGTATACGGCTTAGGAACACACCCAGTGACTCTCTTTTTTTTAATCCCACGGACGCTGAGGAAGTTAAAAAATTAATTATGGGCTTGGAAAATGCCAAGGCGCCCGGTATTGATGGCTTAGATAATTTCCTCATAAAACATATACAACCTGCTATATCCGAACCACTGGCTTTTATATTCAACATGAGTTTATCAAACGGTGATTTTCCTCAACGTTGGAAAATTGCATCTGTACGTCCGATCCATAAAGGTGGTCCCAAGAACTCTATTGACAATTACAGGCCTATTTCGCTTCTTGGTGTCTTCTCTAAACTATTAGAAAAAATTATAAATCAGCGTGTCACAAACTACCTTGAATCGCTTAATCTCATATCTGATAAACAATTTGGTTTTCGAAGAGGCAAGTGCACAGAGGACGCAGTTTCCTTGCTAACGTCAACAGTGTCTGAAATTTTAGATGTAGGTCATTGTTGTGTGGGGGTCTTCTTAGATCTGGCGAAGGCCTTTGACACTGTCTCCGTTCCAATCCTACTGAGAAAGCTAGAAAGTTTGGGTATTAGAGGCATTCCATTAAAATGGTTTAATAGCTACCTGACGAAACGGAGTCAGTGTGTACGGGTCGCCGATGCCGTTAGTGAGCCTCAATTCGTTAATTATGGGGTGCCGCAGGGGAGTATCTTGGGACCAACCCTCTTTAACCTGTACATAAACGACATTCATGAGCTGGGTATTGAACATGCTGATGTTTTGTGTTATGCGGACGACACAGCATTATTTTTTCGCGGACCTAGCTGGCAGAGTGCTCTGGAAGCAGCTGATAAAGGCATGTCTGAAATAAACATATGGCTCCAGCAGAATCTTCTTACACTCAATACCAAGAAGACAATGTATGTGTGCTTCCATAAAACGGCAGCCTCAGCCCCGCCACCGGATACATGTTTGACAATTCATAGCTCATGTACTGATCATAGCTCATGTCGTTGCGAAAACCTGACCAGAACTAGTGTAGTCAGATATCTGGGTGTCCAAATTGATGAGCACTTAACATTCAAACCCCACTTAGAAGCTTTATCCGCAAGAACTAGGAAAATTATCAATATTATGCGAAACCTAAGAGATGTGGCTTGTATAGAGTTACTTAAATCTACTTATTTTGCGCTGTGTCAATCTCTCTTACTGTACTGCATAACGTGTTGGGGCAGTGCTGCCAAAACACACTTACTTCAAGTCGAGAGGGCACAGCGGTCAGTTCTTAAGGTGATGCTTCGGAAACCATTTCGATTCCCCACTGTCGATCTATTTAAAGAATGTGGTGTGTTAAATGTTCGGCAACTCTTTATTTCGAAGATGTCTATGTCTGTTCATCAATCAGTATTGAAATCTGATAATAATACGTCTTTGGAAAGCAAAAGAGTATGCAAAATCCCTAAACCGCTATGTAAAACGTCTTTCGCTCAACGTTTTGGCAAGTATCAAAGAGCGCATATCTATAATATTGTTGCGAAACACTGCAACATACGAAATAAGTCAAACTGCGAAGCCAAACGTTTAATAAATTGCTGGTTATTGACTCTTTGCTATGATAGAACCGAAAATTTAATTCGAATAGTAACTTGATTGAAATGTTTGTTTTTATTTATTTTTTTACAAGTTTGTTTTATTCCTAAAGTTTGTGATTTTTTTTTTATGTATTCTTTATTATTTTTTTGATTTTCTTCTTCATATTTTGATATTTAAAATTGTATTAAAACCTTCATCCATATTGTATATACATATATATTTTTAATTACTAATTTGTTTTAAGTATATTGCTTTGTGTAGTTCTGTGTTTTTGTTTAATATATACTGTATAGATAATTTTATAATTCCGGGTAATATTGTTTTGTTAATATCACACTGGTCTCCACGATACAGGCTTGCCTAGTGTGGAGACCGTAGAATACCCTTTACGGTCTCATCTCCCAACAATATTAGGAGACTTCCACAACAGTATAAGGTCTAAGTCTATTATGCTAGACATTTATTAATTATAACACTGTTAATACTTTAAGATTCCTATGTTGTTGCAAATAAAATATTTTTCATTTTCATTTTTCATTTTTCAATACCTGCTTAAACTTTTAGCTATTATACCTGTAGCTCCGACCACAATAGGTATGACTTCGGTTGGTGTTTTCCAAAGCCTTGTAATTTCTACTTTTAATGCGTGATATTTACTTAATTTTTCAATTTCTTTCGCTCCAATATTGTAGTCAGATGGTACAGTTATATCTATTAAATATGTTTTATTTTCTATTTTATTTACGTATATAATGTCAGGTCTATTGTGTATAATTGTAATATCTGTCTGTACCGGTATTTCCCACATGAGTTTAGCTGTGTCGTTTTCTATAACTTGAGGTTGTGTTAAATTTTCCTGCCACCAAAGATTCGAAACTACGAAATTATGTTTTTTTGCTAGCGTCCAGTGAACATATTGCACGATGTTATTATGCCTTCTAGTATAGTAAGTACCAGCTAGTTTTTCACACCCAGATATGATATGTTGTGTGGTCTCATCTTTTGCCATACAGAGCCTGCATCTACCGTCCACTGCTCTTTTCAGGATATCTCTTTCATGCTGCCTAGTTACTACTGCTTGATCTTGTATAGCATAGATTGATGATTCTAGCCCTGGTGTTAACGGTTGTTTTTTGATCCATTTAAATGAATTTACCCTATCTACATTTTCTTTATCTAATACTTTATTATAAAATTGTCCGTGAAGCGGCTTGGCTTTCCATTTATTGATTTTAGTTTTTAAGACAGCCTTACGAATTTCGTTATCTGTATAATTTTCTTCATTCTCTAGACCTATTTCTAATAAATTTACTTGTGACTCTTTACTTATTGAATATTTAACCTTTTTTCTATCCTGTTTTACGATTGCTTTTATAATATGGTCTTGTTCTCCTCTTAAATAGTTTCTGAATTTAATAATTTGTGTTTTATACAGCATTTCTACATTAGTTAATCCCCTACCCCCTTCTTCTATTGGCAAATACAATCGTTCTACTTCAGCTTTTTGTTGATGCACTTTATTCATTGCTAATATTTTTCTAGTTTTTACATCTATTTTCTTTAAATCGCTTGTTTTGTAATTTACTATGCCGAATGTATATAAAAGAACCGGTACTGCGTATATGTTAATTGACTTTAATAGGTTACGTGCGTTGAGATGTGATTTAGTGAGACATTTAACTCTACGGAAATATTCTTTTTGGCTTTGTTGCCTGGCTTCGCTGTGATCTATTTTACCAGATTCATGTACTCCTAAATATTTGTATTGTTCATCGTTACGTAGATGTTTAAACTCCTCCCCACTAAGTAGAATATGACCTCTACCTTCATGTTCTTGCCTCCTACCTTTCGCTAAATGTAATACATTGCATTTACTAAACCCAAAATTCATCCCGATGTCTTCTGTGAATATTTCTGTGCTGTCAATTAAAGTTTTTAAATTATTGGAGTTATTAGAGTACAATTTAAGATCGTCCATGTATAACAAGTGGTTTATAGTGCTATTGTTTTTGAGTTTATAACCTTTGGATTCATATTTACTCAGGATGTTTGTAAGCGGGTTCAAGCCTAGACAGAACAGTAAAGGCGACAAAGAGTCGCCTTGAAATATTCCCCGGCAGACGTAAATTGGTTCAGTGGTAATGCAGGCGTTTGCTCCATAGGCTGTCATGATAACATTCCATGTAGGCATAACTATCTCAAGAAAGCCCTTGATAGCAGGTGGACATTTGTAAATATCAAGTACTTTGAGTAACCACTCATGCGATATGCTATCAAAAGCTTTCTGATAGTCAACCCACCCCATACTTAAGTTTTTCTGACACTGGTGTGCATCCTCCAGTATGGCTTTGTTGATCATGAGATGGTCTTTGCAGCCTCGGGAGCGACGCCTGCATCCCCTCTGTTCCGGTGCTAAGATGTTATTTGTATCGCAATGTATGTAGAGTTCATCAGCTAATACAGAAGTCAGCAATTTGTACATAGTTGGTAAGCAAGCTATGGGGCGCCAGTTTTTAGGGTCTTCTGTATTTTGATTTTTTGGCAGCAAAATTACCTTTCCTGTTGTGAACCAATGTTCTACGGGTTCGATTCCTTTTATTATTCTATCAAATAACTGTGCGAGATATTTGTGTGTACTTGTTAAATATTTAAGGTAGTAGTTTTGTATATTATCTATACCTGGTGCCTTCCAGTTATGAATCTTCCTGACAGCTCTCTTAATTTTATCTAAGTCTATTTCCCTAAACGCAACATCCTCTTCAACATCTCCCATGGACTCTTCTACATCAGAAATCCATTGCGCATGAGTGTTGTATGGCACGGGTTCTGATAAGATTGAGGACCAGAATCTCTGAACCTCACTCTTTGTTGGTATTTGAGTTGGTGTAATTTGCTCCCCGTTTAAGCTTCTGTAAAATTTGTGTTGATTCTCTTGAAATAGTTTGTTTTGTGTTTTTCTATCATTCATATCACTATATCTTTTAAGTCTACCTGCTAATGCTTTTACTTTTTGTGTGTGTTGTTCGATTCTGTAGTCTAAATCCTGTTCGTTTCTTACGTTATACTTAGTAAATAAATTGCCTCTAACTCTACGCATGGTTCTGCTATTATTTCCTCTCTTTATTTCTATAAGCTGCGCAAGTTCTTTCCTAAATGCTTCTAAGTTGCTTTTTATTCGAGTTTTCCATGGTGGGTCTCGCTTAAGTTTTCGTGAAGTTGGGGGTGTGTATGGTTTTTGATTATTAGCTATCAATAATGTTTTTGCGCAGGCATAGATGATGTTATTTATAGATATAAATAACATCATCTATGCCGAGATCGTAGTGATTTATTTATTTCCAATAGGCTAGGCAAAAAATCATTAATTTTGTTTAAATTTTGAATATATTTTTTATTAAAGTTCGGCTTTGGCAGCGTTTCCCTATTCTCTATCTCAATTTCTTTTGTTTCCGCTAGCGTTTGTAGTAACTGTAGTATGAGTGGATCTTGGTCTTCATTTACTTCAATGTTATGAGACGGAGGAATCAGTTGATTTAAAACTTCTTCCGGTATTGTCTGTGTGTCTGTGGCTGTTATTTCTGGTGTTTGTGTAGTTATAGAGACTTGTTCCTCGATAATTTCTATTACTATAGGCGTCGTATTCCTAGGCGGTGTATGAATATTTGGTGAACTATGTGTGGGAAGCGGTGTGACTTGTGTGTTGGATAAAGATTGTTCTGCTTTAAATTTAATTTGATCTAGTACTTGTGTGGATAGGACTTTACGTGCTATGATGCTTCTTGCTTGGTTGGATAATGTGTTGTTACCTGTAAATTTGTCAATCTTGGGATTATTTATATTTCGGTCTCTAAATAGTCTCTCGAAACGTTTGATGTAGCCTGGCCCTCCGGCTCTGGCTTTGAAGAAGCAGAACATTAGTTCGTGAAGTTCTGCTTCTGACCACTTTCTTCTGGCATCATCGTTAACATTAGTTGAACTTCCAGTGGTCACTTCCGATGCACCGGCAGAGTTTGTGGGAGATGTTTCCCTACTCCGCAAAGTATCATCAGGCAATGGTTGGGCGGTCTCGCTTTGTTCGGGTTCCCCGACGGAGGGCCGACCCCTAAACCCTCCGCCACCGATGGTTCGTATGCTGGAACGTCCAGCATCGGCTCCAGACGTGCCCCGGCGATCGCCCCCGGGAAGCGACCATATACGTTTACTTCTATTACTCATCTCCATAAAGGGTTTGCCATTACCTTATTAGCTCGTAAGTTTTGATTTTACAAGGTTCCCCCTCCCACGTGTGACTGGTGTTCGTCGCGGACGTTAAAGGTTGGACTTTGGGAGGGGTATATGTATTTATTATATCAGTTATTTTATTTTCGTATAATATTATAATTATTTTATTACCTCTCTCTATCTATCTTTTGCTATGTACACCCCCAACCATTCTTCCTTCAAATTCTTCTCCATCCAAAGGTTGTCTGGAAGAGATCGCTTCTTAGCGATAAGACCGCCCATTGTACATTTATATGCTCATTGTATTTTTTTTTTAAATTGTTCTATTTGGTGTACAATAAAGAATTTTCATTCATTCATGACATTTTTCTGTATTTTAATATGTTTTACTTGTGTTGACTGAAATTATACTTATTTTATTTTTTACAATTACATAAGCTGTATGTTCTGTTGTGTACTAATGGAATAGAATAGAATAGAATAGAATAGAATAGAATATTTATTTTCAACATACTTAAAAAAACATTTGTTAAGGTACCTAAATAACATAATAATTAAGTAGGTACTTATCTAAAAAACTACTAAAATTAAGAACAAAATTACCTGCTTACGCAAAATGAGGGTACCTATACAATTTAAAAAACTTTATCTTCCGTGCTAGTTCATAACTGAGTTACGGCAAGATAATGATTCCCGTCCCATACAAATACGTATCATATTAGCGTGATTACACTACTTGACTTAAGGCTAATTAGTCCGGTGCAACTAAACAATAGACCCCGATTAGCAGTCTTTTGTTTCGAGTGTCAGGTAAGAATCCAAGGACAATGGGTGTTGTCGCCGTATACTTTCGGACATAAAAATAGACTTACAAATATTACTTTTAAGAGAATACATACAAACCTTACAAACTAGTAATTTTACAATTAGAAATCTAATGAAAACTTTCTAATCGTAACAGATATTCATACCGGATCATGTTTAAATATAATAAAAAATATGTATTGGTATAAAGTATTTTATATACATATATATAATTATAATTACAGGATTTTTTTGTTGTTATAATTAGATATATAATATTTGTTTCACTATGTAAAAAGGAAAATTAGAATATTTAGTGATATATACAAAATACATTAAAGAAAAAAAAAAACATATCTTTGTACTGTATATATAATTATATTAATTATTTATTTATATATATATATATATATATATATATATTGTTATGTATAAAATTTATTTATACCTAATAGTAAGCTTTTCGGTTTCGTCATAGTTGAATTTCTGCAAATATTCATGTATTGCTTTGCTACACATAAATCTGGATTTCTCATATAGTGGGATATCTTTACTTATGCGGTTATATAGAAATGGTGCCAAAACATAAGCGAAACCATATGCAAAATCTGTATTGCATGAAGGTACTTTAAAAATTTCATGCCTTCTTCTTCTCAGTGTCAAATTAAGTGGTCGGCGAGAGTGTTGTTTTGTAAGAATAAGTTTCATGTAAATCTGTCTGACTGTTAGTAAAAGACTCTCGCGGTAAAGGTTTATCGTTGGGTATCGAAAAGGCTTATAATTTAAAACTTTTAGCAAACAACGCTGGGACCGTTCTATTTTTAGCATTATAGTCTTCTTTGCACCACCCCAGGCTGATATGCCATATGAAATTATAGATTGACAAAGCGTTAAATATACAGTTTTATTTGTTTCATTATCTTTGAGTTGTCTAATCCTCTTAAAAATTGGTATTAGTTTACGAACACGTGACTTTAAACTATCGATATGTTGCCTCCAACATAGATTTTTGTCAATTATTATACCGAGATATTTAATTTGGTTTGTAGGTGTAAGAACATAGCAGTTACAACTACTTTTATCATTATTTGAACATGTATGAGCTTTAAGTATAAAGTTTGAGCTAGGCTGGCTGTTGTTGTAGATCGAAAATGTAATATATTTAGTTTTAGTCAAATTCAAAGTTAGCAAATTGGAATTAAGCCAATTAATTATGGTATGCATGCCCTTTTCCGTTGTAATACGTACTTCTTCCCAAGTTGAACCTGTAAATACTATGGCCGTGTCATCAGCAAAAGTTGTAATTTTAGCATTGAGAAGTGTTGTATCGCAGAGGCTATTTATGTAAATCAGGAAGAGTGTTGGGCCTAATACAGAGCCTTGAGGCACTCCAAAAGTTACAAATCGCTTATAACTTAGGTTGTCACCTACTCTGACAGCTTGTGATCTGCCAGTGAGATAATCTTTTAGAAGATCTAATGGTAGACCTCTTATACCAACTGACTCCAACTTACATATTAATAGGGGGATAGAGACAGTATCAAAAGCTTTGGCCAGATCCAGGAAAACTCCAATGCATTTTTGTTTTTGGTCCAAATTTTTAGCAACATGGAATATAAGATTTTCAATTGCGTCCACAGTAGATATTTTTCCACGGAATCCATATTGATTTTTTGATATTAGATTGTTTGATTCTAAATATTGTATTAGACGATGATTTATGAGTTTTTCCAGGATCTTGGCCAAGGTAGAAAGAAGTGATATAGGGCGATAGTTCGTAATGTTGTCTCTGTCCCCCGATTTAAAGACAGGAATAACAATCGATTCCTTTAGCAGCCGTGGAAATATGCCTGATGTGAGGCAAACATTGCACAGATGCGCGATGGGCGTGCATAACATATCGGAGAACTTTTTTAAAAACAATGATGATATACCGTCCCATCCAGAAGATGGTGTATTTTTTAGGGAGGATATTATTTTGCTAATTTCAAACCTGTCAGTTTCCAACATCATAAAGGAATTAGCAGGGGCATTTTGAGTTATATAATCCTTAACCAACTCCTCTTCTGATATGTTATTTTTCTGGAGTATATCTGACGCAAGACTACTGCCAACATTTACAAAACAGTCATTAATGTGGTCTACCGCTACTTGTGGTGATGCTTTCAGGCGTAGAAGCTCATTCGAATTTTGTGATTTGTTTGCATTGTTAATACCACAAACGCGTTTAATAATTTTCCAAGTCTTTTGAATGTCATTTTTTCCATTCTGTAGGTCCGTTTTGTCATGTTGATTTTTTAGATTGTGGAGTATATTATTACAGTGATTTCTATATTTTTTATATGTAAAAGCGAGAGTTACATCTTTTGGTGATCTCTTATGGCGTCTGTGAAGAATATCACGAAATCGTATGCATCTTAATAACCCAGGCGTAACCCAAGGTTGGTAAATAAGCTTCCTACTAGACACAACATAGGACACGGTTGCCTCTTTGATAACACGGGTAATTTTGTCTATGAATAGTTCAGTAGCTTGGTTTGGGTCTACAGTTAGTAGAACTTCATTCCAATCTGTCTTAGACATTAGATTTTCCGCTAACTTGAAGTTTAATTTGTTTTTTAGCTGAAGAAATGTGTTGAATAATATTTAATTAATCTATACTTACTAATATATAAAGCTGAAGAGTTTGCTTGTTTGTTTGTTTGTTTGCTAGAACGCGCTAATCTCAGGAACTACTGGTCCGATATGAAAAATTCTTCCAGTGTTGGATAGCCCATTTATCGAGGAAGGCTATACCTCTATAGGCTATATAAACATCACGCTACGACCTACAGGAGCGGAGCAGTAACCAAAGATGCGGGTGAAACAGCGGGCGACTTCTAGTTTGTTATAATTCCGATCAATGTAATTCCGTAAATTAAGCATGTATTTTAATTAATGTAATTGGTTATTACCGTGTTAATTAAATAAATAAATCTCTCAATATTAAGAAGAGGAAAGATTTGTATTTTGTATATTTGTAACCAATAAACTCAAGGCACAAAAGTCACGTAATTCTTTCTCCGCAAAAGACAGTGTTCAATTTGCAAAAAACTCGGGTAACGTTAAAGTAAAACATGCCTTTTGACTAAAGCATGAAATCTGAACGATATTTTTTATCGTTCTTATCCGAGCCGCAAAGCAGCCAAGTAGCCCTCTGCTTGTTTAGGGCTTAGGCGCTCCCGGCGGCGCGCCAGGCCTGCTACACGCGCGACTCGACGAACATAGCAGCATCTTAAACACTAGTGTCTTCACTAGCGTTAAATAAAAAAAAAATAATGCAAGTTATGTTGATTTACTATATCCAATACATTTACACTAAACTTACAAATTTTGTAAATTCGAAGAGGTTGCGGGAGGATGTCGAGTTAAATCTTACGATATCTGACTAGGGAGAGGGGGGGGGGGATCAGAAAATCGTAAAAAACGCCTCACGTTAATTTTAATGGATGCCCCCTAATAAAGTATTTGCTATTATTTTTATTTTTTGAGTTTCGTAGTAAAACGAGAAACCCTTATAGTTTCGCTTTGTCTGTCTGTTCGTCTGTCTGTCCGTCTGTCACCGGCTTCAAAAGACTTAGCCCTCAATTTATTCCTTGCTTTAGTGAATGTAAAAAACATGCACAAACTCACAGCAGGCCTGCGTGTACGGCTCACTACAACCCCGCATAACGCGTCGCCCGACACGCACCTAGCCTAACTTATTTTTGTTGACAAATTAAACAATAATTTTGTAAAACGATTTGTAAAATAAATTTTGTGTTTGACTAGATACTATTCCAGATCGATCCCATTTTCTTCAGAACTCAGTTCTAATGATGGGTGAGAAGTGAGAATGCAAGGGAACTCCTCAAATATTATAGCCACACGTAGGTAAGGCGTGTTGGCCGAGTGGTATGTACCCCGACTTTTAATCCGAAGGTAGTAAAGTATCATTTATTGCTTGAAATACATGTGTACATTGAACATAGACGTTTTATGTAATTGAAAGGAATCAATGTATTCCTACCGTGTAACGGTGTGCAATGTCCAAACTTTTAAAACAATAAGTATTTCAATTATTATACATGTCAGTTAGATAAAATTATAATAAGAATCACCAATAAAATTATTTTATAAAAACATTTTGTCTCTCATAAATTCATCTATTGTGTAGTAACATTTACTTTCCAATGTGGCTTTCAACTTTTTCTTAAATTGCGAAAGTGGTAGTTCTCTTAATGACTTAGGTAGCTTATTATAGATGGAAGGAGTCATGCAAAAGATACTTTTGCGCATCAACGCGGTTCTTGAATTTTGCATACAGATTTTCCTTTGATCTCGTCGATTTCGAATGACGATATCAGACAGCTGACAAAATAAATTAGGGTTGTTTTTAACGAACATGGCTGTTTCGTAAACATACAGGGAAGGTAGGGTCAAGCTTTTATAATTTGTAAAGTAAGGTCTACACGAATCAGTTACTTAACGACGAAACATAGCTCTAATACAACGTTTCTAGTATTTGAAGATCTTTTCGACGTCCGTTACCCCAAAATATTATACCATATCGAATATTTGGTGCAATTAAACCATAATAAGTTATAAGAAGTGTCTGCGTATTAACAATTGTTGATAATTTGTATAACATTTAGACTAGACTGTTAATTTTTTTACAGAGATGTTCAATGTGTGATTTCCAATTAAGTTTTTTGTCCATGTGTAGTCCTAGAAATTTTGTAGAGTCTATTTCGTCGATTTTGTTATTATTGTAATTAATGTCAAGGGGAGTAAGTGCAGCAGTCTCGCGTTGTCTAAAATGTATAACTTTAGTTTTATTTATATTAATTTTCAAGTTATTATGGTCTAACCATGTTATTATTGATGTCAAAGTTGAATTTATGTCATTTTCATACGAGTTAAAATTATTACAAGATATCGTTACCGTGCTGTCGTCAGCAAACAATGACATAGGTTTATTGGTTATTTTTCACAAATACATGAAAGGTCAATGGAATGGTTTTGTGAACGTGCCATTTTGTGACCCCAAAAAACGACTTGGTCGCAAATATTAATGATGTTTTATTGAATTTGATCGATGACGAAAATACAATTTATAAGTCTATAGATACGGCGTGTGACGATTACGCTGTCAACTACCCAGTAGAGTTTCTAAATTAATTTTGTTTTCGTTTTTAGTCCGGGATCGTCTGCAATCTTACTTCAAAGTTTTGAAACTCATGAAATACGGTTAATAAAAAAAATCTAAATAAAAAAATCTATGGGACCTAGGTCAAATCATTTGGGCTGCGGGTAGATAGCAGACGACCCCACCTATCTATTTTCGTATGTTTCAACGGTCTGCCGAACAGCCTGTATATTCATCAGTAGGAAGACCCATTAGCTTGCTGGTTTAACCTGACCGCACCGCTATATTACATAACATTTCGTCAGCTAATTATGCGTACTCAAGGTCCTCTGAGGCGTACAGGTAGGTATGTACGTACCTACGCCATCCCAATTTACCCGTCGTTCGGACGTGACGAGATGAACCTATCGATCGCGAAGAGGCTGCGTTGCAAATTCATTGAATCGCTAAAAGGTCACGTGATCTGACCCCAAAAAATAGGGCGAGTCAGTGCCGTGTAAGGTTCCACTTGGAAGCGAACTGCGGAATACGCTGCACGTAGATTGGTACCGTGAATTATGTATGGTATGAGTGACGTGACGCATGACGTGTCAGCTATAATTACACCTCGAGTTGCCTTTGCCAGACTAGTTAGATAGGTATATGACGCCATTGTTTGATCTATGCAGGTCATCGTGACAGACTACTGTTAGAGATGAAGAAAGTCATAGTGCATAAAGTTTGCCATTTGCAGTCGCTCGTAGTTTTCATAGTTACTAATTATTTAATATTTTTCCGTTTTTGACAATGTTTAATTTAGTTTAATAATATTATTTTATTGCAATTGAATATATTGAATGTTATAAGATGTATTAGTAGGTGTTATTTCTCTAATTAATAATAACTTGTTCCTATCTTTAATTAATGTAATTGGTTGTGCCGTTTTAAAGTAAATTAATAAATTAAACATTTTTGGCAGTCTCCGCCGATTCATAGCCTTATTAGGTTCTCTATTTTGTTTCCGAAATTTCATTTCCCTAATACAAAAATCCATAAAATTTATTTTCATTTATATTATGATCCCTTATTATAGTTTCCACTAATATCGGTATCCTTAACGATTACATTCCATAAAGTGATTCGCAATAAGTAAAGAAATCCATAACATTATTAACTCATGAACATTATTCTCATAATTATTTATTTGAATAATTTTCATATTCCATAATATTTTGTTGGCGGCGGGGTTCGGTCATAGGCAGTGTTTTCCGATGGTTATAAAAAAACCTAATAACCTACGGTTTCTCCATCTCGGTTCTGTCATAGGCAGTGTTTTCGGATAATTATAAACAAAAACCTAACTACAACAAAAAATTAATTACATTGTCACGGAACATCTGAGAGATGACGAGGACATAGAAAGGGAGCGCAGAGCGCTGGCAGCCCGGGGCTTGCACGCAAGTTCGCTCGCAGCTCGAGAGAAGTAAAAATCAGCCTGTTTAAGGCTTACTGCCAATCCTTCTACTCCAGCAGCCCCTGGATAAACCATACCCAGCGGGCTGCCAGCTTTTGGCGAGTTCAGTACAACAATATTTTCAGGATGCTGATGTGGCTGCCTCGCTTTTGCAGTGCATCAGGGATGTTTGCGGAGGCGCGCACGGACGGCTTTCATGCGATTATTCGCAAGAAAATCGCTTCCCTACTCCAGCGTGCGCGAGGCAATAGCAACGGCATCCTTAAGAAAATTGTAGCACGGGCAGACTGCCCCATTCAAAACAGGTGGATGCATATAGTAATGGGCTACATTTGAACCAAATTTTAATATTCTAATTGTATAATTCAATAATATTAATTTATTCAATAATAATAATTATTTTATCATCCTGTGTTCAATTGATTAAGTTTTAAGTTAAGTAACTTTGTGTATATTTTACCTATGGATATTTATAATCTGTAATAAATTAATAATAATAACCTGTTTTCATATAGTTGTAAAAAAACCTAATAACCTACTGTCTCTCCATCTCGGTTCTGTCACAGGCAGGGTTTGCGGATGGTTATAAAAAAAACCTATTAACCTACTGTCTCTCCATCTCGGTTCTGTCACAGGCAGGGTTTTCGGATGGTTATAAAAAAAAAACCTATTAACCTACTATCTCTCCATCTCGGTTCTGTCACAGGCAGGGTTTTTGGATGGTTATAAAAAAAACCTAATAACCTACTGTCTCTCCATCTCGATTCTGTCACAGGCAGGGTTTTCGGATGGTTATAAAAAAAACCTAATAACCTGCTGTCTCTCCACTCCATCTCGGTTCTGCCCAGGCAGTGTTTTCAGATAGTTGTAAAAAAACCTAATAAACTACTGTCCTTCCGTCTCGATTCTGCCACTGGAAGGTTTCTATATAATCTTTCGAAAATATTCGGGATAATAAGTTTTATGATTCGTTATTATTATGACATACGTTTATAACGATAAAAATTATGGAAATTGTATATTATGTAAAATAATTTTATGCGTAAGGAGCATTTGGATGAACAATATCTTATTGCAAATTATATTTATGGGACTATTATGGATAGTGATGTTTCGGAGAAACTTGTTATTGATTGTGATTTTCGGACAATAGTTTTTCGGAGTCAAAATGGCCTTATACTCATACTCATTTATTTCACCATAGGAACATATAATACACTTGGCTATGTCACAGAATCTAAAATAAATGTCACTTCTTAATAACTTAATAGTAAAATTCTAAATAAAATAAAAAAATGGTAAAAATAAACTAAATCCTAATTTTAATAGTTCTATAGCTGGCCGTGCATGGCCATTGTCAACAAATAATTGTATTAAAATAATAAAAGTTTAACTAGCTCAGTGAAGTAAAATAAAATAAAGCTGCTGAATGCGCACTGGCAATGTTTTATTAGAATACATACATACATAGTTATCAAAGAATTCAATTTTCCATGGAACAAAATTAAAGTAGGTATGAAAAGAAAGGAAATGCCGAAATACCTAAGTGAATGTAATGTCACAAATAAATTAATTAAATTAATCCGTCGATTGGAGACATAAACTAAATAAACAGACTAGGTACTCTACAACTACAGCTATCTAAGGCTTTTCAGTCGGTAGCGCATGAATGGGACATGATCTACGATAATTGTATTCTTCTCCTGCGGTATGTCTTAATGGTGTAGGTAAAGGTTGACGAAGTATCCTGAGATGTGCTTAATATAATGCTGCGGGAACCTGCTGTATGTAACCAGGGTCTGTTATGAGCTGAATAGCGACGCGGGGCTATATGGTCCGATAAGATTTTTATCTAAGGGTATTTATTTTAATAAACCTACCTACCAAACCCATGATGGGATATTGGAGCAGGATTGTCAAGAACACATCAAGAATAAAGCAGTCTTTGCTCTCTGGTGTGGAAGTAAAGAACAAGCACTTCGTGTAGGGACGATGCCTTCATCTGTGGCTTGGATTACTGTATAGAAGAAAAATTAGGTTGCCTATATTTATATTACCTATCATTGCAATTAAAAAAAAAGAAATTGCTACGAGATCGTTTATTTCACAACCCTCATACTTATATAGGGGGAAAATACAGGTTTCCTGCGACAGTAACTCATTTTAATAGGCTAGGTGGGCACTGAATCCCTCGTTAAACATAATCACAGTACCAATCTAAACTTGTTGAACCGATGTTGAAAAGTAAGGTATCCTAGATATCTAGAGATTATTTGAAAGACCTGATGCCAAGAGATAGACCGCAGGATGTGCGTTAGCAACAGTGATCCAATCGTGCACAGTGTTGCCAACAGTAAAACCAGCTCTCCACCAGATTCAACCTCTAAAACCACCAGAAAACCACTAACGAAAAACGGTCCTACTGTAAAAATTGCTAGAATTTCCGCGAAACAAATATTAACACTGTGTATTTTAGTAAATAGCCTTTATTATTTAGTCGTGGTCGTTTAATTTAGCCGTTAGGACGCAATAAAATGTTTACAATTAGTAAATCAACATGAATATTTTTTGTAACATCAAATAATTCAATAAAAAAAAAAAATCTTCTTCAGATAAACCATTTTGGTCTACACCATCCTCGGTTTCAGATTTGTACGATTCTTTGGTACCGATTATATTGTGACGTTATTTGGAATTGTGCATCACTGCAGCATTTTCCTTCCAATTTAAAACCACAGCGTATTCCTAATATATCAGTTACAAGATTTAACTTCATTCTGTTTCTCTGCTTGTTTTTTATTATATTCATACCGCTAAATAGTCTTTCAACATCGGCATTAGAATGAGGCAGTATAAGGAAAGTTAAAGCAAATGTCGCTAATTCATCGAATCTAGATTGCCCTTGAGCGTCATTGAAATGCAATACTTCATCCCAAATTTTTTTGTATCTTTAGTCTCATTCCATTTCAACAAGTTAATTTGCCGACATTGGTCATCAATTTTTTAAAATTGTTCCACAAAATTTACATTTCGCTACTGGGCCAATGGTACTTTCAACAACTTGAAGCCAAGAATCCCGAAACTTTTGCGTATAATATTGTGGTTTCAACATATTTACGCATCGAATGAGTACGCGGAAATATTGTACGACGTACGAAGCAGGCAGTCCGAGACGAGACAGAGTTGACTCTGTCAGTTTTGTTTATTGTAAACTTATTAATACAGAAAATATTCTACGGGGAATACCTCCGTATAGAGTATTCTGGAGCTCAGTGAGTCTGACGGATTAATCAGTGTGGCATATATGGATGTAAAAACTCCCAAAATAAACTTGAGTACTTAAAGTGGTTGAGTTACAGTATTTTCAGTAATTGGAAATTAATTTTACTAAACCACTAGAGAAATCCACTAGCCACTAAAAGCAATATTTCACCACTAAAGCGGGAGTCGAAACCACCAGTTTTAGTGGAAAATCCACTAAGGTGGCAACAATGATCGTGCAAAGAGCAGCCGTCCCGAGCCTCGGGGTGCGAGCGCATCGATCCAGCGCCGCCCGCCCCCGACCGCCTACAACACTGGGTTTTTACACTATTCAGGAACAACGCAATTCATGCATGATTCACGCTGCTAAGCCTTTAGGAACAACCCAAATCTAGAGTTATTTTATATATTAATAAATCTAATTATAAGCCTTGTTCGTTAGTCGGCTCAAAATATAACGTGATATGATAAGTTTATGTTCAAGTGTTTCGAAAATAATTATGACGTCGTTCGATTCGTCAGAATTCCTTAACGCAAGTACAACTATGCGAATTAAATTTGGGCACGCGCGTGGTTTGGTAGGTAGGTTTATTAAAATAAATATCCTTCGATAAAAATCTTATCAGACCATATAGCCCCGCGTCGCTATTCAGCTCAATGGTATCTTCTATAACAGACCCTGGTTACATACAGCAGGTTCCCGCAGCATTATATTAAGCACATCTCAGGATACTTCGTCAACCTTTACCTACACCATTAAGACATACCGCAGGAGGAGAAGAATACAATAATTATCGTAGATACAGTATACAACACGCAATGACACCAGTCACGTCACAAGGAAATAAACAAAGCGGAGGAACAGTTACATGACGTCATCATAAGTACAAAGGGCTCTCTCCTGGCGCCGCGGAATTGGGTCACGATAGTGCTTCATCGAGATTAATGCGACGTTTGTCACGTTCACGTAACAATCGATCATGAACATGATTCGTTTATAGTTTAGCTCAGGACAGCTCCTGAAATATAGTTCTAGACGCTCGGTCGCCAGAAATTGTTTCAAATTCATACGATTTATCGCTCACTTCGGCTGGAGTCAACGAATGTGTCTACAATAAAGATAAACATAAAATAAGCGGCATGGCAACTAGATTTAAATAGGTAGTAAGATATTACTCGAGAGAATTAAAAATGATTCTATCCATTGAGCCAATTAGAACTCGTCGATATGCACTCGTGCAGAGTGAGTCCGCCGGAACGAGCATCGCTACCAAATAACTCACAAATACTTTGCATCATTTCTCCCGGAAATCGGGGAGGTAATGTAGTCTCTTGCGAGTATTTTCGGAGTTGCAGTTTTCCAACCGTGCTCTCCATTCCATACCCGAATATTAGAACAAAATATACAGGAGAAGCGGGAAGTCCAACGAATAGGAAACGTAAAAACTTCATCAATGCTTCAGTGATATAAACCCACAAAGATCGTCCTTGGTATGAAAATATGTGCTTATTTATAGAAACTTACGAGTGATCGCGTCACCGTTTTCAGATCCCATGGTTCAATGCACAATTTGTCCACAAAAAAACAGCAAATCTCCAATTCGTGATGGTTGACGACACTACATGGGCGATGTGGTCGCGCGTGGGACGTGAGGTCGCGGCCGCAGGGGCTTCACTTGTGAGCGCGAGGCGAGCGAGCAGCGCCGGCTGGCGGCCGCTTCAGCGGTGCTAATTTTAGCGGCGGGCGCTGGCGTCGCTCGGGCGCGCCGCGCTGTGCCGCGCCGCGTGCCGGGCGCGGCGCGACCAACCCTCGCGGGGCAGGGAAACCCAAACAACAACGTAGCAACCAAACCAAATGTTTTACCAGATTAAGAAAATGTTTAGGCAACTAGAATAAGTACAGAAATAAAATAAAAAACAATGGGTTGAAGTTGTATTTAAATTGCTGGACTGGGCTTGCTCAGTGTCATATCAGCTTCGTAGTAAGGTTCTACTAAGACTACGATGCGTAACGTCAAATATCTCTCGAATTCTCTATAAATCCTGAGTGGATTAAATTTTAACGGAGTAGAAAAGACCGCAACATTACATCAGCAATATTTTCATTGGGATGGAAGGCTTTGTACTAGTAATGTTGAGTTGAGTATGACGGGGAATACAACCAAAATAAAGTATAAAGTATGTTTACCTAATGCAATACAGCCTTTGTCGTAAAATGTTTTTATACCTAACTCGCCAAGTAACCTTGCGCAAAGCACCAGTGCTGTTTGCTCTTCTATCTTATCTATCAGAAAGAGCGATAGCGATACTGACTGCGCATTTTATGAGAACTCTCACTTTGTGAACGCTAAAGTATTTGACTATCACAGAATCTGAGCACTTTTATGCGATTTCTTCAAACTTGTAAAAAATGTAGGGTAAAAATTTGTTAAATATTTATAAGTTTATGTGCTTACCGTTTCCGTGCAAGCGTAACGCACACAACAAACCTTACATATATTATTAAAGATGACTCACAGCGTACCGAGTTCATGGAAGTGCAATCGATACACCCGGGCGCTTTAGGTTAGACCCATTGAAGCCACCGCTCTGGTGGTGGCTTCAATGTGCACAATGATCTAGGTACAGGTGCATTCGTTACGAACTACGCAGCGCAGGTACCTGCAGGTAACTAATCTATACTTAGTTCTCATTCATATTGGATGGGAATGGCATCAACAGACTTGCGGAAGCTGCTATCAAATCTCAGTGTTATTCAATGTTTTGTTCATTTTCGAAGCCTAGCCAACAACGGTTGACGCATATGCATGACGAGCTGAGTGCACGATTTGCAGGGTTGATAGTTTGTCAAGGTAAATAGAACTTTTATCAGTGTCGAAAGGCATCTGATATGGCATGTGGTTGAGCCTAAGTGGCAGACAACGTGCAGGCCAGGCAGCGCCAGCGGAGCGGCGGCCAACGCTCTCGCCGCTCCGCCACCGACCAGCTCTTTTCAATTGAAGGTTGGACACAAACCCACCCATTTTAATGCTAAGTATAGATATTGCAAAAATGTAAAGATGGTATATGTATGTCAACCTGGAACTTTGACAATGCCCTTGAGTTAGATGCGAATGGAAATATTTTGTCGATTTTGATGACATCATGTTGACGCTGATTCATCAGACTGACTATAAGTTGCAACATAGGTAGACTTCAACCTATTGGATCATTGTAGGTATGAAAACGATCGTGCTTTAGAGTACCTTTTTAGGGTTCCGGACCAAAATGGTAAAAAGGAACCCTTATAGAATCACTCTGTCTGTCTGTTTGTCACAAGTGGATATCTCGAGAACTACTGATGCTAAACGACTTGAAATTTGAAATGGTTAAAGATAACACTTTTTTACTAATATAGCATATATGAAAATGCTAATAAATATTCTTAATAAGATTGCAGGGGGCGGATAGGGGATCTCAAAATTTTTAAGTTAAGTTACTAGGCCGTGTGGGGTATCATATGAAAGGTATTCATTTCCACATTAATAAAGTTTTTATTTTTCCTTTAAGCTGTATTGTTTTCGAGTTATTTACAAAAATGTTGAAAAAAAGACCGTTCCCCTTATCTCCGAATTTTGGAGAAATAAACCCGTGAAACTCTTATGGTTAATTTTTTATTTTTTTAATTTTTTTTTTAATTTGATCTCTAATTAAACTAAATTTAAACACTAATTAAACTAAAAAAAGTGGAGTTACTAGGTCATGTGGGGTATCATATGAAAGGTATTCATTTGCACATTAATAAACAGTTTTTAGTTTTGCTTTAAGCCGTATAGTTTTCGACTTATTCACAAAAACGTTGAAAAAATAGCGTTCCCCCCTTATCTCCGACGTTTGCGGTAATAAACCTCTGAAACTTTTATTGCTATTAGCAGTGTATGTAAAGATTACGGGAAAATTATAACAAAATCTCTTATTAGCATACTTTTTAAAAAATCATCGAAAGTGTAAAAAATCTACATAAGTTCCGCTATCAGACAAGAGATGGCGCTGTCAAGGTTCTCCAACAAATATAAACCGCCTTTTCATAATAATATATTATATTGTATGATGGCACGGAACCCTCGGTGCGCGAGTCCAACTCGCTCTTGCCCGGTTTTATTTTGGTATCAACTCCTACATATCTTAAATTGTGAGTCATAGGAGCATGTCCTTGTATTCGTCCGACTTGTTCACCTGCAGACGTGATCTCCACGCTCCGCGGCGCGCGGTGCGGCGACGTTGCTTTATAGTGCGCAACAAAAACGGTGAGGTCCTCGACCGCCCGACACGACCGCGACGGCATCGAGAGAGGAAGAGAAGTGGTGGATCTCTTAGAAATTAGCCGTCTGAATGGATACAGCATTGACTCATCATTGTTATAGTCATTGCAGTAGCTAGGAATGATATGAATAAAACGCTTACCGAGTCCCATTTGGCAGAAGATGACCTCGGCCTCGATGACGTGAGCTACTGGGGCGCGAACAGGCTCCGCAGGCGCTTGCTGCGGCGCGGCTGCGGGCGGCGCGGGCGCGGGTGCGGGCGCGGGCGCGGGCGCGGACGCGGGCGCGGGCACCGGCTTCTCCGCGGGAGGCGTTATAGGTAGCCGGGTCGGCAGGTCCAGCGGCTCCTTAGCCGGCGGCAGCGCGTCGCCCAGCAGGTCCAGGAGCGGCGCGGGCGCGGGCGCGGGCGCGGGCGCGGGGCGGTGCAGCGGGGACTCGCCGGCGGTGTCGGCGTCTGACTCGCTGTCGGTGAACTTGTCGGCGATGTGGTCCAGCTTGTCGGCGGCGGAGGGCGCGCGCCCCGCCTCCACGAATATGTCGCGCTCCATGTCGAGGAAGCTCTGCGTGAGCGCGCGCGGGTGCGCCGCCGCCGGCTCCGCGTCGGCCCGGCTTTCGCGCTCCAGGTGCTCGAAGTCGTCGGTGGAGTCCTGGTCGCGCTTCAGCGCCGCGGGCTGCAGGGGCGCCGCCTGCGGTGCACCCTCGGCGCCGTCTCCGCTCGCGAGCCCTCCCAGTAGAGCGTCTACGTTATCCATGTTTCTATACGTTAAAAATATATCAATACGCAAGAACCCTAAATGTAGGTGCGAGATGCGAGGGTAGGTGATCGATAGGATGCGGCGCGGTGGCGGAGTGCGGCGTGGGGTCCTGTCGCGGCTCGTCGCCGGCGCCAACTGCCGCTCGGCGCCGCGCCGCGCGCACGGCCACGTCACGGCACTCACTCCCTGAGAGAAACGAACGGTATTAGGGTATTACTCATAGCCAATTTCAACTTCGTTTCAATAGGGGCGGCCGCGCTACCGACCGACCAGACCGCAAATTTTTACACCACCATCATATTCACCTCTAGAAGAAGTCAAATAATTTAAATCTTTGGAAGAGGTAGGTACCTACGTAAAGTCAAAGATAGTTATCTATCAGTGTAAGTACAAAACTAAGGTTCGTCCTTGGAAAAGTAAATATCTAGTTGATGGTAGGTCAGAACTTGGTACCTACCTATTATAATGGTACTTAATATTATTTTCTATTTACGATCTCATTCTTGATAAATATGGAAGTAGATAAATAATCAAAGAGAAGTAAGTACTTACTGACGTAAATTTTGCTTTACGTAGGAAAATTTAGAAAACTTACATACCTACCTAATGACTATTATACCTACTGTAATACTACCCTGTAGGTCAGTACTTATTTTTCCACAAATAAATACATACCTAAATGACTCGGTTGAATGATGGTGACTAAATCCAACAAAATGAACCAAACTTTTACAGAGTCCAAGGCAAGGAATGTAATTCATGCAATTTAGACGTCCATTATAGGTAAGGAATTAGAGAACCTAATTTTTCTGCAGATTTTTTGGCGCTTCAACAAGTTTTTACACTACCTATTTGGAAAAAACAATTTATCAAAATAAATATGACTGATTGGAAGCTTTGATTTATCAATAATAATCAAAGATTGGAAGGTAGTAAGTAAGTACATAGGTACTACGCGAATAAATAATTAATTTGTCTGTCAATGTCAGACAAGTCCAATAAGGCGTTTTCACGGTGTTCTTAGAATAATGACAATCATGTTTTCAGTTTCAGCTGTTTTCAGTGAAGAAAAAAGTTCAAAAATAGTTCAATATTTCCTTATAGAGGGCGCTTTTGCAAAAAGTAATTTTGTGCCAGTATGAAAACTATATCAGAAAAAAGTTTGTTTTGTCAAGAAAGTGTTTGCCAACCAGGCTAAAAATAGGGGCGTGTGTGTGTGTTATATAAAAAAAACCTTAGAATAAGACAAGCTTATAAAATTATTTTTTTAGTAATCCCAGACACTTTACCTAGTCTCGGATGTTCCCTCAATGTTTTTCCTTTTATTCCCTCAGTTTTTTAGTCTAAACATCATGCCCTTTCATTTGATACCACACTTGGGTACCTATATGTCCAATGTTTACTTTCAACGCCCATATATTATCATGAATGGCTCAACCGATTTCTTTATAGCTTTCAGTTTTGCATTCTATACATGATTTCCTTTCATTTAATACCAAACTCGGGTATATTTGGAAACATTTGATTATTCATCTCCTCTAATCTCCCATATCTATCTAGTTAACTTATAAACCAATTTAAATAAATCGTGTTTAAGAACTACCGCCGGAAAATCTGCTTACAAATAAAAAAAAACTACATATTAGTATAAATCATAATAAACTTTAAATTAGAATACTTACGAAAAGCGGCCAGACTATGCTAGAGCTTCACACACTTAAATCTTAGTATCTGGTCTGACTTAAATAAAAAAAAAAATTTAATTAGAGAAATTGCATTGAAAGCAAAAACAGATCACGCAAAAAGAAAGAAGAAGAAAACCTGGCTGTGAATGTTTTTGACGTTATTATTCTATCTAAGGTTTTATTGTACCTAGGTATTTAGAATGTTAAAGAGTCCTCCTCATAGGTTTCGATGACGGCGACTATAAAAAATATTTCCGAATATTTTTCTTTTTATGAGCCCTGTTATGGCTCGCTAGACGAAACTTGGTTTTATATACCCTACGACACGCGTGTGGCCTTGTGTGCAGTCTTAGACCTTAGACGAGATATAACAGGATAAGGCACTCGCCTATTATTGCTCAATACAAAAAAAATCTGCCGTTTTTAGCGGGGAGAGAAGAAACACACAATTGTAAGCATACTACAACATTAAAATTGTTTGTGTCAAAAGCACACACCGACATATATTCTCAACACTACTTTAAAATTTGGGAAAAATACGCAACGCTACGCACACAGTCATGACTGACATCTACATGCAAAAAAACTCAAAAGTGATACCAGCGTCATCATTATTCACCCCCCATATTTACTTATTTTGCTAAACCGATTTGGGCTTCGTTGTAGAATTACATAAGTTATACAATAAATCTATATAATTGTGTTGGTTTTTATTATAAAACAATTTTAAATTTTAAAAAGTCGTGATATTGCTACATTTTTAATACAAATTAATCCATCCAGCATACTGTTCCGAAGGAGTCCCAGGCAGCCGATTATCAAAATATTGAACATCCCATTCTGTTACACTAACATAGGACTGAGGGCTCCTGGAGTCCAGCTCGGTAATCAGTACAACTCGATAAACAAATGCCTAACTTAGATATTTTCAGTGATAACGTTAATTTTAAACATTCAGTGCTGGAATATTTCCAGCATCTTCATTCAGATATTGATTCTTAACCTCCTGTTGTTATCTTATGTTACTTATTTAATATTTTAACGTTTTCCAGTACCTAAATTTTATTTTATTTGTGTATTTTATTGCCTTTTGTTTTGATGATGATCTCATTACAGTTTAGTTACCCTAAATATGATATATATTTAGTTACTTTTAGTATAAATTTAAAGAGTGTTGTTGTGTTCCCTATATACTTATTACCCGATAATCCAATACAGTATATGCAATACTGTAATGTGCTGTGATCGCGAAAGTTTAAAAAAGACAAACGTATAACAATTCTGTTACGTAATTAATTAGGCCCATAACTTGTTGATGTAGTGAAATGATAATCGGAACACGAGTTACAATAATAATAATAATAAATCATTTATTTTCAGACAACATAATCCACAGTATTAAATTAACAATAAAATAAAATTAAATAATCCATAACCACAATGTCAAAATACAATACAGAACACAAATTAATTATACCTAGTAGCAGTTGCAGGATACAGACAAGGATGTCCTGTACTGTCCTGCTACTCCCTGTACTGCGCATGTATCATGCTATGATGCTACAGTGGTTCACATCACATGCTCGCAATCGAACCTGCTTGCAAACACACTCAGAATACCGTTGGAGCTGGCTTTGATCCGTCGCCCCAGGGATGTGCACCGCTTGCGCAAGGTGCTGTAGAAACAGTCCACTCGCGTCTCGCGGCGAACATCCCGGACGCGCTGCAGAATCGAGGCAGCCCCATCAACACTCTGAACGCGTTATTGTACTGGACACGTTGGGCGCTATACTGTTTTTGAGTATAGTTAACCCACAGGCTACATGTATAAAAGTTGGTACAAGAGGCTCGATGG
Organism: Pasiphila rectangulata; assembly: GCA_963082625.1. Lineage (NCBI taxonomy): Eukaryota > Metazoa > Arthropoda > Insecta > Lepidoptera > Geometridae > Pasiphila > Pasiphila rectangulata. The sequence continues at coordinate 22,244,176 of OY720242.1, forward strand.
ATATACTTTCCAAGGCCGACTGGCGAGTTGAAAGTCCATATTTTTTTTGTAGATAGTACTCACCAAAAGAAAGCGTTTTGCAAAGTCTCAGGTTAAGCAAATTTACGGTTCACGAGATATATTTATTTTTAGTTTTCATACAAACTGGGAAATAACACACAATCACCACTTCAATTTGACAACTAATTGTCATGTCAGACGAGAAAGTCGACACTTTACGTTTCGTTAACACAGTCGAGTTGTATTTTATTCCATTTTAAGTCATGTTCTTTTACTTAAATATTTTTAAATTTTCACAATTATCATTGGTGTATAATAAATACGCAATATTACGCTTTACACTGCTCTGAACGGAATGCGAAGCGACACCATTATGTTTCTTCTTCTTCTTTTTTGGCTTGAGGCAAACTAGTTTTGCCAAGGCTAAACTAGTTCTTCCTAAATACAACTCCGAAGCTATTTAGGAAAAGTATAAAATAAAAACACTGCCTGTGACAGAACCGAGATGGAGAAACAGTAGGTTATTAGGTTTTTTTTTATAACCACCCAAAAACACTGCTGTGGCAGAACCGAGATGGCGAAACAGTAGGTTATTAGGTTTTTTTTTATAACCACCCAAAAACACTGCTGCGGCAGAACCGATATGGAGAAACAGTAGGTTATTAGGTTTTTTTTTTATAACCACCCAAAAACACTGCTGCGGCAGAACCGATATGGAGAAACAGTAGGTTATTAGGTTTTTTTTTTTATTACCACCCAAAAACACTGCTGCGGCAGAACCGATATGGAGAAACAGTAGGTTATTATGTTTTTTTTTATAACCACCCAAAAACACTGCTGCGGCAGAACCGATATGGAGAAACAGTAGGTTATTAGGTTTTTTTTTATAACCACCCAAAAACACTGCTGCGGCAGAACCGAGATGGAGAAACAGTAGGTTATTAGGTTTTTTTTTTATAACCACCCAAAAACACTGCTGCGGCAGAACCGATGTGGAGAAACAGTAGGTATTAGGTTTTTTTTTATAACCACCCAAAAACACTGCTGCGGCAGAACCGATATGGAGAAACAGTAGGTTATTAGGTTTTTTTTTTATAACCACCCAAAAACACTGCTGCGGCAGAACCGAGATGGAGAAACAGTAGGTTATTAGGTTTTTTTTTATAACCACCCAAAAACACTGCTGCGGCAGAACCGATGTGGAGAAACAGTAGGTTATTAGGTTTTTTTTTATAACCACCCAAAAACACTGCTGCGGCAGAACCGATATGGAGAAACAGTAGGTTATTAGGTTTTTTTTATAACCACCCAAAAACACTGCTGCGGCAGAACCGATATGGAGAAACAGTAGGTTATTAGGTTTTTTTTTATAACCACCCAAAAACACTGCTGCGGCAGAACCGATATGGAGAAACAGTAGGTTATTATGTTTTTTTTTATAACCACCCAAAAACACTGCTGCGGCAGAACCGAGATGGAGAAACAGTAGGTTATTAGGTTTTTTTTTTATAACCACCCAAAAACACTGCTGCGGCAGAACCGATGTGGAGAAACAGTAGGTTATTAGGTTTTTTTTTATAACCACCCAAAAACACTGCTGCGGCAGAACCGATATGGAGAAACAGTAGGTTATTAGGTTTTTTTTTATAACCACCCAAAAACACTGCTGCGGCAGAACCGATATGGAGAAACAGTAGGTTATTAGGTTTTTTTTTTATAACCACCCAAAAACACTGCTGCGGCAGAACCGATATGGAGAAACAGTAGGTTATTAGGTTTTTTTTTATAACCACCCAAAAACACTGCTGCGGCAGAACCGATATGGAGAAACAGTAGGTTATTAGGTTTTTTTTTATAACCACCCAAAAACACTGCTGCGGCAGAACCGAGATGGAGAAACAGTAGGTTATTAGGTTTTTTTTTATAACCACCCAAAAACACTGCTGCGGCAGAACCGATGTGGAGAAACAGTAGGTTATTAGGTTTTTTTTTTATAACCACCCAAAAACACTGCTGCGGCAGAACCGAGATGGAGAAACAGTAGGTTATTAGGTTTTTTTTTATAACCACCCAAAAACACTGCTGCGGCAGAACCGATATGGAGAAACAGTAGGTTATTATGTTTTTTTTTTATAACCACCCAAAAACACTGCTGCGGCAGAACCGATATGGAGAAACAGTAGGTTATTAGGTTTTTTTTTATAACCACCCAAAAACACTGCTGCGGCAGAACCGAGATGGAGAAACAGTAGGTTATTAGGTTTTTTTTTTATAACCACCCAAAAACACTGCTGCGGCAGAACCGATGTGGAGAAACAGTAGGTTATTAGGTTTTTTTTTATAACCACCCAAAAACACTGCTGCGGCAGAACCGATATGGAGAAACAGTAGGTTATTAGGTTTTTTTTTATAACCACCCAAAAACACTGCTGCGGCAGAACCGATATGGAGAAACAGTAGGTTATTAGGTTTTTTTTTTATAACCACCCAAAAACACTGCTGCGGCAGAACCGATATGGAGAAACAGTAGGTTATTAGGTTTTTTTTTTATAACCACCCAAAAACACTGCTGCGGCAGAACCGATATGGAGAAACAGTAGGTTATTAGGTTTTTTTTTATAACCACCCAAAAACACTGCTGCGGCAGAACCGAGATGGAGAAACAGTAGGTTATTAGGTTTTTTTTTATAACCACCCAAAAACACTGCTGCGGCAGAACCGATGTGGAGAAACAGTAGGTTATTAGGTTTTTTTTTTATAACCACCCAAAAACACTGCTGCGGCAGAACCGAGATGGAGAAACAGTAGGTTATTAGGTTTTTTTTTTACAACCACCCAAAAACACTGCTGCGGCAGAACCGATATGGAGAAACAGTAGGTTATTAGGTTTTTTTTTTATAACCACCCAAAAACACTGCTGCGGCAGAACCGAGATGGAGAAACAGTAGGTTATTAGGTTTTTTTATAACTCCGCGGGGTGGGGATGTAACAGGGGGTAGCCCCTCCCCCCTTCCCCGTCTCCGCCCCCTCCCCATCCTTAAATCCATAATGGAAATCGTTATTCTAACCTAAAAATTTGACCATGGTTATCTCCATAACCATGGGTTTGCTTGGGGAGGGATGGTACAGGGGGGTATCCCCCTCCCCCCACTTCTCCCCCTCCCCCCTCCCCCCAAATCGCCAGTCGGTTTTGGAAATTATAACCGGCTCGATTATACACCCTCAACAATTAATACGTAACAAAATTGTATCATCGCTATCGATGGAAAGCATTTCGAAGTGAATAAAGGAAACATGCAGTAAGAGCCTGCTAAGGGATACCTCCGGAAGATGCAGCAGCGTCTTTCCGTGTATCAACATCCCGTACTGCGCTCGCCAACCCGGCTGCCAAGCGTGGTGAGTATGGCAACTACCTCTCATGGAGATCCATGAGGGACGCCTGTGTTCACTAGTGGACGTTTTACGGCTGAAAATATGAATGATGATGATGATGAAAGGAAAAATCTCATCCCTCAAACTAGTCTCGAACTTTATACAATCGATTATTTTTTATTCGATGTTCTCGATCTCAAATATTGAAAAACATTTGTAAATCTAGGAAATTGGTTAGGTAGGTACTATTTCAACAAAATTATACTCACAGGTGAAATGCTATTCCATCTTCTTGTATATTTGAGGTATTGGATTTCTTTTTGCATCCGCTAACAGCACAAAAAGGCATTTTCCCAAGAGCTTATCTATCACACTGCAAAAGCGATTCTGTGACTGGGAAATCGATTATTGAATTCGTTTTTATAAACCCGTTAGATTTTTGGCGAATAGGATTATCAACGGGGAAGGTCTGTCGGTGAGTAGTCCATATTTATCTCGTCTAAGTCTTAGAGGGGATAAATCTTGATAAATAATAATGAGTTATCAAAGCTGATAGTCTTGTCTTGTCTTTTTATTTTATGGCTTTTTGTGTTTTGTTTTACACAATTCCGCCAGTGTCAAGTTAATTTGATACTTAGTTTTTTCACGATTAATTTAATTTTCAAAGATTCAATCCAAGCCGGTATGAGATTGTTTACATGTCTACTGAGGCTTTTCAAAGCTGATAGTTGGCCCGCGGAGTTTACCCTTATCGTCTTCTCGATGTAGGTGGATAGTGACAGTAAAAGAGTGATTCAATCACTGTCACAGTTTGACAGCTGACACTGCGTTGAGTGACCGACTTCACTTCAGCAATTCTGCACGAAATTTCGAAGGAGGCGAATGCTTGTATTGTTGACTGGAAATGAGTGAAAAAATAAATAACTCTGAATTGCAGGAATGTGTTCATCAGAAAGAAAAAATAATAAATGGAAAATTAAATAACCATAGTAATGGTTTCGTAAAGTCTAATCCTAAAAATGGGGTAACCGTGAGTAAATATTTTCCTATAACCTCTTGTATCCAACATTCCACTGCGGATTCGACCGGTATTTGCTTTTGGGATCCTTAATTTTACATGCAGATTTATGGGTTTTTTATGGTTACTTTGGCTGGAACTGTGATCAATTGATGTCCTTTGCCAGTTTATCCCAATTACCTATAATTATGGACTGACTGCCATATCATCCAATAATAGCTCTCACTTCACACAACAAATCATCATCTCAGCCGTAAGACGTCCTCTTCAAAGGGCTGCCTCGTAAAACAGAAATATATATTTAAAAATTGTTGTTAATACAAAGATAATCTTAAATTTATTGGTACAGTTTGTCTTAGCTGATCATTATTGTTGCCATACTTATCATGCTTGGCAGGCAGGTTGGTGAGCCCAATATGGCATGTTGATATTCGGAATGATACTGCTGCTTATCTCCTCTCTTTGTAATTTTTTCATTATTAGACTTAGAATTTTTTAAAAATATCTATACACCTCTAATTTTTACTACACAGTATATTTTGAAATAGTTTTTATTTATTTATTAACTGAAAAACTTACAGCCATATTACTATGAACCTATTTAGTCATTTCAACCAGCTGGTAGTCCACTGATGTAACTAGGTAATAAATTTGTGACCATGAATCTTGCATAATAATTGAGCTTGTCAATAAACTTGTAAATGAATAAATTATTTTAGTAATTGATATACACACATCAGGTTAAGCTGCCTGTGTATTAAATAATGATAAAGATTTACTGTTTCCATTTTACTAATTGAAAGATGTAATCTTAAATTTTGGTCCAGCATTATTTATTCTTAAAATAAGTCTTATGTTTTTCAGCATAAGAATGGCAATGTGAGTGGAGTGAGAGGCCTGGGCCTGCCGGAGCCCATGGACTGGAGCCAGTATGACACTTGTGCTGGCTCCTTTGAGCGCTGCTCTATCTTGACTGCAGTGCTCACCAACCTTGGCTTATATGTGCTGATGTTCCTTGGGTTTGTCAACCAGCTGCTTTTCACACCCAAAGTTGCTACTGAGAAGAATAGAGAGGTATTTTTTTCTAACTTCTGTTGTATCCTGTTCTTCTAATATTGTAAAATTTAAATGTGTGAAGATATTGAAACATCAACTAGAATTAATACACTTATTTGGCATAATTACATAGATAGTTATCTAGCTAAGTTATATTTAATAAAGTTACTTTTGTCTTGGATATAGTGTGTGAAAAGCTTGCAGGGAGAGTAGCATATCTATTTATTTATTTATTTTATTTATTTATTTAATAAGGTTAACCAACAGTTGTTACATTATTTCATACTTAAAACTAATTAAAACTAATAATACACAAAGTACATTATTATAGTTAAATGCACAATTACAGGCTAACACCACATGCATATAAAAAGAGAAAGTTTTTTTTGTTTTTGAATTTTTAAAAATTAACTATAAACCAAAAAAAAGCTGCACATTACAAAATTAAAATTAAGTTGCAGGAAGGGTACAAACACAAATAAATCAATTATTAAAATTTAATATTAAAAAACTCTCAGTTAGATAAGTCCCCAGCCAACTGGTGGCGGAACTTATGTATATTTTCATAAAAAATATCTAGCTTGCAGTTGTTTAAGGCCCTAGAGAGTGGATAGGTGGAGTAGGTTCAGAAAGATCATTAAGGTTGATATATTTTCCTGCTAGCACTTTTCCACCATGCAATACTTTTTAATGAAAAAGATTTGGACATTTTTTGGCTGTGAGAAATAATGATTCATTCAAATACTACAAAGAAATTAGGTATTGAGCATAAAGATAAAAGATATTTGTTTGCAAAAACATGGGTTTACATTTTCATGTGAGTTGATTCATATTTCATAAGGTCACAACATGCTTTACCAAATTCGGTATGCAGTTTTTTAAAGAGAGGCATGCCAATATTACAAAAAAATAAAAGTTAATACTACACCTTAAATTAGAAATATTATTTTGACAATATATTTAAAATTTATTAAAACAATTGAAGTTTATCATTTAGAAATTTGTCAACATTATAACTGCGTTTTTCATACAATAACTTTGTTAATATTTGTTTAGAATTAATGCTTAATTCCCTGTATTCTTCAGGTATTTTGTTAAAAATTATAGGTGCCATACACACAAGACTTGTGCATGAGTGAGGTTTGGGATGGATGCAATTGTAGCCTACCATTGTATCGGCTTACAGCGTCAGACGATCTTGCAAACAGATGGGGGCTGTTTTTGACATACATAGCATCTCTAATATATAAAGGGACGGAAGTATCAGAAGCTTTTATAAATCTACAAATATCAGTCATTTTAATCTTAAAAGTTGATTAATGGAGTGTGATTTTATATGCTATGAGTCTACCCATGACCATTAGGGCAGCAGGGCACACGAAAACGTCGGGCAATAATAAAACATAGTAATTACGCGATAAAGTCCCGTTAAATAGTTTAAAATTAGGTACATCTAGGGGTTATAAGTACAATTTTTTGATTTATGGTTCCGATTGCGAAATATTAAACTTTTAAACATTTTGTAATTGTCGCTCGAATATGTGATACGGTTTACCAAACATACCAGAATATTCTTAACCGAAAACTCGTTAATATGTTTTGTTAATCGTGAAAAAACTTCTACAGGTCTACAATTAACTATGTAACCTACATAGCGCGTGGCCTAATTTATTTGAAGTCTAAAAATAAGACCACTGTTGACAATCAGATCGAGAATTTTGTTTGACTGGTATAATCCACACTCAGGTTATGAGGATTATGAGCAACAGACAGACGGACAGCGGAGTCTTAGTATTAGGGTCCCGTTTTTACCCTTTGGGTGCGGAACGCTACAAAACTACGAAACGCTTCGAGAAAAGGTAGGTCTGGTGGCTGGTGGATAACCTAACCTAACCTGAGCCATGCGCTCCGCGTGACTCGTCCTGGCGGGGGCTACCCTGCCCCCAGACTAATATTTTTAAGTTGTTAAGTACTCGATCATTTCATCGTCGACTGGAGGAAAGCAGCTCAGGCAGGATCGGGATATATGGAGGGAATTGGGGGACGCCTTTTCCCAGCACATGTGCGCTCGTTCACCTGCGCCTGCGCCTTTCCTAATTCTAATTTAAAAATATACCTTATTCAGTGCGGCGCATGGACCTTTTTCATCCTGATAATGATTCAATCGCTCTGAATAATCGAGAACACTATTACAATACAATGCCCCAATTCTTTACGAGCTTTAACAGGGAACAAATTAGCAATGCCAAGAGAATTCATAAGGCTAATCAATTACAACAGGCCTTATCTTATGACTAAAGTGGAGAATACCGATACAAATTATTATTGTTGCAGGTAGGTACCTGCTGCAACAATAAATCTCTTATTGCGCAGTGCTGATAAAATTTACTCCCAAGGTTGAGAGATTTTATTACTGATTGAACAGAACACTTTGCTGTTTCAAGTAGGTCTGCACATGTTGTACCCAGATTATAAAGTACCTAGCTATATGCCACAGTTAAACATTAAACATCTGAGAGGAAAGAACAGGTTAAAACGTCTGTCTGAAGTCGAACAAACGAATAATCCGCGGGGGGAATCCCCGCGGATTCACAATAATGATTCACAATAACAGCCGTGTTAAATGGGTACCTAATTTTTCTGTCTTTTTATACATTACTTGTTGACGTAATCGCGAAACGGGACAGGTCTTTAGACAAAACAACTGGACTGAACAAAACTTCTGAAATAGTTATTTTCTATCGAATGCCTTTAAAAAAATATGTCATTCAAAATAGCTTTTGTAGCTTTTTACCTTGATTAAGCTAAAATGATTCGACGTATACTTAAAACGCCGGGGCATCATTAGTAGTGTTCGCATTCGCCGGGCGCACTTCCGTCCGTAAGCCCGTGTACGTGTTCCCTTTGTATGTCATTGTCTATGGGCTATGGGACGTGCGATGAATCCACTCATGGATTTCCAATCCGAGCGTTATTTTATTTATTTGGAAAACAAAAAGCCTAATATTAAGTAAAGTAACTAAAGCTAGAAACAGTTTAAACTTATATTAATATTCATCCTTCCCAATTTTTTTTATTACATATATTTATTTTCTTTTTAGAAAAGATATTAGAGGACGAAGCCCCCTAATATGCATAGCGCTGTCTGTCTGTCTGTGTATAGGACGATTACAACTGAACGCGTTGACCGATTTACATTAAACTTTTTTGTTAGCACCGTCTTAACGAGAGAAGGGTACTGATTGATTTTGGTGACTAGGGTCACAGGGACCGGAGTTATTGTGACCTGAAAAGGTCACCAAAAAAATAAAAGTCTTCAAATGGCCGAAAACGTCCAAAAACCCAAAAATGCTATTTTTGACCTTTTGAGGCCTTCGCCCCCTTTTCTGGTACCCCCGTACCAATGCTTGTTTTAATATCACCTGCAAAACTAATTCGGCAATATGCACTAAAATGTTTATGTAAATTACCAAAACCAGAACGTATAACGCTGCAGCGCAGCTGATAAAATTTAGTGTCTTTACGTTCAGTATTAATTAATAGTACATCACTGTCGAGGCCGAAAAGAAACCAATTTTCGGTAGAGTTGATATTCGACTTACTAGGCGAAATGGAGTACCTGGGTTCGAAGTTATTTAGTCCTTTTTAAGTAAACACCGTAGGGTACCGGCTGTAGAATGTTGCCCCTCCTCTCTTGCCCGTGGATGCAGTTAGAATCTGTCAAGAGATACAGAAGATGGGCAGCAGTGCTTTTCCGTATTAACATCCCGTACAGCGCTCGCCAACCTGTCTGCCAAGCGTGGTGAATATGGCAACAACCCCTTGTGATCAGTACTCGGCCAGGGCGGAGGCCCTTGTCCAGCCGTGGACGTCCGACGGGCGAGATGATGCGGAGGCCCTTGTCCAGCCGTGGACGTCCGACGGGCGAGATGATGCGGAGGCCCTTGTCCAGCCGTGGACGTCCGACGGGCGAGATGATGCGGAGGCCCTTGTCCAGCCGTGGACGTCCGACGGGCGAGATGATGCGGAGGCCCTTGTCCAGCCGTGGACGTCCGACGGGCGAGATGATGCGGAGGCCCTTGTCCAGCCGTGGACGTCCGACGGGCGAGATGATGCGGAGGCCCTTGTCCAGCCGTGGACGTCCGACGGGCGAGATGATGCGGAGGCCCTTGTCCAGCCGTGGACGTCCGACGGGCGAGATGATGCGGAGGCCCTTGTCCAGCCGTGGACGTCCGACGGGCGAGATGATGCGGAGGCCCTTGTCCAGCCGTGGACGTCCGACGGGCGAGATGATGCGGAGGCCCTTGTCCAGCCGTGGACGTCCGACGGGCGAGATGATGCGGAGGCCCTTGTCCAGCCGTGGACGTCCGACGGGCGAGATGATGCGGAGGCCCTTGTCCAGCCGTGGACGTCCGACGGGCGAGATGATGCGGAGGCCCTTGTCCAGCCGTGGACGTCCGACGGGCGAGATGATGCGGAGGCCCTTGTCCAGCCGTGGACGTCCGACGGGCGAGATGATGCGGAGGCCCTTGTCCAGCCGTGGACGTCCGTCGGGCGAGATGATGCGGAGGCCCTTGTCCAGCCGTGGACGTCCGACGGGCAGATGATGGTGATGAAGTAAACGAGGCCGTTAATTGCTAATTTGGACGAAACTTACAAGTACTTTTCTGTGATTTGTAAGGAAACTATAAAGCATGTTGCATTCTATATATAGAGACGGACAGCTAGACTGCAGGGATCAGATCTGAATGTTGTATTATCATTTAATGAACACATTTAGATCACACGACTGATTACTGGCGCATTGCGCTTCCTACGGTTCCAGTATGTGGAGTGACTCATGCATGAATCATGATAATGAAGGCAGGGCGGTAGAGACCTTATCACTTTGCCAAATTTAGCTTCAAACTTGACTTGGCAATTGTATTTTAGCGCTATTGATTATAATTATTGATATTATTATGAAGTATGATGCCTCTCCTCTCTGGCTCGTTGATGCATTAAGGATTAAGGAATCTGCCAAAGGATACCTCCGGAAGATGGGCAGCAGCGTGACAAACGACCGCATTTCCAGCTTGCATTGGCAGCTTTCTATACGCTGCCACAAAATGTTGGAACAATCTCCCACCTACCAACCAGTTATTTGGGAAACAAATCAACATTTTTATTAAGAAAGTATTTTGAATCAAAATGCTTGACTTGTTTCTGAAAATACCAAATCGGTACAGAAACAACGGGGTACTGCGGTATGTATATATGTGTATGACTCCCTTTTCCGCATTTGTACTCAATGTTAGTCCATTATGCGTGAGGTGTCTGGCTAGCATAGCCAGCCCAACTCCGTCCAAAGGCGCAGACTCTTCCTGGGGTTATCGCAGGCGTCACGGAGTGACCTCGGTTGTATGAGGATTTGTTGTCGTTGTGCTGTTACTCCCTCGCATTCCAAAACTACGTGGGCAGCTGATTCGATCTCCTTTAGACATCATCTGCAGAGGGGGCTGTCTGTGGCTCCGATGTTGAAGAGGTGTTGTTAAGGGTGCAGTGGCCCGTTAGTGTCCCTACCACTGTCCTTAGATCCGTTCTTTGTAGTTGTAATAGGCGTCGGGAGAGCCTTGGTGATAGCGTTGGAAGCGCTGTTCTTGCTTGGCAGTCTGGCAAGCCTGTCCAACGTGTGTTGTGTAAGTCTCTGGTTTGAAGCCTAGTCGAGGATCGCGTCTGCGACGTCATTCCCCAGAGAGTTACTATGTCTTTTGATCCACTGGATTATCACTTTGTTGTTCATGGCGACCTTTTCCAAGGTCGTGTGGCATTCGTATATAAGCTTGGAGCTGCAGCAACTGGCTTTTAGAGCACTGAGTACTGATGTACTGTCAATAAGGATACGGATGTTGTAGTTGTTGATGCCTCTTCTGATTATTGCCGTAGCTGCTTCGGTTATTGCTGCGCATTCGCATTAGAAGATGGAACTGTTTGTTCCCAGTGACATTGATATATTTATATTGAGGTCATGTGAGTGGATTCCTGCCCCTGTGCCGGTACTGGTCTTAGAACCGTCTGTGTAAACCCGGACTTCGTGGATTCCTGATGCGTCACTTTTATCCTCATATAATTGTATCTGGTAGTGTTTGTTCGGTATCTGTATGCAGGACATTTTGTCACAAGGGGCTCCTAGTAGCGGTTGTCGTTCCAGGGCCTTGTCTAGAATAAGGGTATAAGAGCTTCTGGAGCTACCCCATTGTCCTTGGTGTTTCAGTCTATTTATTTATTTATCAAGACACTCCTATGACATCTTCACATTACATTCACAAAGTAAATTAATATAATACTGGTTCCGTGTGAGACACATTTACAGGAGTGTACAGCACTCGATATAAAAAGAGAAGAGAGCTGCCATTGTGGCTTCTTGTCCTATGTAAAGGTCCAGTGGTGCTAGGTTTAGGATGATTTCCATGGCTGCGACGGTGTTGTTCTCATGCACCAGTGATGGCTGAGCATGCTAGTCTTTGAAACCGTTGTAGTTTGGTCATGGTTGTGTTTAATACGGTTCTGGTTTACCATACGAGCGCCCCGTATCCTAGTATTGGTCGTAGCAACATGCTTGGGAAAACGTGTGGTATCTCGCCTAAAATAACCGTTATCACAGTGGTATAGAGCCACACGGTTATTTTAGGCGAGATACCACACGTTTTCCCAAGCATGTTGCTGCATTGAAAGAAGGTAGTGCAAGCTCGCTGCAGTTTGTGGTCAAGGTGCTTATTCCATAGAAGTTTGCTGTCAAGTATGACCTCTAGATATTTGACCTCATGTGTTGGTTTATTTCAGTATTAAAGAGCTTAGGTAGGTTCATACTTCCTTGATTCCTCTTGTTTGTGAACATGGGGTACAGCGGTAACAAAGATTTATAAAAATACAGACGACTTGAGAACCTCTTCCTTCGTTTAAAAACTGACAAAATCTGAGACGATATCATGTATTAACTTACTAGGGTCACCAAAATAAATCAGTACCCTTCTCATTAAGACATTAAGTGCTAACAATAAAGGTTTCATGTAAATCGGTCAACGCGTTCGGTTGTAATCGTGTCATGCACAGACAGACAGCGCTATGCATAATAGGGGGCTTCGCCCCCTAATAATGTGCCGAAAGTCAGTTTATTTTGACTATTGACCGAGGTATGTGTCATTGGTGACGTCACGCATCGCGCGGTCGCCTCGCAGTGATAACAACAGCAACCTACTTACGCTACCAATCGCGATGTGTAGGTATGCAGATACTCGTAATTAAAAGTTCAAGTCCAGACGACGACAACCGGTAAAAAAGATAAAGTTTATTATGTAGGTAGTTTTCCTGTTGTGCCTTTCCTTTTATATTCAAGTAGCTGTTCCGGCGAACTTCATGCCGCCTCATAATCTACTCTTCTACTACTACTACTACTACTACTCGACTACCTGAGTTAGCTGAAAATATAAACAGCTCGAGTTTAAGATTATGTATCACTCGTACAAAATAGACGAGAAATTAAATTTACGCTATGATTGACGAGCTCTGTGGCGCAGCGGGCGAAGGTCCGCCTGCGACGCGAGGTAAGGCCATGGCCTGTAAGGCCATTTATGTGTAAATAAACAATTAAGTTTAACTCGTAAGCAAAATAGACTATATCAGAGAGTTTTATTATTGCAGGGGTACGCACCGCTGTACGACAAGTTCGAGCAGTTCTACTCGCGCTACGTGTACCGGCGCGTGCGCCACTGCTTCAACAAGCCCATCAGCTCCGCGCCCGGCGCCGAGCTCACCATCGAGGAGCGCGAGACCAAAGACTACAACTGGACTTTCAGGTAGCATCGCCTCCCCAGTGCATCCCCCTGACTGCGCCACACACATCATCAACGTATCCCACCGTCTACGCCACACATCGTCTGCAGCCCGGTTCCATCTACTACTAAGCATAGGCATGTTCTAACCTCATCTAGGTTTGGCTGACATATGTACCTACCGCTGAATAAATTAACAATGCTAAACCATTTCCAATGATACGATCAAGCTCCGAACTTGCACAGTGAAAAGTCACTGATAATTAGGGTTCCGGACCAAAATGGTAAAAAGGAACCCTTATAGAATCACTTTGTCTGTCTGTCTGTCTGTCTGTCTGTCTGTCACAACTGGATATCTCGAGAACTACTAATGCTATCGACTTGAAATTTGAAATGGTAAAAGACAACACTTTTTTACTAATATAGCATATATAAAAATGTTAAAAAGTATTCTAATTTTGATTGCAGGGGGGCGGAAAGGGGATCTCAAAATTTTTAAGTGAAGTTACTAGGTCGTGTGGGGTATCATATGAAAGGTATTCGTTTGCACATTAATAAACAGTTTTTATTTAATCTTTAAGCCGTATAGTTTTTTAATAATTTACAAAAATGTTGAAAAAACGACCGTTCCCCCCCCCCCCCTTATCTCCGAAGTTTGCAGAGAAAAACCCGTGATATTTTTATTGCTAATAGAAGTGTATGTAAACTTTATAGGAAAATTATAGCGAACTCCCTAATTTGCATAGTTATTTAGACAAGGGGGTTGGAAGGGGGGTTTTCAAAAAATTTGTGAAGTTACTAGGTGATGTGGGGTATCGTATGAAAGGTATTCACTTGCACATTAATAAACAGTTTTTATTTTTCCTTTAAGCCGTATTGTTTTTGAGATATTTACAAAAATGTTGAAAAAACGACCGTTCCCCCCCCCCTTATCTCCGAAGTTTGCAGAGATAAACCAGTGATATTTTTATAGCTAATAGAAGTGTATGTAAACTTTATAGGAAATTTATTACAAACTCTCTACTTAGCATACTTTTTTAGAAATCATCGAAAGTGTAAAAATCTACATAAGTTCCGCTATCAGACAAGAGATGGCGCTGTCAAGGTTCTCCAACAAATATAAAACCGCCTTTGTCATATATTATATTGTATGATGGCACGGAACCCTCGGTGCGCGAGTCCGACTCGCTCTTGCCCGGTTTTATTTTATAATACATAAACTATTCCCACTTTCGGAACGTTCCTGCAGATCATGAAGAAATTAGTTCCGCAACACCACCGATTCGCTTTGTGATTGTGAAGGTCGTCATGAACTGACAAGTCACCCAAGTCGTCGTGCGAGAGAGCGTGGTGTTTTAATCAGCTAAAGCACAAGGCTAAGTCGACGCGTTGGCGATATTGGCGTCAGGGATTACAACTTTTTTCAGCAATCACAAAACACTCGGAATCTGTATTTTATGCTTTTACCGTATTAATTATAAAGTAGTATTTTAAATTTTATATGTAATTTTTTGTCTTAAGTTTTTGTCTCACTGTTTTAAATTTTAATGTGTTATATTTTATTTGTACGATGTAATTTAATCTAATAAGGTGATAAAACCTTAGTCTGGTGGAGAGTATAGGTACGCCATAACACAGGTATTTACCTAGCTTGGGTACCTATGTTTTTCTAACATGAACTGTTTATATGCATAAAAACTTTAGATCTAAGTTATATGATTTGTAACGTTTGTAGAAGAAAATAAAAAAAAATTATTATTATATTATTATTATTAAATCGGAAGTTGGTTTACACGATTGGATTATTATTACGACAGGAACAATATCCCAGAAACGGCTCTTTTTTTCGTTATTAAAAACATAGATTTCGTCTTTTCAGGTGAATGCAATCGATTTATGCCTCAGAATTTTCTGAACATAATTATAAGGCTTTAAATCCTTTTTGACATTGTGGTTTGATTTAACATAATTACACAATACACCGCAGTGGGGTGCCGGCAGTAAAATGTTGCCTAACCTCTTGCCCGTGCAGTAGCAATCTTCAATAGGATACCTCTAGAAGATGGACAGCAGCGTCTTTCCGTGTATCAACATCCCGTACTGTGCTCGCCAACCCGTCTACCGATTGATTATGGCGAGTATGGCGACAGCCCTCCCAAGATCTTGGACATTCATGAGGGAAGCCTATGTCCAGGTGTGGCGTGGACATCGGTCCTACAACTGAGATGATGAATATTGCCAATTACAATATTTTTTGTAATATTGTTTTGCCGCTTGCCGACTTTTCATTTCGCGTCAGTTTTTATCCCTCAGTCCGCGTTTTACTATTAATATTACAGTAGTTGTGTTCATCGCATTAATTTATTTTTTCTAATACTAAGTTATGTGCTTATACCGATTTGTGAAAATTACAAAAAAAATCATTCAAGTAACTAATTGTTTATCAATGCGCCGCCATAAATATGAAACTTCTGTCAACATAAATATGAATCATCCGTCAACATAAATATGAAACATCCGTCAACATAAATATGAATCATCCGTCAACATAAATATGAAACATCCGTCAACATAAATATGAATCATCCGTCAACATCAATATGAATCATCCGTCAACATAAATATGAATCATCCGTCAACATCAATATGAATCATCCGTCAACATCAATATGAATCATCCGTCAACATAAATATGAAACATCCGTCAACATAAATATGAATCATCCGTCAACATAAATATGAAACATCCGTCAACATTGTAGCCATCATCCGCCCCATGCCGCCGGCCGCGCCGGGCAGCCGCAACATATTTTTTATATCATAAGTATTATGATTAGTTGGAAGCCATTGGGATCGCAAAAATTTTGTAAACATTTGTGTCAAATAAATTATTTGTATTTATTCATCTATTCTCCTTAATGTCAGGCGTAGCATGCGTCCTCGGAGAGCAAGCCGAGCCTTGTTATTAATTCATTTATTTTCAGACACAATTGAACCATAATCGAGTACACAAAACAAAAAATAACGTTAAAACAAAATACTAAACTTTACATTGATTTAGGGCATGGGCTGAGCGACACAGTAGATGACTGCGGTTTATTGAGTCACTAAAGAAGACAAGGGCCTCAGCACCCTCACCCCGCAATGCCGGAGCGCGGCCCGCGCGCGGCCAGGCGCCCGCTGGAGCCGCGGCGCATGCGACCCACCAAGGAAGCGATTCTTTTTCGTATGATTGCATGAAACCCATACCTGATGCGCTGCAATGTCGCGGCAACCCCAGTTTGACTGGATACGTAAGGCATTGTAGGCTTTTTGTGTATATCTGGCCCGAAGACTGCACGTATACAACGAAGTACAATACGCCTTGAAAAGTGTTATTTTGATTGGCGTAGAGTGAAGTAGACTCCTCGGCCTGGGCCTGACGTGTAGTGTTGTGTCACAGCGCGACGGGGGGGTCGCGGCGCTGCATCAACTTCGGGTCGTACAACTACCTCGGGTTCGCGGAGGGCGCCGCCACGTCGACGACGGCGCCGGCCGTGCGCGCGGCGGCGCGGCGCTACGGCCTGGCGCTGTGCTCGCCGCGCGCCGAGCTGGGCCACACGCCGCTGCACCAGGAGCTGGAGGAGACGCTCGCCAGCTTCCTCGGAGTGGAGGTACGTACAACTACCTCGGGTTCGCGGAGGGCGCCGCCACGTCGACGACGGCGCCGGCCGTGCGCGCGGCGGCGCGGCGCTACGGCCTGGCGCTGTGCTCGCCGCGCGCCGAGCTGGGCCACACGCCGCTGCACCAGGAGCTGGAGGAGACGCTCGCCAGCTTCCTCGGAGTGGAGGTACGTACAACTACCTCGGGTTCGCGGAGGGCGCCGGCCGTGCGCGCGGCGGCGCGGCGCTACGGCCTGGCGCTGTGCTCGCCGCGCGCCGAGCTGGGCCACACGCCGCTGCACCAGGAGCTGGAGGAGACGCTCGCCAGCTTCCTCGGAGTGGAGGTACGTACAACTACCTCGGGTTCGCGGAGGGCGCCGGCCGTGCGCGCGGCGGCGCGGCGCTACGGCCTGGCGCTGTGCTCGCCGCGCGCCGAGCTGGGCCACACGCCGCTGCACCAGGAGCTGGAGGAGACGCTCGCCAGCTTCCTCGGAGTGGAGGTACGTACAACTACCTCGGGTTCGCGGAGGGCGCCGGCCGTGCGCGCGGCGGCGCGGCGCTACGGCCTGGCGCTGTGCTCGCCGCGCGCCGAGCTGGGCCACACGCCGCTGCACCAGGAGCTGGAGGAGACGCTCGCCAGCTTCCTCGGAGTGGAGGTACGTACAACTACCTCGGGTTCGCGGAGGGCGCCTCAACAAACTGTCAATACTTAACCTAAAAATACAAGTATATTTTTGCAGAGCGCGATAGTGTTCGGCATGGGCTTCGCGACGAACGCGCTGAGCCTGCCGGCGCTGCTGGGCGGCGGCGGCGTGCTGGCGCTCAGCGACCAGAGCAACCACGCCTCGCTCATCCTCGGCCTGCGCCTCGCCGGCGCCGCCGTGCGCGTGTTCCGCCACAACGACCTGCGCCAGCTCGAGCGGCTGGCGCGCGCCGCGCTGGCGCAGCGCAAGTGGAGGAAGATCGTTATCGTGAGTGTCGTCTGTAAAGGGCGTACCTACACACTGGTGAAACGTAACATGAAATGTGTCATGCAATCAAAGATTTCGCCGTACACATAGCTGCAATGTATCATAAAAATACGGTCACACATTTAGTAACAATTTCTCATAGTTCGATCGTGTTGTGCCCGCGAAATGTGCATTTCACGCGCACGCTACGCGCATTACAAGTCGTGCCAGCGTCAAGGCCCCGCCGATGAGCGGCTTGGAGCTCAGTCGTCAGTCAAGCACGGCGGGCGCGGGGCGGCGGCGTGGGCGGTCGCGCTATGCGGCCACGCTTGCAGCGAACATGCAATGAAAGGTAGAATGATACATTTCATGTTACGTTTCACCAGTCTGTACGCACCATTATAGGGAGTAAATAACAGCGCGGTGGCGACAGCCCACGTGGGAAAGCTGCCTGCGGTAATTTGTTCGCCCTGAGTTACTGCTAAGGGGTTTTTGTGTCCGGCGTATAGCCTTGAGAAGGTGGCCCGCGTTTATTCGGGCGTGGTGAGGCTAAGGGTCCTTTTCAGGTCCCCCTTTAGCGCAGCTGCAGCACGAGCGTCCCTGCCGCTGAGGATCAGCGGGATCGGGCTCGTCCCCTGCCGGATCGCAATAAGGACGTCATGCAGGATCTGCAGTGCTGCACCCAACACCTCCAGGTGGGCCTGGTCGTGCTAGAGGGTAGTCGGTGTGGTGGCGGTGGCTGCGGGGCGCGGTAGGTCCGGTGTGGGTTGCGGGGTCGTCGTGGTTTGCGGTGCTGCAGCGGGCTTCGGCTGCTCCACTACTGGGGATGCTATGGTGCGGGTATAGCCTCCATCCATGAGGGAGGCCTGTGTTCGGTAGTGGACGTTTTACGGCTGAGATGATGATGATGATGATAATGTTGTTGTTATGGTGTTGATCAGCGTGAGTGTGCGCGCGCAGGTGGTGGAGGGCGTGTACAGCATGGAGGGCTCGCTGGCGCCGCTGGCGGCGCTGGTGGCGCTGAAGCGGCGCTACGGCCTGCAGCTGTACCTGGACGAGGCGCACTCGGTGGGCGCGCTGGGCGCGCGCGGCGCCGGCGTGTGCGACCTGGCGCGCGTGCCGCCGCAGCACGTCGACGTGCTCATGGGCACCTTCACCAAGAGTTTCGGCGCCGCGGGCGGGTACATCGCTGGTGAGACCCCTCGCTGAACACTTGACCCCTTAACAAATTGACGTTATAGTCGGCATGCTCTCAGCCTACAACCCCTACTTCTAGTCTTACACCTTTTAAAATGATAAGATGTTGTTGATAGTTTATATAGGTAATTGGATTTTATTCCAAAACACTACGAGCTAAATGATGATAATCAATAAAATAAAATAAAAATAAAATAATGATATTGATAGCGACCGTGTGAGGCTGACGTGAACTGACGAGAGCGCGGCCGTTGAGATCGCGACAATAAACTAAAAATGGTGACGCGAGAAGATAAGCAGACTGTCGGTTGACTCACATATTCAAAAACAGTACCTACAGCGCGGCGCGGCCGCCTCGCCTGCACACAATAGCAGATTGTTTCTGTACGGGACCGGACTATAAACGGTTCGGTCGGCTCAGCACCTATTCAGTGGACTGTAACTGTTGGTTGTGCTGATGAGCCTTCCGATTCCGAGTATAGTGGACCGTCGTCCTGTGTGTACGTTGATCGCTGGGGTTCTGTGGAGGACTGAGATTGAAACAATAGCGTGAATTCAGGTACAACGGCGGCGGGTGCGGGTTGCGGGCGGCGAGAGTGAGCGAGAGGTCCGTTCCTTGCTTCCTTTTGTTAGCGCGTGGGTGTTGTTCCGAGGCTGGCGACTTGTGGACTGAGCACATGCAGTGAACGGTTCTCGTCTATATTTATATTTTTTCCTGTTCTCTCACTCTGCCGCGCGCAGCGAGCGACTATTGCCGGTCTGCGTTTATTGGTGTAGGTACATTGTTTATCAGTTTCTGTGTTACCTTACATTATCTTACATTATTTGGTCAATCTGCGTATTTACAAAACAGCCTACCTCTAGCCCGTTGCCGGTGCCTACAAGTACTATTAATATTTTATTTATAATACTTATCTATGCTATGACTATCTATGCTAGGTCTTAGAGCTACATGGTGGTAGGTGTTTTATTTTCATTAGCTAATCTAATCTATTCATTTAATTGCTATGACCGTCCGGAACATTCTCCCGCCGTCCAGTGACTCCGCTGTTGTCGCTGGAACCTTCCGTCGTGGAGGACGGCTCATCTCTCGGTAGGATGATCACCTTCTTGGTCGGTCTTCTCAGCACGCCCCCTTTGGTTTGCACGTCGATGGCTCGTACGACTCCGTCCGCTCCGGGGTAGACTGTGACTAGACCCCCCTGGGCCATGTGTTGCGAGGCAGGTTGGAGTCTGCGATGAGCACCAGGTCGCCCACTTGGGCGGCGGGGCCGTCGCCGTGAGGGTGGCGGCGGCGTTGTAGCTCGGGGAGATACTCTTTGAGCCAGCGGGCCCAGAAGGTATCGGCCAGGCGTTGAGAGGCCCGCCAGTGCGTCCTGCCTATCAGGTCGCCGTCGGTGAAGGGGCCGAGCGCAGGGGTGCGCCCCGGCTGCAGCAGCAGGAAGTGATTCGGGGTGAGGGCCTCCGGGTCCTCGGGATCCACTGAGACGTGGGTTAGTGGACGGCTGTTGACGGTGTACTCGACCTCAGCGAGCAGGGTGAGGAGGACTTCCTCACGCGGTTGGCGCTCGCACAGGGTTGCTGCGAGCGCGGTTTTGACGCTTCGGACTAGGCGCTCCCAGGCCCCGCCCATGAATGGGGCCCCAGGAGGTATGAAGCGCCAGGTGATGCCTCTGGATGAGGCCTCGCAGGCGGTCGCGCTGTCCAGCGCGGCGCGAAGCTCTTTGTCGGCACCACGTAGGTTGGTCCCGTTGTCGGACCAGATCTCGGTGGGGCAGCCTCGGCGTGCGATCATGCGCCGTAGGGCCATGACCGCGGCGCTCGTCGACAGGTCGGAAGCGAGCTCAAGGTGGACTGCCCGAGTGGTCAGGCAGGTGAAGAGCGCCACATAGCGCTTCGCTGTTGCCCGCCCGATTCTTACGGCCAGCGGGCCGAAGTAGTCGAGGCCTGTGTGCGTGAACGGCCTGCAGCTGTGCGCCAGCCTCGCCGGCGGGTGATTTCCTGTCGCCGGCTGCGGGGCGGGCGCCTTCCTCAGATGGCACGGCAGGCAGCGGTGGATCACCATACGTGCTGTCGTCCGCAGACGCAGGATCCAGAAGTGTTGACGGCATTCGTTTATTGTTGCTTCAACACCGGCGTGCATCATCTGTCTGTGGATACTTTCAATATACAGTTTAGTCACCCTATCGTTTCCATCTAGAATGGGAGGTGATTTCGTTCGTTCACCTATATCTATAGTTAGGCCGATTCTATTTTTGATTACTATGACGCCGTCCTTCATCTCTACGGCTAGCTTGCTCAAGCGGCTGTTTTTCTGTAAGGCTTTCCCTGCCTTCAGGGCTTTTAACTCTTCGGGAAAGCTATATTCCTGCCTTGCCATGACGATGTTGAGCTCGGCGCGTCTTAATAAGTCACCTTCTATAGGTAGGTACTTATCGGTGGTGGGGCGAATCTCCCGCCGCTGTTTCTGTGCCATTTCCTTTTTCGAACCAGTCGGCTGGGGCGCACGTTCCGCGTAACCTTTAACTGTTAGGTTCGTCATCTGTGCTTCATACTTTCTTCTTATATCGCTATCTATATCTATCTTCTTCTCTGTGCTGTGCATTCTTCGTAACGTGTTATCTCTATTGTTCGGCATGACGACATCTCCCTCTTTCCACAGTAGCGCTGTCTCGTAATGTCCGTCCGGTCTTTGAGTAGTGTTTTCTCGAAGTATTTTCAGTGCTCGTTGCTCGGGATCGTTGGTAGGACATTTCGGCGTTATCATTAGCGATTCTATAGCGAAATGGTGGCGTAGCTCGTTGTTCATGTCGTCTTCGATAGATAGGTGATTTATGTACTGAACGCGCTGTCCGAGAGACCGAGTTCGGGATCCGTGAAGTACCCAGCCGAGCGGGGTCAGGGAGGCCACTGGTTGAGAGATGTGACCTGTCTTCATGTTGTTAGTGACCAGCAGGTGCCAATTGTCTTGGCCTATGAGGATCCTCGGTTTGGCGTTTCCATGTAGTACATAATTCTTGATGCTTTTCAGATGTTCCACGTTCTGTACGTCGTTGTGTGTGATAGATTGTGGAGAAAGTTTTAAGCTTTTGACGGTTCTGGCCTGTATTTCGTGCGTTCCATCGGCGCCTGTTAAATTGAATGTTATGCGCCTCGACTTCATTTCGTTGACCGTTGCGTTCGCTATGGGTTCTATCCGCAGCGGATCATTTGGCCCAGGGGCCCCTATTGTGTCGGCGATGTCCTCGTCCACCAACGTAACCGTTGATCCATCATCGAGCAGGGCGTATGTCTTCACTTCGCCGCTGGGGCCCGAAGCTGTGACCGGTACTATCTTCAGAAACGTCCTGCTCTCTGCTATGGTTCTTGATGATGCGATCTTCCTCTTGGAGTCGTTGGAAATGGAGAAGTGGGTGATGCCATTTCGGACATCCGTCGGTAGCGCAAGCCTTCTTGGGGCATCTGTGATTCTGCGTTCTGAGCTTGAGGCATCGGAAGCAGAGTTTGAACTTTTTGGCTATGTCCCATCTTTCATCGGCGGAGGCTTCTGTTAATTTTTCGCACTTCACGATATTGTGATTCTGTTGACAAACCAGGCACTTGGGCTTCTTGTCTTCTTGACTACTATTTACGGTATAGGCCCTGCCTTGTTTTTTGTTCGCAGCGGTAGGCGCTTCTGTCTCGGGCTGCGCGTATGGGCCGCATCTCTCAGCTTCTCTGTTGAGGAATCTCGCTAGTTTGAGAAGATCGGGCTCGTCGGTAGCTTGTTCTGTGGCGAAGTCGTACCATCTGTATTTGAGCGTCGGCGAGAGCTTTTCTATTGTGATCTTTGTTAGCTCTGGGTTATAGAGGTAGTAGACTCGTTGTAAGGCCTGTAATGTAGCAACGACGTTTGCTACCCGACTTGCGAACACACATAAGTCTTTAGGCGAATCTGTAGGTCGGGCTAGAGAACGTAATCTATCTAGTTCGGCTAGGGCTATTGCGTCTGGTCTGCCGAATCTAGCTTCAAGCGATTTCATGACCGTATCTGGCTGGACATTGTAAATTAACAAGCTTTCTACAGACTCTCTAGCGCGACCTTTCAAGCATTTCCTTAATCTGCCTACATTCTCAGTTTCTGTGTAGGAATAGGCGGATTCCTCTAATTGCTATGACCGTCCGGAACAGTTTCATAAGGGAGTAAAATAATATTTTTACGGCGAGGGCGCTTTTTTGAATCCAGAGCGAAGTGAGGGATTCTAGAGTAGAATCCTGAACGTAGCGAGGGATTCAAAGTACGTCGCCCCAGCCAAAAATATATTTTGCGCCCGAGTGATGCACTCTACTTTTCATCACCCTCTATGAGAAAATAAAAGGCGCCCCATATTTTATTGTAATATTATTATTTAATAATACATAGAGTAGGTAACAACTAAATTAAAATTAAATAGTATCTAATAATAAAACAACAAAACTTATATTTCACTGTCACTTGAAGAACTCATTTTTCAAAACAAAACCATGAATTTCTAACAATCCGTGACAATTGAGGAAAACGCGGGCTGTAGTTCGCGCGTTTTTAATTTTATTTCTTTGTTTTTTATTCAGCCGGCGCCGCGACTGTGGGCGTCGTACCAGCCAGTCTTTATTCAAACAATATTTGCGTTCGATTTCTTTGGTGCTGAACATTCAAAAATTGCGCGGCAAAGATAATTGCGGCGCACTTATAAAGAGGATTAAAAACTCATTACTGCCCGCTAAAAGTTTCTTATAGAAAACACCACCTTTGGGTGCACTTAAAGGCGAACCAAGTCGTCTCAGTACCAAGGCTTTATTTCATCGGATATGCAAATCCGATACTTTAAAAATCTTAATATATAATTAATGTCTATTACATTGGTCGGTCGTGTCCTTATATCTAAGTAATTTTCTGATAATATTTAATATAACAGCTATAATCATAATGTAGTCACATGAGCAGTGCTCCACACATGTCACACATGTGCATACACATGCTACACACTTGCACACATATGCTACACATGTGTATACACATGTGTACACACGTGCCACACATGTCACACATGAGCACACACATGTCACACATGCGCACACACATGTCACACACATGTCACATATGTGCCACATATGTGCACACACGTGCCACACATCTGCCGCATACAAGTTCACACATGTCACACAATTAGCTTGTATGTACACAAATACAAACAAGTATCTAAGTTATAATTGTACATGTACTTATACTATATATATACATATGTACATACTATAAATTTCCTAATTAATACAATATTAATAAACTATTTATGGGCATTTAAAGGGTTTGAGTTAAAATTTAGATCATTTTGATCATAAACAATCTTCAAAATCAATATTAAAATTTTATCTTTACGACTACTAATTAATTAATTTTTAAATCAAGATAATATTAATTGTTTTAAAGTCTATACCGGGTGTTAGTGTAAACAATCTTATCCTTGAAACCACAGACTAGGTATCAGGAACAGAGTCCAAAACCGATGAAAAAATAATAATTTATTTTTACATAATTTTTGCAAAGAAAATCCTCATAGATCATGAATGCGTTTCACCCTACACACACTACGATTTCTGAGGCTACGAAACACGTGCGTAGGTGCAATGCGCCTTCTCTTTCTCTCAAACGCGCCGCCCGCCGCCTTTCGGCAACTCGCCGTTTCTTTGAAGCGCCGACACAAACACCCGCCAAGGTCCCGCGGCCAGACCCACGCGAGCGCCCGCGCCGCCACTTTCGCCAGTCGCGTGACGCGTGCAATCTTGTGAGGTCGATACATCGCGACCCTTATGTGTGCCGATTCGCGGTAAAATGTAAACTAACTGTGTAACTTATCTGTGCTGTGACAATGTCGTACACAAGCCAACAGTGGACTGAAAAGGTGCGGCTTTATGCCATAGCTGGTGGGTGACCTTGGCACGTAGGATGTACACAGAGCGGTTTCCAGGACATCGTGTGCCAAGCCGGGAAACTATCCTAGCGGCTACACAAAGGCTACGTATGTAAATAAGACTTGTTTGTTAATGAACTTTTTAAATAACCGAAAATAACTACCTACATACTTTAGCCTTATAGCTTTTTTGATTCATTTTAATAATTTTACTTGTCTTGAAATAACTTAATAATGTAACGTGCTAGAGTAATTATTTTTGCCTGTCCTAACCTAAGGCAGGAAAAGTATGAAGGGAAAGTTCTATGCAAGCAACTATTCGTTTTGATACGTACCTACACCAGCCCGAGCCCAGCGACATTTGCGGGCGACGTACGACTGTAATTAGGGTGTCCAAAAAATCACGTTCCTTAGATGAGAAATGAATTATCAAAATGTAACGAAACTAATTGACTATTATTTTTAATTATTACTTGTATCAATTAATTTTAGGGTTATACATTCGTGGCTTAAGTGATAAGTGTGTTCACACTAACACACTGTATACAATGTTTTTCATATAATTAAAAATTTACTAGTTTTCATAAAACATAAAAACTTCTAGGTACACAGAGCTTTGTTAATGTTTAATCAAGCCATTGTGTGTAATAAAACATATCCTTTAATATGTTTTGTACACCTTCAACAAGAAGTATTTTAGCTTAATGTTTTTTATTTAATTTTTAAAATTATACAATAGGCTTGTGTTGCTAATTACGTAAATTAATTTTATCAGGCAATTAAATGGAAAATCATAGCTCTTCGCACAGAGAGGCCTCTATGATAACTAAACCTTATTCTAAAATAATAATAGCTTTCGCTTAAGAGGAATAATTTTTGTATACAAGGTGGCAAAAATTTTTTGCCGCCGTGTATACAAAATTCTTTACACCAAGTGCATTTTATATAAACTTGTTTTAACTGACTACTTTTTGAAGCCCTGATTATGTACAACGGTTAAGAAGGTCTAGTTAAATGGGGGGTAGAAATATACAGTGTGATAGTTTTATAAAAAGCCAAAAATATGGTTACGATAGCGATTTCAGTGCTATTGCTATAGCCGTTGAAAGTTCTTGAAAAAACAAGCCAAATGGAAGAATAAAACTATAATTGCAAAAGAAAAGAAAATTTGTGTATAGGGTATTTAGGTGTAGAAAAGCTAAAACCAGTGGTTATTATGGGGGTTTAATTACTATTGCAATAACTGTTAAGAATTTTTAAAAATCGAGCCGAATGGGGGGGGATCAAACTATAAACCTATAAATGTGTGGAATGTTTATTTTTAAGAAAGCTAATATCTGGGGTTACGATGGGAAATAAAGTGCTTAACGATAACCGTTAAAAATTTGTATAAATCTGAATAGGATTTTAAGCTATAAGCGTGAGGTTTATATGAGAAAAATGTACTTACACGTTTTTAACACTTGCTTTCTTATTTACTATTCACTTGTTCACTGTTTCTTTATTTTTATGCACTTCACTTCGCAACGCATTTCACTGTTTTAACACTACTCCTCATTGATGCTATATGCCACAGTGGAACGCGCAAAGTCGTCCCATCGTTGGCGTATTGGGCAGCTTTCATCGAAGGCGTTGTGGTCGTGCTGACCATGCTTCGCCAGTCTGCAGTTACGGCATGATGGTGTGTCCGCTACTGCCCACACGGGACAGTCTCTGCGGAGATGGGCGCCGCCACAATGACTGCATAAATCCGCTGCTTCAGTGCAGAACTTGCGCCCATGGCCAAAGCCAAGGCACTTCGTGCACTGGAGCAGCGGACTCTGATCCAGCACCAGGTGTCTCTTCAGGCCTATATAGGCCCTACGTGAGGTGGTAAACCGGTGCCAGACCTCCGGCGAAACTTGGAGCACGACGTGTGATTGGAGGGGATTGCGGGTTCGCCTTCGGTATTTTACCGTGGCGCGGTAGGTATTTTCATGGACGTCATCGATAATATCTTGATTTTGGGTTTTCAAGGATTCCAGGATCTCTTCGTCGGTGAGGTTTGACTGTACATTTTTTATAATTACTAACGGATCTTTTGGTGTCAGATCTTTGAATTTGAGGTTTTTCGTGTTTTTGAGAACTGTTCGTACTTTGGCTATTTTAGAGGGGTTATTGCAGGTTATTATTACAGTTTGATCCTTTGCCTTCCTCAGTTTTTCTATTTGAAGTCCTGTATTTTTGGAATTTAATGCGGTTCCTACCTTCTCCACTATTTGCGAACTTGTTAGGTGGGTATCTGTGGATGTAACACTGATGGAGTATTTTGTTTGCGGCTGACGTTTTAAGGCGTTTGCGTATGTGGTTTTAAGGGCTGAGTTATTGGATGCTATTGCTCCTATTCCTCCTCGATTCCTCCTCATTCAAAATTTCCACCACGTGGGTAGCTTGTTCATAATTTTCACTTTTACGATTCCGGTTCCTATCGACTTCCTCCACTAGGATTTGTTTAATTTCTTTTATTTCTTCGATGAGATTAGTGGTTGATGGTTCAGCTGCTTCGTAGAATATGGAGGAGTTCATCTTGTCTTTTAGTTCCTGTATTTGTTGATTAAAAAGTTTTTCTTGTAATACCAGTTGGTTCTCGGCCTGGGTTTGAGTTTTCTCCAAGAGTTGCTTCAACTCTCGCTTGGACTCGCAGAGGCCCTTGATGATCTCGTTGAGTCCTCGCAGGTCATTCAGCACTTGCTCTTTGATAGTGGTCTTGATGTTCCCCGATTGTTCCAGTTGGCTGTTTGCGTGGACGAAGTAGTTGTTTGCCATCGCCTTGGCCTCAACTGCTGATAAAGATGCGTAGGATTCCACCGAAGAAGCCTCTGACGCAGATGATTGCAGAGGTGAAACCTCTCGGGATTCGTTTTTTGCCTTTGCCACGTGGCGACTTGGCCCAGGCATTCCCGTGCTCTCAGCGCTTCTAATGAGGGCCTCCTTCCTGATCACCTCACCCTTGCCACTTGAGAGACGATTCTTCTTCGACTTCTCCATGGTTTTTACACAAAGCACTGCACAGATTGAAATTTAATAATATTTTCTTTGTTCTAAGACAAAGGAACAAAGGAAACACGTGGATGGTTCCGTTGAAGAGGCCGCGGAGGCTTCCCAGGAGTCAGAAGGTAGACCCTGAATACCGCAGTCGATCCGCGGACACTTTCTGAAGGTTCTGTAATTTTTTCAGATTTTTCCGATAACTTTTCGATTTTTTAAACGGTTTTTAAGGATTTTAAAATACCAGGAGCGCATAGGACATGACCGCACCGTCCGAGCGTTGGATTGGCACTCAAGTCGTCCTTTTCGAATAGATGGGATGAAATCAAATTTATTCCTCGGCAGCGCGACGCCGCTGCATGTGCTTGCGAGCAGGTTCCATTGCGCGGACATGAACCTCTGCAGTATGATGCATCATGAAGTGATTTAATCGTGAAGTGATTAGTTCAATCAATATTTAGTATAGAGATTAAGCACTAGCCAACTTAGCAAAATTTGCATCGAATATTCATATTGAAGCGCCACCTACCGGTTCCAAAAATATAGCTCATGCTGACTCTCTGTTATAGTAGCATTTTGTAAGTAAATAAATTTTAAAATAAGTACAGTAATTTTTGAGTTTATTCATTACAAGCGAAATTACAAAAGTGCTCTCTTTATAAAATCAGTTGTAGAAGGCGCCTAGTCGGTTCTCAATTGGATGTCCAATTCCGTTCCGTAGCTCAGTTGCGTAGAGCACTTCTAGCCTTGGGAAGGGTTTAAGATCGATTTGACAAGCGTGAGTCATCTCCTTTGCAAGATCTGTTAATAAGCGCCGGCGTGTGATGTCGAGTGTACAGCTGTTGTTTGTTGTGGCGGCAGGCACGCGGCGCCTCGTGGACTGCGTGCGCGCGCGCGGACACGCGCACGCCTACGCGCACGCCATGAGCCCGGCGCTGTGCGCGCAGGTGCTGGCCGTCACGCGCTCGCTGGGCGCGCGCGCCGGCCGCCAGCGCCTCGCCGCGCTGCGGGACAACACGCGCTACTTCAGGACCAGGTACGTGCTGACGTCACCATGAGCCCGGCGCTGTGCGCGCAGGTGCTGGCCGTCACGCGCTCGCTGGCCGCGCGCGCCGGCCGCCAGCGCCTCGCCGCGCTGCGGGACAACACGCGCTACTTCAGGACCAGGTACGTGCTGACGTCACCATGAGCCCGGCGCTGTGCGCGCAGGTGCTGGCCGTCACGCGCTCGCTGGCCGCGCGCGCCGGCCGCCAGCGCCTCGCCGCGCTGCGGGACAACACGCGCTACTTCAGGACCAGGTACGTGCTGACGTCACCATGAGCCCGGCAGGTGCTGGCCGTCACGCGCTCGCTGGCCGCGCGCGCCGGCCGCCAGCGCCTCGCCGCGCTGCGGGACAACACGCGCTACTTCAGGACCAGGTACGTGCTGACGTCACCATGAGCCCGGCGCTGTGCGCGCAGGTGCTGGCCGTCACGCGCTCGCTGGCCGCGCGCGCCGGCCGCCAGCGCCTCGCCGCGCTGCGGGACAACACGCGCTACTTCAGGACCAGGTACGTGCTGACGTCACCATGAGCCCGGCGCTGTGCGCGCAGGTGCTGGCCGTCACGCGCTCGCTGGCCGCGCGCGCCGGCCGCCAGCGCCTCGCCGCGCTGCGGGACAACACGCGCTACTTCAGGACCAGGTACGTGCTGACGTCACCATGAGCCCGGCGCTGTGCGCGCAGGTGCTGGCCGTCACGCGCTCGCTGGCCGCGCGCGCCGGCCGCCAGCGCCTCGCCGCGCTGCGGGACAACACGCGCTACTTCAGGACCAGGTACGTGCTGACGTCACCATGAGCCCGGCGCTGTGCGCGCAGGTGCTGGCCGTCACGCGCTCGCTGGCCGCGCGCGCCGGCCGCCAGCGCCTCGCCGCGCTGCGGGACAACACGCGCTACTTCAGGACCAGGTACGTGCTGACGTCACCATGAGCCCGGCGCTGTGCGCGCAGGTGCTGGCCGTCACGCGCTCGCTGGCCGCGCGCGCCGGCCGCCAGCGCCTCGCCGCGCTGCGGGACAACACGCGCTACTTCAGGACCAGGTACGTGCTGACGTCACCATGAGCCCGGCGCTGTGCGCGCAGGTGCTGGCCGTCACGCGCTCGCTGGCCGCGCGCGCCGGCCGCCAGCGCCTCGCCGCGCTGCGGGACAACACGCGCTACTTCAGGACCAGGTACGTGCTGACGTCACCATGAGCCCGGCGCTGTGCGCGCAGGTGCTGGCCGTCACGCGCTCGCTGGCCGCGCGCGCCGGCCGCCAGCGCCTCGCCGCGCTGCGGGACAACACGCGCTACTTCAGGACCAGGTACGTGCTGACGTCACCATGAGCCCGGCGCTGTGCGCGCAGGTGCTGGCCGTCACGCGCTCGCTGGCCGCGCGCGCCGGCCGCCAGCGCCTCGCCGCGCTGCGGGACAACACGCGCTACTTCAGGACCAGGTACGTGCTGACGTCACCATGAGCCCGGCAGGTGCTGGCCGTCACGCGCTCGCTGGCCGCGCGCGCCGGCCGCCAGCGCCTCGCCGCGCTGCGGGACAACACGCGCTACTTCAGGACCAGGTACGTGCTGACGTCACCATGAGCCCGGCGCTGTGCGCGCAGGTGCTGGCCGTCACGCGCTCGCTGGCCGCGCGCGCCGGCCGCCAGCGCCTCGCCGCGCTGCGGGACAACACGCGCTACTTCAGGACCAGGTACGTGCTGACGTCACCATGAGCCCGGCGCTGTGCGCGCAGGTGCTGGCCGTCACGCGCTCGCTGGCCGCGCGCGCCGGCCGCCAGCGCCTCGCCGCGCTGCGGGACAACACGCGCTACTTCAGGACCAGGTACGTGCTGACGTCACCATGAGCCCGGCGCTGTGCGCGCAGGTGCTGGCCGTCACGCGCTCGCTGGCCGCGCGCGCCGGCCGCCAGCGCCTCGCCGCGCTGCGGGACAACACGCGCTACTTCAGGACCAGGTACGTGCTGACGTCACCATGAGCCCGGCGCTGTGCGCGCAGGTGCTGGCCGTCACGCGCTCGCTGGCCGCGCGCGCCGGCCGCCAGCGCCTCGCCGCGCTGCGGGACAACACGCGCTACTTCAGGACCAGGTACGTGCTGACGTCACCATGAGCCCGGCAGGTGCTGGCCGTCACGCGCTCGCTGGCCGCGCGCGCCGGCCGCCAGCGCCTCGCCGCGCTGCGGGACAACACGCGCTACTTCAGGACCAGGTACGTGCTGACGTCACCATGAGCCCGGCGCTGTGCGCGCAGGTGCTGGCCGTCACGCGCTCGCTGGCCGCGCGCGCCGGCCGCCAGCGCCTCGCCGCGCTGCGGGACAACACGCGCTACTTCAGGACCAGGTACGTGCTGACGTCACCATGAGCCCGGCGCTGTGCGCGCAGGTGCTGGCCGTCACGCGCTCGCTGGCCGCGCGCGCCGGCCGCCAGCGCCTCGCCGCGCTGCGGGACAACACGCGCTACTTCAGGACCAGGTACGTGCTGACGTCACCATGAGCCCGGCGCTGTGCGCGCAGGTGCTGGCCGTCACGCGCTCGCTGGCCGCGCGCGCCGGCCGCCAGCGCCTCGCCGCGCTGCGGGACAACACGCGCTACTTCAGGACCAGGTACGTGCTGACGTCACCATGAGCCCGGCGCTGTGCGCGCAGGTGCTGGCCGTCACGCGCTCGCTGGCCGCGCGCGCCGGCCGCCAGCGCCTCGCCGCGCTGCGGGACAACACGCGCTACTTCAGGACCAGGTACGTGCTGACGTCACCATGAGCCCGGCGCTGTGCGCGCAGGTGCTGGCCGTCACGCGCTCGCTGGCCGCGCGCGCCGGCCGCCAGCGCCTCGCCGCGCTGCGGGACAACACGCGCTACTTCAGGACCAGGTACGTGCTGACGTCACCATGAGCCCGGCAGGTGCTGGCCGTCACGCGCTCGCTATTATATAGGTGCATTATTTCCTTGTAATTTTATTAATAACGCTGTACACGCCTGTTAGTGACGGCGCATTTAATTTTTAATTCTATATGTGTTTACTTTTTATATGTTTAATGTATCTGTTGTTGGTGTGTCAAACATATAAATAAATAAAATAAAAAAATCCTCAGTCTTGCTTCCCGAACTAGCTTCTTACGTCGTCGCACGATCCCCGAGGCGACACCTCGTGCGGCGCCTGCGCCGCCTCGGGGACGCCCTCGCCCAGCATTATCGCACATTTTATTATTTATTTACTTTTTTTGTAAATAGCCTTGGCACTATATTTTACAACCTGCCTAATGCCAACCCTTCTTGGGAATTCAAATTCAATATTATTTAATAAATATTTATACGACTAATACAGTATGTACGACACCAGAGGCCTTTTTACAACCTTTTATTTACCTTGCCCTGTATGTATGCTTGTAACTATGTTTGTTCGCGGAATCTTGCAACTCAATTATGAAGCAGATATTTATTCAGATATTTTTTATGCAGATATTTTTTTC
This sequence comes from Pasiphila rectangulata, assembly GCA_963082625.1. NCBI lineage: Eukaryota > Metazoa > Arthropoda > Insecta > Lepidoptera > Geometridae > Pasiphila > Pasiphila rectangulata. The sequence goes on from OY720242.1 coordinate 22,276,660, forward strand.
ACCTGGTGGGTAGGTGTAACTGAAAGTTTTTTGAACTTGCTCTTACGAAATTTAATTTTTAAAAATAATTTAGAGAACATAATTAAGTGATTCATGTATTAAATTGCTTAAATACCTGAGTGCTTCATCTGCTACAATCATCATCTCCTTTCTTTCACTCCATCCAAACATTCACCGTGCACTGACAACCACTTCACTACATCTCACAAAAATGGACAGTCAACATCTAACTGAAGTGATACAGTCCATCTATGACCGGATGACACAGTTTGAGGGAGCTCTCCAGAAGTCCACAACACCCTCAACACTAGACACGCTTGCTGCGGACTATGCAGCTTTCAAAACATTCACTCTGGGGGTTCTGAAAGCACTACAGCAGCAAGTTGAGATGCTTGCCCGTGACGCCGACCAGCGAGAGATGCGGAGCCGGCGCAAGATTATTCTGCTGCATGGTGTGCCAGAGGGGGCCAAGGAGGACACACCCAGAGTTGTCGCTGATACACTGGGTAAGCAACTTGGTGTCCCTGATTTCACGCGAGCCCATATTAGTCGGTCGCATCGGATGGGTCGCGCAACTAAGGAAGATAGGCCGCGTCCAATATTGATCAAGATGTGTGATATTACTATGCGAGACAAAATTTGGTTCGCCAAAACCAACCTAAAGGGCAGCAACTTTACACTGTCTGAGTTTCTGACGCGGCCTAGACATCTCGCGTTCATGGCAGCCCGTGAACGGTTTGGGGTGAAAAGCTGCTGGACTAGGGATGGCCACATTCACGTCGTGACACCCGACGGCGTGCGGCATCGCATCTCCAGCCTTGCCGAATTAAACAAGCTGCCGTCATCGAACTTGGTCGGGACGGCTACGGCTACGGCCCCAGCAACTGCATCGTTATCGGCAAGAGATAGAAGGGCCAGGGCTCCGTCATCAAGACGGGCCGGGGCCGCTGCCGGCGGCGCAGCGAAGAAGTAAGGCAGCCGTACGTGCTACCATTTAGCGGCTTGTAAGCGGATGTGACGTACAAACAAGTGATCTGGAGTGCTAAGTGGGTTTTACTCGTCGCGTTTACCTACAAAACGACATTTATTTTTCTATTTTTTTTGTACACAGTTTGTTTACTTCGCGTCGTTTGACATGACACAAACATACATTGACGGGACATTGGGTCTGTCATAATAATGTCAATTTTTTTTTTTTTTTTTTCTTGAGTTATGGCACCATGTCTTTTAAGCCAATCCGTGTTGTGTCCAAGCGACCGTAATGTCCTACGTTATTGTTTCTTTGTGTTGTTTTTGTTTAAAGCTAGAATCTGCTGTTAATTTTGTTTTTTTTTTGTTCTGTGTGCGATCTGATTATTAATTTCCCTGTTCTCTTTTTTCCTTTTTAAGTTTTTTTTTTTTTTTTAAGTTTAGTGTTGGATTTGTTTGATTGTAACGACAACTGGCAGATGGAGTGCAGGTAATACTGCCTTTGAAGCTTATTATATACATATTATTATTATTATTAGGTACTAGAAGTATTTTTATTTGCGTAATTTAGTTTGTGGTTTATTTTGATAATATTTATTATATATATGACTTCTCTGAGTGATAGCGAAGATGAATTTTGCACCATTTCATCACATGATTCGAGTGTTGACAGTGCTGACAGTTTTATGAGCTTACCGTCTCTCTCTGATACGCTATCGTCCCACTTTTCTGACGTAGCTAAGAACTTCAATGTCGTCCACATCAATGCCCAAAGTATTCCGGCTCACTTTCCTGATTTGTTGACGTCTTTTGTCAACAAATCTCTTCATGCTATTTTAGTCTCCGAATCTTGGCTCAAACCCTGTCTTTCTTCAACTCTCTACTCTCTTCCTGGATTTACCTTAATTCGTAATGACCGCACCGGTTGTGGTGGTGGTGGTGTAGCGATTTACCTGCGCTCAGACATTCCCTTTTCAATAGTGAGCACGTCTACACAGCCACCTCCTGCCAATGCTGGCGAACACCTTTTTATCAAAATAATGCTCTCTCACACTAAACTTCTTCTCGGAGTCTACTATAGCCCTTCTCTTCGATTCAATTATTTTTCTTCTTTTGAAAGTCTCTTGGAGGACCTTCTCCCTTCTTTTGATCACACCATAATCATGGGTGATTTTAACACATGCATCATTAAACAAGACTCCCGTTCAGCTGCTCTTGAGTCTGTTATAAGGTCTTGCAACTTACATCTACTTCCTCTTGGTCCTACCCATCATTTTCCTAACTTCACTCCTTCTCTTCTCGATCTCATACTAGTTTCCTCCCTGCAAAATGTTGCTAAGCATGGCCAATGTTCTGCTAACAATTTCTCTTATCACGACCTCATATTCTTATCTTATAAACTTCGACCTCCTAAATTCAAACACAAAACTCTTCTGCAGCGTAATTTTGGTGGCATGAATGTGGAAAACCTTAAACATGAAGCCTCGAAAGTAGACTGGTTTCCGGTAATCGTAGCAGATAATATTGATGACAAGCTAGCCGCTTTTAATTTAATCTTGACCAATCTTTACGACGTCCATGCACCTATCCGCTTGGTCAAAATAAAGCATCTGCCTGCTCCGTGGATTACAGACGAAATTAAGTCGTTGATGCACAAGAAGGCAGTTGCCAGAGCGAGATACAAACGATGTGCTAGTGACGTCAATAAAGATAAGTATCACCTTGCTAGGAATCGCTGCAATAGGATGTGTAGGGACGCTCAACGCCGCTTTATTCATTCCTCACTGTCAAATGCCAGTCCAGCTAAAGCCTGGAAATTTTTACGAACTATAGGAATTGGTAAGTCGCGTCATGACGATGCGTGTGCTAAAGATTTTAACATTGACTCGCTTATATCTCATTTCTCGTCGACTCCTAACATGGATTTGGATGTCAAAAATAGAACTTTAGCCCATCTTTCTTCTTTACCAGTTCCTGACTATCCTCCTTTTATCTTCAATCAATTCACCGCATGTGATGTTAAGAAGAGCATTCTGTCTATTTCTTCAAACGCTTTAGGGAGTGACAACATCGGTCGCAACATGATAACTCCTATTTTGGACGAATTGTTGCCCATGCTGTGTCACTTATTAAATTTTTCCATCACTAATAGTGCCGTTCCAACCGTGTGGAAAGAAGCCTACATTATACCTCTTCCTAAAAAATCCAAACCCTCTTCCTGTAATGATTTCCGTCCTATATCTATACTTCCTTTCCTATCTAAGGTCTTAGAACGGCTAGTTCATGGCCAACTCAGCTCCTTCCTCACCTCTCACAACCTTCTTAATCCTCTTCAGTCTGGTTTCCGTCCCGGTCACAGTACAACTACTGCCCTTGTTCAAATAACTGATGATATAAGACTGGGTATGGAAAACGGGCTCCTTACTATTCTTACTCTCCTCGACTTCAGCAATGCTTTTAACATTGTTGAACTTGAAATTCTCCTTGGACTAATGAGCTCACTTAACATATCTCCATCGGTGGTTGACTGGTTTCGCAGTTATCTGCAGGGGCGCCGGCAACGGATACGTATTGACGATTATTTTTCCTCTTGGTGCGTCACAACTGCCGGAGTCCCACAAGGCGGCGTATTATCTCCCCTTCTTTTTGCTTTATTCATTAACTCTATTTCCAACAAATTAACTTCTTCCTACCATCTCTATGCAGACGATCTCCAAATTTATACTCAAGCTCCCCTAAATGACTTGGCTAACGCTATTCACCGCACAAATAACAACCTGGAATGCGTACTTGGCTGGAGCGTGGACTATGGTCTCCAGGTAAATCCTGCTAAGACCCAGGTAATAATCGTCGGCAGCTCACGTACCACTCGTAAAATTGACTGGAGCACTCTACCACAAATTAAATTTAACAATGTAATCATTCCTTTCAGCAGCAGTGTTAAGAACTTAGGTATTTTTATAGATAAAGACTTGTCCTGGGGTCCACAGTTGGATGCGGTGAGTCGGAAAATATTTGCGTCTGTCGCGTCGTTACGACGCCTTCGTAACTTTCTGCCAACAGCTACCAAAATTACGCTTTCTCAATCCCTACTCCTTCCTTTACTTGATTACGCTGACGCCTGTTACCTTGACCTCACTGAGGAGCAGCTGAACAAACTCGAGCGCCTTCAGAACGTTTGCATCAGATTTATCTTTGGTCTTAGAAAGTTTGATCATGTTTCTGAATTCCGCTCTAAACTTAAGTGGCTTCCTATCCGTCTTCGCCGGAATACTCACATCCTATCCCTTCTGCATAATATTCTGTTCAATCCTTTCACCCCATCCTACCTGAAGGAACGTTTTGAGTTACTTCATTCTTCCCATCCTTCCCGCATCCTTCGTTCTTCCGAAAACCTGGTGCTAAAAACTCCTGCACACTACACCACTTTCTTCGACAAGTCCTTCTCTGTCCAGGCTGTAAGACTGTGGAACGCACTACCCGAATCTATAAGGAAAACATTGTCCTAGCCAGTATTCAAAACTCGCGTAAAGAATTTCTATTTCTCAGAGAATTTATTATAGGTATATGTATATATATATATATTATATTTATATCATAGAAATATTTATTTTATTGGTTTATATTTTTTCGTAGGTTTATGTATTTATTGTATGTACAGTACACCCCTGCCTGTCTTGCTTCCATATTTCTCTCCATCCAAAGGTTGTCTGGAAGAAATCGCTTCTAAGCGATAAGACCGCCCATTGTACCAAATGTTTAATGTAAGTTTTTATTTCTGTAATTTCTTAAGGTGTGCAATAAAGTATTTTGTATTGTATTGTATTGTATTGTATTGAAGCAGATATCTTCAACCAATTGAGCTGAAATTTTGTATACATGTTTACTTTGGATGACAATTCATGGTCAGCTATGTGACGTCACTCTGAATCCAACATGGTGGAACACCCAAGATGGCGGGCTACTTTTTTTAATGTACTCCTTTAATATGGGTATCAAATGAAAGGGCTTTTTTATACTACTAAATGACGAGCCTATTTCTGCCGCCAAGCAGTAATGTCTGCATTACTGGAGTCGGTGAAATTGCGGGTACATGAGATCTCTATGTATCAGGGCGCAATGTATTTATTATTACAGCGTTGGTCACGTGCTTAGTAAACGTACGTAGTATGAGCGCAGCATTAGCGCATTCCTAAATATACCGTAGCTTAACTAATGGTATCCTAAGATTGTGTTCAGACAGAACATATAGCACCTCCATCCAATAAACACCTGTTTACTACAATGTCACTACGTCCACCCGAAATTACCACATAGAATCGTATTCCTTTACACGTGACCACCGCGGCATGCAGTGACGTAATCCAGCGGCAGGGTGGGTGATTACGTATCTCGCGACAGGTTTTGCAACAGGCAATTGACAGCAATATTGCTGTTAAATGTCAATTTGGTATTAGAGAACAGCAAGGAATTGACATTTGACAGCAATATTGCTGTCAATTGCCTGTTGCAAAACCTGTCGCGAGATACGTAATCACCCTGCGGGGCGCGGCTCGCCCCGGAGCCCGCGGCAGCTGTAGATGTAGAGCGCGCTTGCAGGCTGGCGGCGCTGGGCGTGGTGGTGCTGGGCCACGCGGAGTCGCCCGTGGTGCCGCTGCTGGTGTACTCGTTCAGCAAGATGGCCGCCACCGTGGAGCGGCTGGCGGCGCGCGGCGTGGCCGCCGTGGGCGTGGGCTTCCCCGCCACGCCGCTCAGCCAGGCGCGCATCAGGTACGCACGTGGTGCCGCTGCTGGTGTACTCGTTCAGCAAGATGGCCGCCACCGTGGAGCGGCTGGCGGCGCGCGGCGTGGCCGCCGTGGGCGTGGGCTTCCCCGCCACGCCGCTCAGCCAGGCGCGCATCAGGTACGCACGTGGTGCCGCTGCTGGTGTACTCGTTCAGCAAGATGGCCGCCACCGTGGAGCGGCTGGCGGCGCGCGGCGTGGCCGCCGTGGGCGTGGGCTTCCCCGCCACGCCGCTCAGCCAGGCGCGCATCAGGTACGCACGTGGTGCCGCTGCTGGTGTACTCGTTCAGCAAGATGGCCGCCACCGTGGAGCGGCTGGCGGCGCGCGGCGTGGCCGCCGTGGGCGTGGGCTTCCCCGCCACGCCGCTCAGCCAGGCGCGCATCAGGTACGCACGTGGTGCCGCTGCTGGTGTACTCGTTCAGCAAGATGGCCGCCACCGTGGAGCGGCTGGCGGCGCGCGGCGTGGCCGCCGTGGGCGTGGGCTTCCCCGCCACGCCGCTCAGCCAGGCGCGCATCAGGTACGCACGTGGTGCCGCTGCTGGTGTACTCGTTCAGCAAGATGGCCGCCACCGTGGAGCGGCTGGAGGCGCGCGGCGTGGCCGCCGTGGGCGTGGGCTTCCCCGCCACGCCGCTCAGCCAGGCGCGCATCAGGTACGCACGCCCCATTACCAAACTTAACTTGTCTTCTACAGTCGTAACGAAACCTTCGCCACGCGCCGATGTATTGGCTATTTACATACTTTATATACTCTTTCTTTGTTAATTAGGTAGGTTGATTATATTGTTTAGTAATATAGGCGGCGTCCGTCACTCGCTCAAGGCCACGCGTTAAATGCCTACCGCTTTAAAGATCTAATGAAAAATTTAAATTTTTTTCTTTGCCAAGAGACGAAAAAAGGTAAAGTAAAAGATATTAATTTGTTATAATTTGTTATAGGTGATATTATTAAAGATGTAAAATAAAATAAATTTAAAATCTTAAGTTTTTAGAAATATTTTTTCCCTTTCCTCTAAAAATGAACGCAGGAAGTTACTATGTAGATATTCGTATATAAAGGAATTCAGCTATTAAATGAGTGTTGTTTTATATACAAAAATAACTACCTATTATCTATCACACACATCATAGGTCATCGCTTTCCAGATCAGCGTTCCTTCAAATTGATTATGGCTTTGAAAACATGTTTTAATTTACGCAGCGAAAAGTAGCCTATGTCCGTTTCCTGGTTCTAAGTTACCTCCACACCAATTTTCAGTCAAATCGTTTTAGCCATTCTTGAGTTATAGTGTAACTAACACGACTTTCTTTTATATATACAGGGTGTTCGGCAGAACGTTGAACATACGAAAATGGCAGATAGGTGGGGTCGTCTCCTATCTACCCAGCCCAAATTATTTGACCTAAGTCCCATAGATTTTTTATTTTGATTTTTTTTAATAATTGAATTTCATGAGTTTGTGAACTTTAAAGTAAGATTACTTTAAGTAGGATGGACGAAACTGACAACACTTTTTTTTGTTTTTGTCTCGACTGTTGGTAGATCCCTCATAAATTATTGTTTGGTGCAGATAACTGCTACACAAAAAGTTATGTATGAGCCTTCACACATTACACAAAGGGGTAAAACAAAAATCAATCTAAGTGAAAATATAGGGGATAAAAATTTGTGAAGGAATATTTATTTCACTTGATTTACGTGAAATTTCACATAAATTGTTAGATCTACCAAAATTATTAAACACATGTTTCAGCGTTAGTTGTAGTGTAGTTGCATAGTAAGTTGTAAGTAGTGGTTGTAGTAGGTGCGATACGAAGTTAGTTGTAGTGTAGTTGTATAGTAAGTTGTAAGTAGTGGTTGTAGTAGGTGCGATACGAAGTTAGTTGTAGTGTAGTTGTATAGTAAGTTGTAAGTAGTGGTTGTAGTAGGTGCGATACGAAGTTAGTTGTAGTGTAGTTGCATAGTAAGTTGTAAGTAGTGGTTGTAGTAGGTGCGATACGAAGTTAGTTGTAGTGTAGTTGCATAGTAAGTTGTAAGTAGTGGTTGTAGTAGGTGCGATACGAAGTTAGTTGTAGTGTAGTTGCATAGTAAGTTGTAAGTAGTGGTTGTAGTAGGTGCGATACGAAGTTAGTTGTAGTGTAGTTGCATAGTAAGTTGTAAGTAGTGGTTGTAGTAGGTGCGATACGAAGTTAGTTGTAGTGTAGTTGCATAGTAAGTTGTAAGTAGTGGTTGTAGTAGGTGCGATACGAAGTTAGTTGTAGTGTAGTTGCATAGTAAGTTGTAAGTAGTGGTTGTAGTAGGTGCGATACGAAGTTAGTTGTAGTGTAGTTGTATAGTAAGTTGTAAGTAGTGGTTGTAGTAGGTGCGATACGAAGTTAGTTGTAGTGTAGTTGCATAGTAAGTTGTAAGTAGTGGTTGTAGTAGGTGCGATACGAAGTTAGTTGTAGTGTAGTTGCATAGTAAGTTGTAAGTAGTGGTTGTAGTAGGTGCGATACGAAGTTAGTTGTAGTGTAGTTGCATAGTAAGTTGTAAGTAGTGGTTGTAGTAGGTGCGATACGAAGTTAGTTGTAGTGTAGTTGCATAGTAAGTTGTAAGTAGTGGTTGTAGTAGGTGCGATACGAAGTTAGTTGTAGTGTAGTTGTATAGTAAGTTGTAAGTAGTGGTTGTAGTAGGTGCGATACGAAGTTAGTTGTAGTGTAGTTGCATAGTAAGTTGTAAGTAGTGGTTGTAGTAGGTGCGATACGAAGTTAGTTGTAGTGTAGTTGTATAGTAAGTTGTAAGTAGTGGTTGTAGTAGGTGCGATACGAAGTTAGTTGTAGTGTAGTTGCATAGTAAGTTGTAAGTAGTGGTTGTAGTAGGTGCGATACGAAGTTAGTTGTAGTGTAGTTGCATAGTAAGTTGTAAGTAGTGGTTGTAGTAGGTGCGATACGAAGTTAGTTGTAGTGTAGTTGCATAGTAAGTTGTAAGTAGTGGTTGTAGTAGGTGCGATACGAAGTTAGTTGTAGTGTAGTTGCATAGTAAGTTGTAAGTAGTGGTTGTAGTAGGTGCGATACGAAGTTAGTTGTAGTGTAGTTGCATAGTAAGTTGTAAGTAGTGGTTGTAGTAGGTGCGATACGAAGTTAGTTGTAGTGTAGTTGCATAGTAAGTTGTAAGTAGTGGTTGTAGTAGGTGCGATACGAAGTTAGTTGTAGTGTAGTTGCATAGTAAGTTGTAAGTAGTGGTTGTAGTAGGTGCGATACGAAATTAGTAGTAGTGTAGTTGCATAGTAAGTTGTAAGTAGTGGTTGTAGTAGGTGCGATACGAAGTTAGTTGTAGTGTAGTTGCATAGTAAGTTGTAAGTAGTGGTTGTAGTAGGTGCGATACGAAGTTAGTTGTAGTGTAGTTGCATAGTAAGTTGTAAGTAGTGGTTGTAGTAGGTGCGATACGAAGTTAGTTGTAGTGTAGTTGCATAGTAAGTTGTAAGTAGTGGTTGTAGTAGGTGCGATACGAAGTTAGTTGTAGTGTAGTTGCATAGTAAGTTGTAAGTAGTGGTTGTAGTAGGTGCGATACGAAGTTAGTTGTAGTGTAGTTGCATAGTAAGTTGTAAGTAGTGGTTGTAGTAGGTGCGATACGAAGTTAGTTGTAGTGTAGTTGCATAGTAAGTTGTAAGTAGTGGTTGTAGTAGGTGCGATACGAAGTTAGTTGTAGTGTAGTTGCATAGTAAGTTGTAAGTAGTGGTTGTAGTAGGTGCGATACGAAGTTAGTTGTAGTGTAGTTGCATAGTAAGTTGTAAGTAGTGGTTGTAGTAGGTGCGATACGAAGTTCGTCGGGACACCTAGTATTAAATAAATACTTAACATTACGTGCGGCTGAGATTATTAAACTTACCTAATCTGACGCGTATTTCTTAATGAATCTATATCTAAAACAAGTGGTTAGGTGTGAACTTACCTTCAACTTAACTACATATAGCTGTAGTATCCCTCAACGAGGAAAAAACCCTGACAAAAAACGTTCGCGTTATGGCGAGTCAACCTTTCAACCCTGAGTTGGTGTCAATCCTTAAGCTCCCTGGTCTGCGCCTACATTATTCGGTGCAGTGTGTTAATAAACGCTGCGTTGTCGCCAGGTTCTGCCTGTCGGCGTCGCACACGCGCGAGCAGCTGGACGCCTGCCTCGCCGCCGTTTGCGCCGCCGCGGACGAGCTCGGCCTGCGCTACAGCCGCCTGCCGCGGGCCCGCGCCCCCGCCCCCGCCCCCGCCCCCGCCGCGCACTAGCACACGTCGCACACGCGCGAGCAGCTGGACGCCTGCCTCGCCGCCGTTTGCGCCGCCGCGGACGAGCTCGGCCTGCGCTACAGCCGCCTGCCGCGGGCCTGCGCCCCCGCCCCCGCCCCCGCCCCCGCCGCGCACTAGCACACGTCGCACACGCGCGAGCAGCTGGACGCCTGCCTCGCCGCCGTTTGCGCCGCCGCGGACGAGCTCGGCCTGCGCTACAGCCGCCTGCCGCGGGCCTGCGCCCCCGCCCCCGCCCCCGCCCCCGCCGCGCACTAGCACACGTCGCACACGCGCGAGCAGCTGGACGCCTGCCTCGCCGCCGTTTGCGCCGCCGCGGACGAGCTCGGCCTGCGCTACAGCCGCCTGCCGCGGGCCCGCGCCCCCGCCCCCGCCCCCGCCGCGCACTAGCACACGTCGCACACGCGCGAGCAGCTGGACGCCTGCCTCGCCTGCCGCGGGCCTGCGCCCCCGCCCCCGCCCCCGCCGCGCACTAGCACACGTCGCACACGCGCGAGCAGCTGGACGCCTGCCTCGCCTGCCGCGGGCCTGCGCCCCCGCCCCCGCCCCCGCCGCGCACTAGCACACGTCGCACACGCGCGAGCAGCTGGACGCCTGCCTCGCCTGCCGCGGGCCTGCGCCCCCGCCCCCGCCCCCGCCGCGCACTAGCACACGTCGCACACGCGCGAGCAGCTGGACGCCTGCCTCGCCTGCCGCGGGCCTGCGCCCCCGCCCCCGCCCCCGCCGCGCACTAGCACACGTCGCACACGCGCGAGCAGCTGGACGCCTGCCTCGCCTGCCGCGGGCCTGCGCCCCCGCCCCCGCCCCCGCCGCGCACTAGCACACGTCGCACACGCGCGAGCAGCTGGACGCCTGCCTCGCCTGCCGCGGGCCTGCGCCCCCGCCCCCGCCCCCGCCGCGCACTAGCACACGTCGCACACGCGCGAGCAGCTGGACGCCTGCCGCGGGCCTGCGCCCCCGCCCCCGCCCCCGCCGCGCACTAGCACACGTCGCACACGCGTGAGCAGCTGGACGCCTGCCGCGGGCCCGCGCCCCCGCCCCCGCCGCCCACTAGCACACGTCGCACACGCGCGAGCAGCTGGACGCCTGCCTCGCCTGTCGCGGGCCCGCGCACATCAGCATTCCATGTTCCAGACAATCTAGCTTCATCCTAGTAACAAAATAAGACTGCTATGAGTTGCGTATACCCTATGAAAATGGGACCAGTTTCCTAATTATACGCTCGTATAAGCAAGACTAACACAATCTACTGACTTATACTCATAGAGATACTATATGTTATGTATTATTTATTATAGTGCACTCAATCCGATCCAGGTGACGTAAATCACAAATAAATAATTACTTATTTTTGTATATTAATAAATGTGTGCTGTATTGTATACACACACCTCGACTTAGCGCGGGCGCGTGCCTTATAATATTAGCTATACTTATTTGGTTCTATTGTTTTTCATGAAAGGCATTATGGCGCTTAACCTCCTAATCTACATAGATAACTGCACGGCGCTTTAGTTGGAAGGACTATTTCAGCCGTTTCCAAATAGTTTAATCATTTAAGTTTAAGTTACCCCTGCATAAATATTGTTGCTATGTATTAGTTTGTAGAGGAAGTCACATTTTAGTTGTACCTACTGTTAGGTAGTAACGCTTGTTTTTATTCTGTTTAACGTTATTTGTTTTGCGGACGTTTTATTGAGTTTTTCTTTGTGAGGCGTCCGTGCGGCAGCGCGGTCAGAACCGAAGCAAACTCATTCCGCCGGAACTGCCGTCGACTCGAATGGACCCGTGCACTATGTAAGATACTAAGTTACACGTTATATTTTAATAAAAAAGTAAAATTTTCATGTGTTTTTACTTGTCCCTCTCGACCAAAAAACTCGAACAAATTGTGAGTGATAAAATATTATTAATTGTGAACCTACTCATCATGCATCCACAAATGACACGGTCCTCGATCTGATCATAGTTTCAGATAGTGACCTTGTAGAAAATTATGGACAACTCTCTGCACCTGCCTTCTCACACCATGATCTGATTCATTTGTCGTACAAAATTAAAGTTCCCAAGCCAAAGCCAATAACAATCAACCAACGTAACTTTTCTCGTTGAGATATATCCAAATTGACTAAGGATGCATCGGTTATACGTTGGAACGATGTTGAGACATTTAATTCACTAGATGGAAAAGTTCACCTTCTTACTTCTTATATAATTGGCCTATTCGACCGTCACGCCCCTATACACCCTGTTAAGTTAAAACACTCACCAACGCCATGGTTAATATGCTATCCGTAAAGCTATGGCAAAGCGGGATCGTGATTTCCGCTCCGTTTAAGCGTCACCGGAGTGACGAAAACTGGACCATTTATAAAAGAAGTAGAAATAAATGTAATCTTTTTGTCGACATATCTCAGAGAAAATTCACCTTGCTACTCCAGCGGGTCTCTGGAGATTCCTGCGTTCATTTGGCATTGGTAAATCGAGTGCACATGAATCAAAGCTTTCTTTTGATTTAAATGTATTGAACACCCATTTCTCATCATCTGAAAGGTTGAGTAGGTACCTACACATGCCAAATCGGCAGCATTAAAAGAAATCATGAACATTCCTACACCAGTTTTAGGAGCCGTTTTCATTCGTCCAAGTCAGTCAAGATAGCATCGGGAGGATTATTTTGTCGCTTAAGTCATAGGCCGTAGTGAGTGATGATATTGGTCGCATCATGATTACAGTTTCCAGATCAGTGGCGTAAAGCCCATGTCATCCCTCTACCTAAAGTACCTATCCCTACCATGTTAAAGCATTATCGTCCGATTTATATTCTACCTTTCTTCTCAAAAATTATAGAATCAGTAGCACACGCTCAGCTCACGGAGTTTTTAACATCTAATCAACTTTTTAACCCCGTTCAATTCGGCTTTAGGAAAGGACATAGTAGGTACTGCAACTGCTCTTTTGAATGTGACCGGAGATTTGCGTAGATACTAATATGGAAAACGGCCACCTAACAGTGTTAGTACTAATAGATTTTAGTAACGCTTTCAATGCAGTGGATTTTGACCTTTTACTCGCAGCTCTTCCAAAACTTGGCTTTTCTCACTCTGTTGTGGACTGGTTCACTCAATATCTTATTGAACGTAAGTAGTCAAAGAACACGGCATGGTCAAGATTTTTCAGAGTGGACAGACATCGAGACCGGTGTGCCTCAAGGAGAAATTTTATCTCCTCTTGTTTTTTCTTTTTATTAACTTACTTTCGCCACACCTCCTTTGCCAATTCCATATGTATGCCGATGACCTTCAGTTATATTTACCTGTTTCCTTAAATGATTTAAATTATGCTATCCTTTCCTTTAATAATGATCTTTCCCGGTTGCAGTCCTGGTGTAGTATAGTCCTGTGTTCGGTATTGCTGTTAATCCAGAAAAATGTCAGGCGATTATAATTGGTGGTTCCCGACAACTAGCTAAAATCGATGCCTGGGATGCGCTCACGTAACTTTGCTACAACGGACATAAAATTCCATTCTCTCTAACAGTCAAAAATCTTGGCGTAACTTTTGACTCTAAATTTAGTTGGATACCACACGTAAAGGAGATTTCACGGAATTTTTTATGCGACATTACACTCGATTAAACGCTTAAAAAAATCTACTTATCTCCACTAAAATCACTCTAGTCAATGCTCTCCTCTTGCCAATCATTGACTATGCGGACGTAACTCTTATCGACCTCATTCAGGACTCGCTGAACAAACTGGACCGTCTTCTTAACACTGGAATTCGCTTTATTTTCTGCCTTCGTAAATACGACCATGTAAGCGAATATCGATCTAAGCTTAAGTGGCTCCCCATCCGTGAGCGTAGGAATCTAAGAGTTCTTTGTCTCCTTTTTACAATATTGAAAGATTCTTCTGCGCCTGACTACTTGAAAAATCGCTTTAATCTTTTGAAAGACTTACACGACAGGTCACTAAGATCAAACAGCAGTCTAATTCTTGAGATGCCGACACACAGCACATCTTTCTGTGATAAGTCATTTTCGATTGCCGCTGTTCGACTATGGAATTCCCTACCATGTAGGTAATATACGGAAAGTTGAGTCCAAAGACTGTTTTAAAAAACTCTCTCGCCAGCGCTTACTTACTTCAGTTTATTCTTCTTTAGACTCTATTTAGTTAATAATGTCCCCCTTTATTCTAGCAATAACTAGGTAATGTAGGTACCTTAATTTATTATTATTATACATTTACAATGAATATATTATATCAAATATAAATATAATAATTAGTTTATGTTATATATAAATATGTATTTAAATTATGTTATTTAGGTAAGTGTGTTTTAGCTAAGTTTTTTTTTGTCTTCTATTTCCTTTGTGTTAGCACGCCTGGCTCTTTTCGACCTTTCTGGTTGGCAGGTTGATAACGCCTTTGGCATTATGCCCACCATTTGTATGCTGTTTTTGTAAATTGTGTGCATTATAGTATTAAATAAATAATAATGAAAAGGGTTTGCATGCTTATACCTGAGCTGATAATAACGGTAATTTGACATCTTTAGTAACTCACATTTCGCAAATAAATGAATATGACCCATTCAGGTTTGGTTACGGTATCGGTGTGTCGTACCGCCTATCTGAGATTGATACGGCTATCTGATAAGGCGGAGTTCCTCGGAAGCGCGCCCTTATCAGCGCCCGTTGGCCGTTTGCAAGCGAGGTTGAACAGTGGAGTCTACACCAGGGCCGCGTGCCATCGCAGCAAGAAACTCAAACTCAAGTGTTTATTCAAGAGAGCAAAAAGCTACGTAAAACAGTCAATTTACAAAAGAACAAAATAGGTACATTCAAATTTAATACAGCACATAGTTACATTCGTTCGCATAAAAAATCTTTATTTACATGTGAGGGAAAAAAGCGAAGAAGAATCCTCACTCTTCCACTTCAACAAGCAGCCTGATGCGCGCGCGCCTGCTGCTGCTGTGCGCCGCCTGCGCGTGCGCACAGCAGCAGGACGTCACCGTCGTCCAGAAAACGTAAGGGCTTCCTTTCTACTGAAACACTAATTGTTTCCTAAAGTTTCTTTTTAGATTTTAAGAATTGCTATTCTATAATAATAAACAGTTTTTAATTTTCCTGTAAGCCGTATAATTTTGGACTTATTTACAAAAATGTTCATAATATACCGTTCGTTCCGCCGAAGTTTGCGGAGATGAACCCCTGAAACTTTTAAAGCAACAAGTAGTCAGTAGCGGTGACAAGATATTGCTGTAGT
Organism: Pasiphila rectangulata; assembly: GCA_963082625.1. NCBI lineage: Eukaryota > Metazoa > Arthropoda > Insecta > Lepidoptera > Geometridae > Pasiphila > Pasiphila rectangulata. Next base: position 22,291,962 of record OY720242.1, read on the forward strand.
TAATTTTATTAAGGTAGTTCGTCTGAACGTTACGGGTTCGAGTCCCGTCGGAGACAAAATGTTGATTGCATTTATCATTTCTATAAATGATAGGTACCTTTGTGTGGGTTTACACTTTATAAACAAAAATACCTTATAAAATTAACTACAGCGACATCTCTTCAATGCTACTGACTACTTTTTGTCGGAGAGTGGGCAAGAATATTTTATTTATTTATTTAGATTTCTGCTAGAGGTCGCCACTCGGTTCGAAACCGATAAAGGCAGTCAAGATTTTCGACCCGACGGTTAATTGCTCCGTAGCCGAATGGTAAAGGCAGCCTGCGTTAAAGGTGTTCGTCTGATCGTTACGGGTGCGAGTCCCGTCGGAGACAAAATTTTGATTGCATTTTTCATTTCTACAAATCAGGCGTTTGCATTCACAGACAGTGAGAACTGAAATTGGTAAAGAAGACTGCAGATTTGCATCAAAACTATTCAATGTAAAAATTCACTGGTTACAAGAATGTTACCTCTCCTCGTGCCGTGGATGCAGTAAGAGCCTGCTAAGGGATAACTCCGGAAGATGGGCAGCAGCGTCTTTCCGTGTATCACTATCCCGTTATGCGCTCGCCAACCCGCTTGTCAAGCGTGGTGAGTATGGCAACTTCGACTCATAGAGATCCATGAGGGAGGCCTGTGTTCAATGGTGGGCGTTTTACGGCTGAAATGATGATAAAGAAAGATGGCTATGATGGTGTACCTTATACTTTTATAGTAGCACCTCGCTCCTCATCATCATCATTGTCATCATCATTGATATCTTTGTTTGTTTGATAAATGAAAGAATGCTGATCCAACTGCTACCAACATGGTCAGGAGCATCAATCTTGATCATGTTGGTAGATTGCACGGTCATTGTTTGGTCGCATGTGACTTTTTCATAAAACAAGAAAAAACTGTACCAATTACATTAACTTATAGGTCATTTAAGAATATTGATGTAAATAAATTTAACGATGATTTACGCAATACAATGGGATCAGATAACAGCACTTGACGACGTTAATGAAATAATAAAAAAATTCAATCGCAATTTACTTAAAAATTTTGATTTTCATGCACCCGTCAAGTCATCTGTTTTTAAAAGCCGATCTTATCTATGGATTACGGACACAGTGAGGATAATGATGAGACTTCGTGACGATGCATTAGCTGACTATCATCGAACCAAAATTGACACTAAAAAATGTACGGTATTATAAGAGTTTAAAGTCCACTGCTAACCAGGCAATTTATTTTGAAAAAGTAGCATATTTTAACCACAGTACTATACACTGTCCTAAACTGCTATGGAAATCCTTAAAAAAACCCTTTTACCTAAAAAGAATGTTGAACTGCACTGTGATTTTAATGACCCAAATGATATTAATGTCCACTTTTTCAATATTCCTGGGGTCCTTCTTGTATGCAATGCTCAGTTAGCCTACTTGTAAGTTGCATAAGTTTAGTGATGCTGTATTTCATATAGATTCTATAGGTCTTGACGCAGCAGGTAAAATAATTCTTAGGTTAAAATCAAACGCTGAAGGGTGCGATCACATTAGTCTGACGATGCTAAATCTTTCATTGCCCGATACTTTAGAAGAAATAACGTCATTGGTTAATACGTCGATCATTTCAGCAGCTCTTTCCAGAATTTTTGGAAATAAGCCATCGTCCGTCTATTACAAAAGGTATCTAACCCTACTGAACTTAAAGATCTTAGACCCATAAGTATCTTGCCTTGTTTGTCTAAAATCTTAGAAAAGGCAGTTTTTACTCAACTTACAGACTACCTTGAGAAAAACCAAATACTCCCGGAGTTGCAATCAGGTTTTAGAAAGGAACGTAGTACTGTAACTGCACTTCTTGCACTGACAACATAATTTGTGCTCAAGATGAAGACATGTGCACTCTACTTGTGCTTCTTGATTTTTCAAGGGCTTTCGATTCTTTGGATATAGAACTACTGCTTGCCAAGATGAAGTTCTATGGGTTTGACTGCGATGCATTGAAGTGGTTTAATAGTTACCTAACTAAAAGAACTTTGTGTCAGATTAGTAGAGTCACTGGTCCTCTCCAAATTAAATTACACGGACGTTCTTTTTGAGCCGCGGTTACTAGCCAGGACGAAAACTCTGATCCAAAAGTATTCTGAAAATGAAGCACAGACAAAAACTCCTTGTTTACTTTTCGGAGTTATGAAGCACAACGAGCCTAAGTATCTGTTTGATAAATTAAAAAGTGTATCTAGCCTAAGGTCCTGCGTGCCACGTCAACGCTCGATGCAGCTGCTCTCACAGTGACATAGGACATCTGCCTTTAGAGGCAGTTTTCGCTACGCTGCATCGAAGTGTTGGAATAACATTCCACCTCCACTTAGGAATCTGCAGAGTATTTATGGTTTTAGATTAAAGCTTAAGAAACATCTTTTACACTGGCAGATGATGCAGGAAAGCCTTTTGCATGACACAAGTGCCATATAATATATAATACAATATAATCTTTATAATTTTTTCATAACGGATTTGGAGCTAATTGTATAAATATCTTTAATTGATTATTGTCTTTTTTAAATCAATTACATAAATGTTAGATAAATTAATTTGTTCATCAATTATTACGAATTTGTTATTATTAAAATAAAAACGAATGAGATTTTGTAATTTAATACTATTCTAATTTGCATGCATTAATTTGATTGTTTATTTATTTTATTTCGTTTTAATTTTCTGTTTAAATTCCAATGTTATATTTATTATATTAGTTTTATTGTTATGTATTAATTTCGATTATTATATTTTTACTGTTTTTTTTGTTAATGTCGGTGTCCGCGTTTTCGAAACGGTCCTTACGGAAGACCAGCGCGGACCGGCCCTGCAGCCCGCAATATGCTGATTAAGGACCCTTTTGCAGCGACAAATCTATATCATAACTTTATTAAACCTGTATGTAATGTTTGTTTTGTAGTGGCAAATAAGTGAATAACTATCTATCTGTCTGCTTGCCGCGTGCGTTGCAGGCTGGCGCTGGAGGCGGAGCACGAGCTGGCGGTGGACCGCTCCACCGAGTACGTGCTGCTGTTCGCGCCGGTCAGTACCTCACGACGAGATCATTATTGCCATGATTTTTTGAGTTAATTTTGCCCGTGTTGATATTTTCTAACGACAATTATTGTGTTTTTAATTGCTGTATTTTATTGAGATTGTACCTAAAGTACCTACTATAAGTTTTAAAAATACAGGACTTTATCGCGTAGGTAGGCCTTTTTTTATTATTTTCCCGACGTTGGCGAGCGCAGGAGCAGGAATCAATTTGTTACCAATCGCGAAAGCTTAACAAGTTCTATGTACCTACCTACTGTAGCCTACATACCTACCTACTGTAGCCTACATACCTACCTACTGTAGCCTACATACCTACCTACTGTAGCCTACATACCTACCTACTGTAGCCTACATACCTACCTACTGTAGCCTACATACCTACCTACTGTAGCCTACATACCTACCTACTGTAGCCTACATATGTACCTACGTTGGCGAGCGTAGGCTAACGCGAGCGAAGACGGTAATGGAAGGCAAGCTCTACCATTCACCACTAACGCAAATGCATCCATGTTTTGCTACTCGGCATGCTGATTACGTATCTAGCGACAGGTTTGCAACAGGCGCAAATCTCGTGATCATCGCTGTCAAACGTAAATTTTGATTTAGATAAACAGGTGTTGTCGTATGTTCGTCACTAAGTTAACTCACGAATTGATAAACAGGTGTTGTCGTATGTTCGTCACTAAGTTAACTCACGAATTGATGTTTAACAGCGATGATCGCGAGATTTGAATTATAACTTAACGCTACACATAAAGCAACCCACTCGTCAAAATAATTGCATTGATCACATCCTTAGCAATATTCCAAATGCCATTGGTAATATCCACCAAACATGTCTGTCGGACCACAATACGTGCCAAACTCCAACGTTTCCAGTAAAACAGACAGCTGGACAACTGGATTATTGGTATATGGAGCATAGGAAGTACTGTAAAGAAAATATTGAGCGATTTAAAGACGCACTTTGCGTGTTGACGTGGACGGATGTTCTAAATGAAACCAACATAAATACAGCTTTTGACAGCTTTCATGAGACATTTTGTTTAATCTATAATTTATATTTTCCTATTGAAAAGACGAAACATTATTCAAACTCTAATAGGGCTAAATGGATAACTACTGGAATAAAAATATCAGCTAAAAGGAAAAGAAACTTAAGATACCAGTGCTATAAATCAAAGAACATTGATATCATTACAAAATATAGGAAATATAGTATACTATTAAAAAAATGTATTAACAGATCCAGGCATAATGTTAACTTCAAACATTTAAAAATTTCTAAAAACAAATGTAAGGCTACCTGGAACATAATAAAAGACAAAAATGATAAATATCGGTCATTTGCAGGTGTAAATCAAATTAAGGTAAATAATAAGACAATAACAGAACCTCTACAGATAGCAGAAGAATTTAACAATTATTTTATTGACATAACAAACTCATCTAAAAACATTATAGCAATACCTAAAGCTATACCGGGAATGCAACGACTAAACTCAAGTATCTTCCTTAATCCTACAGATGAATCAGAGGTACTTAAGATCATATCGTCCCTTAATAACTCTAAGGCAGTAGGTTTTGACGGCATCTCAACGCAAATTATTAAGGAAGTTGCAAAGATTCTGTGTCCTGTCCTATCGTATTTAATTAACCTCTCTTTTGTAGATGGAGTCTTTCCTGAAATGCTTAAACATTCGATAGTGAAGCCTCTGCACAAAAAAGATGATAAAGCCGATATGAACAACTATCGTCCAATTACTTTAATCCCGATTTTTGCAAAAATATTTGAGAAAGCAATGTACGCCAGGATAACTTCTTTTGCTGATAAATTTAATATAATTAGGCCAGAACAAAACGGGTTTCAAAAGAAAAAATCTACGACTTTAGCAGCCTTTAATCTTATTAATAATGTTACAGATCTTATTGACAAGCGTATTCCTGTTTCTGTAATTTTTTTTGACATGAGCAAGGCCTTCGACTTTGTCGACCATGAGATACTTTTACACAAATGCGAGTCTTATGGTATAAGAGGGCCTGCTCTAAGCTGGCTAGAAAGCTATCTCAAAAAGCGGAAGCAATGCGTAGAAGTAAAAACCTTAAATTAAGATCTAGTCGTTAATCAGCATTGGTCGAAATATCAAATAAATAATTACGGTGTACCCCAAGGAAGCATTTTGGGGCCATTATTGTTTTTATTATATGTCAACGACCTTTTAGCCGCTATCAATCATCAATGTATTTTGTTTGCTGATGACATTTCTGTTGTAGTACCACTCAAAGGCGAAAACTATACACGTACGTTAGATGATGACAGAAAACGTATTAAAGTGGCTAGATAAAAACAACTTACACGCTAATATTTCTAAAACTAAAATAATACATTTTCATAACTACAATAATAAAAATAAATTGGATTTTAATTTGACATGCCGTAATCAGGAAATAAAAAAAGTAAATGACATAAAATTTTTAGGTTTAATGTTGGACGAAAACTGTAACTGGAAATGTCATATAGAGTATGTCTGTAATAAACTCAATCGTTTTGTTTATGCTCTTAAAAGGTTACGACAAATATCTAGCGAAAAGATAGCTCTAACTGCATATCACGGCTATGTCATGTCAGTTCTAAGGTATGGTCTAATATTATGGGGCAACTCAACTAATGTTTGCAGGGCTTTTATCGTCCAAAAAAAATGCCTAAGAGCATTGTGCGGAGTGGGTCCTTTAGAATCATGCAGACCGCTATTCAAAAGACTGAAACTATTAACACTAGCAGGACTTTATATATTTCAAGTTTGCCTGTTTGCAAAAGAAAATCCCATCTTTATCCAATATAAAGATAATTTAAACTCTATCATAAAAAACCGAGACCCTACAAAGCTTATATTACCAATATGTAAATCGACACTTAGAAGCAAGAGTTCATACATTATGACTATAAAAATATATAATAAGATACCTAAGGACATAAGAGAATTACCATTCAGACAATTTAAGACAAAGCTGTATAAGTTGCTAGTAGATAAATGTATTTATAAAGTAAATGATTATTTAAATAGTAAATTTTGACATTGTATAGATATGACAATTTGAAATTTGAATTGGATGTAAATCAATTAATATTAGAATCTCCGTTCATTCTTATGTAGGTACTTGTAACTACAGACATTATTTTGCACGCTGATCAATCAGTGAAGTATGTGAAGCTGACTTACTTATCCTAAAACCTTTGTACCATACTTCTGGCAAATAAACAATTTCATTTCATTTCATTTCATTTACCTACGCCTCGCCTGTTGCAAACCTGTCGCAAACCTGTCGCGAGACAGCGACCAGCCGCGGGGCTCCAGCCGGCGAGCGCAAGCTGCTCCCTGCGCGGCCAACGTGTACGGTGCAATGTACCTATACCTAATTAAAATAATTTATTAAATGAAAAAAGATCCTTAATAACTTATTCTACGGCCCATAGATACAAACAAACCTTACAAACTATTAACTTAAAAACTAACACACGTTTCAAAGACGTGTGACTCATCCCTGTCTCATAGCGACGATTCCCAGCGCTTGTAGGCGTCCGATGAACCGGCGGAATTCCACTCTCAAAGATGAAAGTTCGTCCGTTGGAACTCTCACCATAAATGCACTAGAGTTGACATTATGACGAGTAGACAACCTTTCAACCCTGAGTCGGTAGGTATTCTGTCTTGTTAGTGAGGAAATCCTGCAGCTCGTAATGTTGGTTCCAGGACGCGGAGCAGAGCGCCTACCCCACGCGGCTGTGGCTGCAGGGCGCCGGCGCCGACCTGGCGCACCCGCTGCTGGTGACGGCGCGCCTGCGCTCCGGTACTGCGCGCTCACGTGGCCTGGCCGCGGGCTCCCTCGTGGGCGGGTCGCTCCGCCCGCCGGGCAGGCGGGTTGGCGAGCGCAGTACGGGTTGTTGATACACGGAAAGACGCTGCTGCCCATTTTCCGGAGCTATCCCTTAGCTGAATCTCACTGCATCCACGGGCAAGAGAGTAACATTCTACTGCCCACGGCTTGAGATAATTGTAAATACCTACCTAGGTACGAGGGGCGGCTGATAAGTCCGCGGCCTAAGGTACTAAAAAAACGAAGTCAAGTTTTATATTTTTTATTTCTCAATATAATCTCCCTCAAGCAAGGGATATGCACTTCTCACATCGGGAGTATAATGCTTTTAAGCCACCAAAAAAATATTCTTTGTCTTTGTCTTCAAAATGTGTATTTACGGCGGCTATCATTTCATTGTCATCTGAAAATCTCCGGCCCCGTAAGTCCTTTTTCAAATTGGAAAAAAGGAAAAAGTCGCTAGAAGCCAGGTCTGGACTGTAGGGAGGATGGTCTATTTCAGAAAAGCCGGTGTCTCGTAGGGCCTGCCTCGCAACGCGCGCCGTGTGAACAGGCGCGTTGTCCTGCGAAAAGAGCACTCCACGCGCTAACTTCCCGCGTCTTTTCTCAAGAATAGCGTGACGAGCCTGAACCAATAAATTTGCATAATACTGACCATTCATCGTAGTTCCCTTAAGTAGGTAATCAATTTGTAAAATGCCTTCGCTATCCCAGAAAACAGCCGACATAAGCTTTGAGGCTGGCTTTTCCACCTCAAATTTCTTCGGCGCTTTTTCATCCATTGCATGGATTCTTGTTTGGACTCCGGATCATACTGGCGAACCCATGTTTCATCAACGGTCACGATGCGATCGCAAATTGCGTCCAAATTTTCGCCGGCTAACTCCAAAAAATTCATGCAAGTCTGGAGTCGTCGATCTTTGTCGAGTGGCGTAAGCATTTTTGGTACCCAACGCGCACAAATTTTTTTCATATTCAAATGTTGATGTAAAATTTCTCCAACCCTCTTTTTGCTAATCTGCAACTCTTCTGCTATTTGCCACAATTTAACTCTTCGATCGGCCAGTACCAATTTTTCGACTTTTTTTACATTTTCTTCAGTCACTGCCGTTATTGGACGTCCAGGGCGGGGGTCGTCTTCGCAGCTTTCTCGTCCTTGTTGAAATTGACGTAAACATTTTTTAACCATCGTGTATGAAGGCCCAGAATCCTGAAGAACAGATGCCATCTCTTCAAAAATGTCTTTCGACGTTTTTCCCTTTTTTACAAGGTACTTTATTACGGCACGGTGTTCAAAATTGCGAGAATTCGTAGATTCGGCTGACATGATGTTGTTCGATGTTCCACAAAATATTGAGTTATGATTTAAAAAAATAAAATGATGATAGATTTATATACCACTGAACCATGCAATAAGTGATATCAGTAATGAGACGGTAGGTAATTTTTAAGTACCTTAGGTCGCGAACTTATCAGCCGCCCCTCGTACTAGTTTTAAAGTCTCCCCTAAAGAGCGCTTTATAAAGCAAGTCGCTTTCACCGATGCGCCGCATTGCACATATTCTGCTTGTTGTACTTACCTACTCGTACCACAGATAATATAACACACTCTAGTACTTACAAGCAGAATATACCTATGCAATGCGGCTTATTAATGAACTCATTAAAACTGATCTAAAAATATCTTTATTGTAACAACAAGGTGGTAACAAATTCGTTGCAAGCCCTGAATCCCAAACTAGCTTTTGCTGTATGTTAGGAGTCAGTTCCTTCCCAATTCTATGTAAAACAAGTGTTACAAAAAAAAAACAAACCCAAACTAATATAATAACAAATATTTAAAATATTTAAAATATTTAGTGCGTCAGCGCGCGTGTATGTGTATTGTGAGTGTCTGTATGTGAGGGTTTATGTGTGTGTTAGCGCGCATGTGGTTGTGTATGTGTAATAATATAGTATTTTATATGTATTACTTTAATAATTATTAAATACGTTTTCTACGTCATCGTAACTCAGATCTTTAAGCCAAAGAGGGTTTTAGTTTTGTACAGTGCATAAGTTAGATCTGATGTCTAATCTAATTCTAGTGGGGGTTACCGGATCTGCACTGACGCCCCGGGGTTTGGGGTGGATCGTGCTTGTCCCCCGCCACCTGAGACCACTCAGCTCTTTGAAGTACCGGAGGAGTACCTACTCTGGGCGGCAGCATCCCATAACCATTCCCAGAGATCCAGATATTGTAAAAGAAGGGCGCAACTCTATGAGCTCTCTGAGCTCCCGCAGTCCCGTTTCTGATACATAAGGGCGCCTACTCTAGAAAACGATTACGATATTATCGTCAGAATGACAGCCTCTACGCTCCTCTACGCAATGGCATAAGTGTTAGATTGGTTTGATTACGAGAGATTACTCAAGAGTAGGCCTTCTGATGTAACGGATTCGTGATCTTCTTTCCCTCACTTGGAAAAAATTATATCTGAAGCGAAGGAATTAAATTATGTGCTCTATTCTATTTAAATGTGTCTTGTTCTTCTTTTGTAAATTGTAAAGCGTTTTGCTCTATTGAAAAACACTAATTGAATTTGATTTTGACGTGGGTGCGTTGTCGGCAGGCGCGCTGACGTGGCAGCTGCCGTACCTCGTCGAGACGGAGCTGCTGCACGAGCTGCAGCGCACGCTGTGCCCCGACGACGACGCCGCTCCCTCCGACTGCGGTGCGCACGCCTCGCCGTCCGCGACAGATAGCGAGCTCCTGCTATTTAGCTGCAACTAAACCATCGAGCACATATCCAGTAGAGGAGACATTAGGTCATAGGAATTCCGAAACACATCAGTAATTTGGCACTAATGAGATACATCTGTCTCTTGCCTTTGACAGTACAGCGGCAATTGTTCTATATTTATTCAGTAATTGTTCTATATGATGGTGTGGGAAACGCAGCAAGAAATCGAACTACAAAACAGATAAAACCATATTTCATCGGTAAATACGAGTAAAAGTACAATTTTAAAACTTACAATAATGTTAGCACGGCTCAAGTAAAACTGGTCATTTAAAACGCGTCTCGCTTTCACATAACTTAACTGCAATGCCTATAACGTCATCTTATTCTATTAATGCTAGTGTTGTGCTGATATAATAAAATTATGTGCTTGCCCAACTCCAGTGTAACAACGTTACCCAGCTTGACAACACCACAGCGCAGCCGTCGTGCAGTGTTTTGGTGGAATTGTTGTTTAGACAAAATAAATGAAATTTCCTCTCTATTGGGTAGGTACCTATGTGCTCGATGAACTAAACTAACTACTTTACATCTATTGATGATTTGTACAGCGTCGGCGACTGGTGTTCGTGCTGTGCTGACGCGGCAGCGCCCGGGGCATTGTTGGATGTATTAGGATGCCCAGCATCTATACCATCATCCCAGCTTAGTCAACTATTAGTCAGAGGAATGAACAGATCAATACGTCCTAAGCAGGCTAAGGCCGGGTATCCTCACGATGTTTTCCTTCACCGTTATAGCACGTGCAATGTGCTCGTAAATTTTTCAAGAGAAAAAATCCATTGGTGCACGGCCTGGATCGAACACGCGACCTTCGGATTAAAATTCGGAATACATTCCACTCGGCCAAGACGGCTAAAACCAAAACCCCGAACCTGCATCTGATAAACTCAACAATACGTTCCATTTTAAATAAATAACAAATACATTGCACGCAACTTCATCTATGTAGTCCCAAACAGCAAAGCTTGATGATGTATAGAAAAGGTACTTAATTTTTTTTTGATTAAACGCTTTTCTTAGGTAAAAAAATACCCTGGCCCTATATCCGCAGAACAATTACAAACATTTTTACCGTGGCGGGAATTGAACCCGCTACCTCCTGCGTATCAGTCGCTTATTAGACCAAATGAGCCATGGAGGCAATCGACTTGACGACTTCCTTGGCGGAGGAGGCTACGCCCCGCTGAGACGCAGGCCACCCCGCTGTAGCGCCGCGCGTGTTGCAGAGGACGGCGCGGAGGCGCGGCGCGGGCACTTCTCGCTGCACGTGGCGTCGTCGTGCGCCGCGCGCGCCACGCTGCGCCTGCGCGCCGCGCCCGCGCGCGACTTCGAGCTCGCGCACACCGCCAACCTCACCGCCACGCTGGTCAGTGCCACCATCACACCTAATCACTGCTTTGAAAGCCCACCACAGCCCCATTTCCATGGTGTACCTCAAGACATAGAAAACACTACAATACTTCAATCTCATAATTATTTCTGACAAGATGAGGTAGATCATTAATGTAAATAAAAAATATAAAAGGTCCCAGAATCGATCCCTGCGGTACACCCATTGTAACTACAGATCCCGGAGATCGTTTTCCATTAACATCAACTCTTTGTATCTTGTTACTGAGATAAGAAATAAGAAGATCCAAAGAGATATCTAACACCATAGTGGCGCAATTTCCTGATTAATATTTCATGGTTTACACAGTCAAATGCTTTTGAAAGGTCGCAAAAATACTTAAAGCGTCTTGCGACTTCTCCCAAGCATCATAGATATGCGAGATTAACTCTATACCGGCGCCAGTAGTGGAACGACCGTGTGTAAAGCCAAATTGCTTGCAGTGAAGCAATTTGTTGTTGCTAAAGTGCTTAAATAGCTGATTTAAAATAAGCTTTTTTAAAAAAAATATTAAGTGTCAGCAGTACTGATATCCGCCTAAAGTTAGTGGGGTCCGACTTAGAACCTGATTTGAATAAAGGTATTTTAAAAAAGTCAACTTGAAATCTTGATATTTCTCAGTACACACTTATATTGTGTGTCTGCACTCGCGTGCTGCATATTGTACCTGCATAGCCTAGCCTCAGGAATACGTGGTGTGTTCCAGACGGCGCCGTCCGTGCACCGGTTCGCGGCGTGGGGCGACGCGCGCGCCGTGAGGCTCGTGGTGGCGGCCGCCGAGGACGTGTGCGCCACGCTCGTGGTGCAGCCGCTCACGGTACGCGCACCGCCGGCAATAACGACAGTAAACGAATGTCTATGTCTATGAGGAGCGCTCATAGACATAGACATTCGTATGTGCTATAGCACATCGGTTACGGCTCAGCAAAATGTCTAACCACTGGAAGGTAGCTAGGCGCTGGTATTCTGCCGTGGCCCTATGATCAAAGATTTGTGAAGTAGAAGCTGAAATGAAAAAGACTTAGTAACCATAATTCAACAAAACATATAATATAATACTATCACAAGGAAGCATATAATTAAATCAAAAAACATATTAAAGTATAATTATCCATGACATACACCAAATTAGATAATATACATAATAAAGATAATTTATACAGCGTCAGCAACTAGTAATCAAACTGTACGGGACGCTGCAGTGCCTGGGCATTGTTAGATGGATTAGACTTACCCAGTACCTACACTTAGCACCTACACAGGTGATATAATGTATTGACACTGCTAGAGAGATGTGGTTGTTGCTGACGGGTTCGTGTGTCGTCGTATTCTCGTGTTCGGTCGCTGGAGATGTGACTGGTCCGTGGTCCGTGTCCGCAGTGCCCGATCGCGCAGACGACGGCGAGCCTGGACGCGGCCACGGTGCGGACCACCATGCTGCGCGCCGGCGGGATGCAGCTCTCGGTAACTATCGCTAACCGCTTTTATATTTCAGCAACGAACTGAGCAACATCTAGCATATACACATTAAAGATCAATTAGGACCTAAAATCGATAGCAGGCACCTTTTATTTTATTTAGATTAAAATTAGATCAATATGTATCTAAGGCTGCGCCTTCTGCAACTTATTTTGATAATTTAAACTTGCAAACTGAACTTTTTAATATGGAATCTAATGTTTCAATTATTGATCAGAATACTTCAGGTCATTTAAGGTTAAATCAAACACCTATATAATAAGAGGGAGTAATAGAATTAAAAAATATGTAAAACTTATCAATTATAATAGGCATTCAGAAAAAAAAACAAAAGCAATTATTTAACCGTGCTAAAGTTACCAAACACAAATGTTGTTGTGTGTAATTTACAGGAAGAATTAAACTCTTGCTATAATTTAATGGGTAGGAACTCCAAAGACTTAGATTATATATCTGAAAAAATTGTCATCTGTCCAAGGCCTTCGATTCTGTTTGTCACAACGTCCATTAAAGAAAACTTAAATATTACGGCATTGAAAGCAAGACACTTGACCTCTTTGAGTCATATTTATCTGATAGGGTACACAAGGTTGAGGTATGCGTCCAGAGATCAGAGGGATCAAGAATTTAAGTAAGTGTGCCACAAGGATCTATTTTTTTGTTCCTAATCTATATAAACTTAAAGGAAACATGTAGCGTTTACTCATGTAGTGTATATAATTAGGCGTTTTTATTAAAAGTAAAAACTATAAAAATATTTACCTCAAAGCTTATAAATGGCGTTTTCTTTTACTGGTAGAAAACACAATTTGACAATGACAGCAATTGTGATTAATCACAAACTTGCTTTACCCGCTTGCCAGCTCCATCTGTTAGGTTTAGTAGTAAACACTTTTTTCTTCTTTACTGGGAACGGTTTATTTTATAGCAATATACAGGGTGAATTTTTGAGACGGGACAGTAAGGGCAGGTGCCTTAACCGTTATAATTACAGGAAAACGTTTTTAGAAGACTATCCATATTTTTTTGAGATATTCTGAACTGCATTTACAGATTTAAAAAAATGTACAGTCAGCAAGAAATTTACACAAACACTTTTTTTGATGCCAATCGATCCTCTTTCTTATTAGGATTTAAAAGTCTCTACTGGACCGACTGAGGTTTTAGTACTAGAAATGTCAGAAATTGCAAAAAACTTTTTCCATACATTTCGGTAAAAGAGTCAAACTTCTAATTTATCTTTATTAGCCAAACTTTTTGTTATGGGTAGATCCGCTATAATCCGCTATTAAGAAGACTGGCTGAAGAAAGTAGGTACTTATGTAAGTAAAAAAAGTTTTAAATTTCAAACTTCGAATTCGATTCGAATTCTTGTGTTTGCGCTGAGAAAATTCTAGATTAGACTTCTTGTTAAAATGTCTTTAAATCGCACACGTTTGGACTTAATTGAAGCGTATTTTGTAAATAATAGGAACACGGAATCTGCATTGGTGTGGTACACGAATTAGTACCCATTGCGACAAGTACCATCAAGAAAGGTAATTAAAAACCTTTTGAGTGAACTTATGTATTCGTGAAAACGGCGGTCATTTTGAGCCATTTATTTTGCAGATCATAAGGTACCTGAGGCATATAAAGCCCGCGGCATAATAAGGCCCACTTTCAAAATTCGCGCGACTACTGACTTAAACCAACTTCCTTCTACACCCACACATACTCCATGACCATAAACCCCCACCGCGTAAACAAATCGCACACTGGCTCCGCAATCTTGTCAGTGGCGAGCTTTGTGTTGTAAAAGTGAGACGCGCAACGTGATTTTAGAAGATTTGAATGCAGAAAACCGTGAGTTTCTTTGTTTTTTTACTACTATAATACAAAATAACTTGTTTAGATCATATGTTAGGTCAATCTCAGTGTGATTACACTTCTCGTTAACATAAATAACTGTTTGTTTCGACATGTGGGGGTGTCCTTCTGAAGTTACCTTTAGGATAATAAGGCCCAGAAAAACAAGTGCTGGGCCTTATTTTCTTTAAGGAGAATGAAGTTAAGTGGCCTAATATTTTAAAGTTATTTTTTGCAGATGCAGCCAACATACCGCCCAAAAGAGCTGACACTACTCGTGAAAAGGGTAAAGGAAAAGGAAAAAAGTCTAAACCAGCACCAAATATAAGAGAGTGGTTTTGCCATGCGTGCAGAAAAAACTATGTGTCAGATATTTGACAATGACTGTGTCCAATGCAGCATGTGGTACCATGAAAAATGTTTCGGTCTGACCAAAGAAGACAAAGACGCATTTTATTGCGATATTTCATAGCAGTTTCTCAATTATTTTGTTAATTAAGAATTTGTTATTAATGAGAATTAAGACTTTTTTTGGTGTAAGATTTTTCAAAGAAACCGAGGCTTCTAAAGCTATTTTGATTGATGTAGCTGATTTTAAGTTTCTTAAATAAATATATACGAAAAATTCTGTTAAGTTTATTTTAATAAATCATTTTTGATTGTGTTTGAGAAGTTTTTAAAAGATCATAGTATGTAAATGATTCCAAAATATCTTTTGGGGCATTGTCAACCCCAGTGGTATAATAAGGCCTAATTGCACGTTTTTTTGATGAATATGTTATTTGTTATAAATTTTGTATTTTAAGCGGTATTCCCATATTAAAAATGACCATATTTCTATGAACCACTTTGCAAAAAAGGCATAGGTTTAGAGTGGGCCATAATTTACTGCTATGGTAAAATAAGGCCCAAAGGAAGGTTTTTTTAAATTGGCCATAATCTTAACTTTTTACTTTAAAACATTCTTTAATTAGATTTAAATAATAGCATATTGAGCTAAAGTTTAGAAAAAACCCAGTATTCATCTCATTAGTCTTCTTACACACGATATATAAAACTTTAAAGTTAGGTGGGCCTTATATGCCTCGGCTACCTTATTAATGTAAGTTATTTTTGTCTGTGTCTAAAATACAGAATAAAATGATTTATTTTGTATTATTTCTTTTAGTTCTAATATTGAGGATTATCGATGTAGGAAATCGCGCTTGCTATTTCCCGTGATGTTGGATTGAAACTATTAAGTTCACTTTACAATTAAGATGAAAAAAAGAAAAGGAATGAAGATGAATGTAAAGAAGACGAAAGTGATGGTGTTTGAAAGAGATGAGGCAGTGACAGACTGCAATATCGTGATTGGAGGTGAACAAATTGAACAGGTGAATGAGTTTGTGTATCTGGGTTCAAAGTTTACAAGAGATGGAAAGTGTGAGAGTGATATTGAAAGAAGAGTGAATGCAGGAAACATGGTTAATGGAGCTTTGCACTCCTTTATGAACACTCCCTCCACCTTCCCATGGTCCTACCAACCTTGCGGTTATACGGACCGAATCTGTGAGTTATGATCCACTCGGGTGGCTCAAGACTCTACAAAAACCTACGCACGCGTGTCCCGGCACTCTCCCCCTTCTGGGGCATGCTCATCACAGAACAGACTTCATTGCTGGGCTGCTCCCCTCCAGCTCGGTACCTCTGTGCCCCCCCCTCGTCCCCGTTCGAAAATGTGTGTTCCTCGGCCCGCCTCGATTTATGCCAGGTCCTGGCGAACCTCCTAAGCTGTCCGAAGTTCGCCTCACTACTCACAAGATCTGCGTGGTATATCGGTCCCTCGAGCCCTCCTTGCCTTGTTACCCCCCCTAACATGGTGCCTCTTGCTTCCGCGTACAACGGGCAATCCCACAGGATATGGTCCCGCGTCTCCCACTTCTCCCCACAGCTGCACCCTGTAGTGTCGCTCAACCCCAGATCGCTCAGACGTTTCCTAAAGCAGCCATGGCCCATAAGGATCTGCGATAGTTCGTAATCGGGTTCAACCCAGTGCGCCTTCATGCGCTCGCCTACGTCTGGGAAGAACGCGAACAATTCGCGACCCTTAGTCTCGGCCTCCCATCGAGCCTGCCAGGACTCTACGGTCTCTGCGTCGATGTTCGCTCGGATACGTCTGTGCGTCTCGTTCGGTTCACCCTCCGTCTCAGCTAACCTACGACCCGCTCTAGTCAGCAGTAAGTCCGCCGGCAGGACCCCCGCCAGAACCGGTAGCGCTGCAGTACTGCTCGACCTGTAAGCCTTCGTTAGTAGAACTAACGAGGATCTTTGCGTCCTGAGCAGCACGCTGCGAACGACATGTACCGTAGCCCGGTGATACCATATTCTGGCCGCGTACGTGAGCGTCGCCTCGTATGTGCCGCCATAGAGTACCCGGAGCGCCCTGTACCGCACTCCCCATCGGTTTGCGGAAACCCTCGAGACCTTGCCGAAACAATTGGACGCTCTGTCACCGATCGTCGCCGCGTGGGGTGCGAATGATTGGGTGGGGTCCAGAATGACTCCCAACACCTTGGCCTCAGAGACTGTGCGGATCGACGTGCCAGACGCATTGGTCTTTAGCAGAGGTGGCCTTTGTAATTTCCCTTTCAGGGTCATGGTCTGGGACTTAGCCGGGGCGAATGTGAGCCTGTTACGGGCACCCCACTCCGCTACCAGTCCCAAGACAGCCGCTCCTTTCTCCTCCAACTCTCTCCGAGCATCCCCCGCTACCAACACCGTCACGTCGTCCGCGTATGCCATAAAAGACACCCCAACTGGCACCGGCAAACAGAGAAGATCATCGAGTAGAACGTTCCACAACGTCGGGCCGAGCACAGATCCCTGCGGGCACCCCATAGTGGACGTCTTCCAGACAGCCCGGTCCCCTGCGATCATGGCCACCCTGCGATTGCAGAAGTAGCTCGTCAACATTCTATAAATGTTCGGCGGGCAGCCTCCGCGTTTCGCCTTAACCAAGATCATGGGCCACCAGGCGTTGTCGAAGGCCCCTGAGATGTCCAGAAATATGGCCTGTAAGTATTTCGCCTTACAGTCTTTTATCGTTTGTAGTACTGATCCTAACGCTGACGTGGTCGACCGGCCCGCTCTAAACCCGTGCTGGCATGAGGAGATTCCGCGAGTGAGCTGTGGAATGCTCCAGAGCAACACTCTCTCCAAGACTTTGCCAAGCACCGGCAGCAGAGTGATGGGTCGGTATGCCTTGGGGTCCGTCAGCGGCTTGCCGTTACCTTTTGGCAGAACCAACAATCGACCGTCCTTCCAGATCGAGGGAAAAGTACCTGACTTCACGCAAGCGTTCATCACGTGGGTAAATTCAGGGGCGCAAGCCCACCACACGTGCTTCAGCATCTTCCCCTCAATACCGTCCATCCCCGGCGATGTATTGGGTAACGACATTACAATTTTCTTAAGCGAGTCCAGATCGATAGGGGGGGAGTCATTGCCTGATGGTAGAAGGGCAGCCGCAATTCTAACCTGCCGGTGATAAGCAGTGTCGCTGCTGGGATCATCGTCCGGACAGAGTGCCGTCATCAACGCGGTCATAGACTCGCTGACGTCACTAGTGTCCGAACCCACGAGATGAATTCCATTGACGACATTCACCGGTGGTCTGGCGCGGCCGCACGCCTCCCTATAGGCAAGACCCCATGGGTCCTGATTTCCGGTATCTGCCAGTTTCCGGAAGTGTTCCAACTCTGCAGAAGCCATCGCCTGCCTGTACGCTATTCTGGCTTGGTGGAACTCTTGTTTGGCTACCTCTTCAATCATGCCCGCCACCCTTCTAGTCCTTTGCCAAGCCCTTCGCGCTCTAACTTGGTTGCGTCTGAGTTTGTCTAGGCGCGGAGTCCACCACTCGTAACCACGGTCTTTGGTGACTGCTTTAACGGTGCCTAGACACTCTGTCGCAGCGCGCTCGATGAGTTCGGTAAAGGACTTGCTGAGATTTTCTGCGGTGTCCCCTAGCTGTAGTTGTCCAACTCTTTCGTGCACCGTAGCGTCAAACGACCTCCAGTCCGCGTTTCTGGTACGATACCGTCTCGGGATGATAGGCACTGTGCTACGTGTAATGAGCCTTGTGGTGTGGTGGTCTACCCTGAAGGTAATCAAACGGTGGTCGCTCGACGAGATGTCGTGCACCTTCCACCCGTTGACGCGAACGCCACGCGAGCTTAAGGTGACGTCGATATTCGACTCACCGTTTGCCGTACTGAAAGTGTACATCTGCCCACTAATGTTATGTACCACAAGGTCCCGGCTGTTTATGAAATCTTCCATCTTGGTGCGGCGGTCGGTTACAGTATGGCCTCTTCCTACATAATGTCGGGGTTCTGAGTGCCATAGCGGGGAATGGGTGTTTAAATCCCCCCCCACCAGTACCGCCTTACCTTTCAGAAAGTCCAGCGCCTTCTCCAACTGACGTAAATGAGTATCGATACAGTCGCTATATTGGAAGTACGTCGATACCACGTACAGGTCAATGTCCTCAATATGGCAGCACACAAAGTGGTCGGTCGATAGGTTGTGCAATACGGCACACGGCTTGCAACGGTTCCGCAAATAAATGCCCGCTTTGGAGTTTACCCCACATTGGATAAAAGTGCCAGTCGTGGAATATTGTTCTTGAACTAGAACAATATCCAGGCCGAGCGAGTCCGCTATAGCGGGTAACTCCCTCGTAGCCGTTACTGCACCACCTAAGTTTATCTGACCCACTTTTAATACAGGTGCGCTATCCATATTGGACCTGATTTATTAATTGTTCCTCTGCATGGAGGCGCGCCGGACAAGTCCTAGACGCCGTTTTGTGCGCGCTGTCGCGCTTGAAGCGCTTGCACGTGGCGCAGCACGCCACTGACGCTTCACACTTGTCGGCGCTGTGGCCCACCTCGCCGCATCGGCCGCATGTTGTCTCCTTGGCCCGGCAGAACTTCTCCGGGTGCCCGTACATTTGGCACTTGTGACAGCATGTCACGCGCACAAAGTCGCTCACCTCGACATGCTGCCAGCCAATGTATACGGTGCCCCGGCTTATTAAAACCTCACGCAGCCTTGAGGAGCACTCAAATACGCACGTCGTCTCCTTGTACGTGCTTCCTCTTCTGGACCGTTTAAAGGCGCCCTTGATTTCCTCCTTCACCACCGAGAGCGGCCACAGAGGGTCCTCCTTGAGGTTGAGCTCCCACAGCTCGTTGATTAGGGTCCTTTACTCCTTTATGAACAGTCGGAAGGTGTCTAACAAGGCTCGTTTGGCTGTGCATGAGGGAGTGTTGGTTCCGACACTCATGTACGGAAGTGAAAGTTGGGCATGGTAGAAGAAACATGAAAGCAGAATAAATGCAGTTGAGATGAGAGCGTTAAGAAGTATGATAGGAGTTAAACTGAGTGACAGGATAAGAAATAGTGAGATAAGGAAACGTTGTGGTCTGAAAGAAGATGTAGTGACGAAAATTGAGAAAGGTATGCTGAGATGGTTTGGACATGTCGAGAGAATGAATGAAGAACGATTGACGAAAAAAGTGTATAAGGCGAGTGTGAATGAAAGTGTTGGAAGGGGTAGACCTAGGCGGACGTTTCAAGACCAAATCAGGGACGTCTTGAAAAAAGGCCAGGTCAAGAGTACCCTAAACCGAAGAGCATGTATGAAGGGAATAATGAAAGTGGACGAAGCGAAACAAGTATGTAAGGATCGTAGCAAGTGGAAAGAAGTGGTCTCTGCCTACCCCTACGGGAAAAAGGCGTGATTATATGTATGTATGTGTACAATTAAGTATTTATTGTAAACTTAAAGTTAATGCTAGTAATGAGTGCGGTTTGCGTGGATGCTGCTGGTGCACTCACTCACGTCGATCGCCCGGCCGCGCTCGCGGCGCGTACGACCTGCTAATGAGTGCGGTTTGTGTGGATGCTGCTGGTGCACTCACTCACGTCGATCGCCCGGCCGCGCTCGCGGCGCGTACGACCTGCTAATGAGTGCGGTTTGCGTGGATGCTGCTGGTGCACTCACTCACGTCGATCGCCCGGCCGCGCTCGCGGCGCGTACGACCTGCTAATGAGTGCGGTTTGTGTGGATGCTGCTGGTGCACTCACTCACGTCGATCGCCCGGCCGCGCTCGCGGCGCGTACGACCTGCTAATGAGTGCGGTTTGTGTGGATGCTGCTGGTGCACTCACTCACGTCGATCGCCCGGCCGCGCTCGCGGCGCGTACGACCTGCTAATGAGTGCGGTTTGCGTGGATGCTGCTGGTGCACTGCCTCACGTTGATCGCACGGCCGCGCTCGCGGCGCGTACGACCTGCTAATGAGTGCAGTTTGTCTGGATGCTGCTGGTGCACTGCCTCACGTCGATCGCACGGCCGCGCTCGCGGCGCGTACGACCTCGTTAGGCCAAATTGCTGATGATGCGGAAATGGTGTTCGATGTATCGAACAATCGATGCACCTATGATGATTTTCTACTTAGGTAGGCGCTTTTGCTTCTAGGTACAGTAAGCCACGAGGCCAGCTTGACAAAAACTGCAATTATCTTATACCTCCTGTATTTCCGTATAAATGTAAGTATTGGAAAGGTTTTTCGCAATTTCTGGCATTTCTAGTACTCAAACCTCAGTCAGTCCAGTAAAGACTTTTGATCCTAATAAGAAAGAGGATCGATTGGCATCAAAAAAATTTTTGTGTAAAATGACCATTTTCTTGCTGACTGTACATTTTTTCCAAAATCTGTAAATGCAGTTCAGAATATCTTAAAAAAATATGGATAGTCTTCTAAAAACGTTTTCCTGTAACTATAACGGTTAAGGTACCTGCCCTTACTGTCCTGTCTCAAAAATTCACCCTGTATATGTTCAGCGGAGTCGCTTCGAGGGCGGATTCTACGTGGTGGTGATAGTGAGCGCGACCAACTGGGTGTGCGGGGAGCCCGACGAGGAGGCGGACGAAGACTGGCTGTGGGAGGCCGCCGTGCTCGACGCCACGCGCCCGCCCGCGCGCGCCGCCGCGCCGCGCGCCAAGCGGCTCACGTACGAGCTCAAGGTACGTGCGATCTGCTGATGCTCTCACTCACTACTGGCTGTGGGAGGCCGCCGTGCTCGACGCCACGCGCCCGCCCGCGCGCGCCGCCGCGCCGCGCGCCAAGCGGCTCACGTACGAGCTCAAGGTACGTGCGATCTGCTGATGCTCTCACTCACTACTGGCTGTGGGAGGCCGCCGTGCTCGACGCCACGCGCCAGCCCGCGCGCGCCGCCGCGCCGCGCGCCAAGCGCCTCACGTACGAGCTCAAGGTACGTGCGACCTGCTGGTGCTCACTCACTACTGGCTGTGGGAGGCCGCCGTGCTCGACGCCACGCGCCCGCCCGCGCGCGCCGCCGCGCCGCGCGCCAAGCGCCTCACGTACGAGCTCAAGGTACGTGCGACCTGCTGGTGCTCACTCACTACTGGCTGTGGGAGGCCGCCGTGCTCGACGCCACGCGCCCGCCCACGCGCGCCGCCGCGCCGCGCGCCAAGCGGCTCACGTACGAGCTCAAGGTACGTGCGATCTGCTGATGCTCTCACTCACTACTGGCTGTGGGAGGCCGCCGTGCTCGACGCCACGCGCCAGCCCGCGCGCGCCGCCGCGCCGCGCGCCAAGCGGCTCACGTACGAGCTCAAGGTACGTGCGATCTGCTGATGCTCTCACTCACTACTGGCTGTGGGAGGCCGCCGTGCTCGACGCCACGCGCCCGCCCGCGCGCGCCGCCGCGCCGCGCGCCAAGCGGCTCACGTACGAGCTCAAGGTACGTGCGATCTGCTGATGCTCTCACTCACTACTGGCTGTGGGAGGCCGCCGTGCTCGACGCCACGCGCCAGCCCGCGCGCGCCGCCGCGCCGCGCGCCAAGCGCCTCACGTACGAGCTCAAGGTACGTGCGACCTGCTGGTGCTCACTCACTACTGGCTGTGGGAGGCCGCCGTGCTCGACGCCACGCGCCCGCCCGCGCGCGCCGCCGCGCCGCGCGCCAAGCGCCTCACGTACGAGCTCAAGGTACGTGCGACCTGCTGGTGCTCACTCACTACTGGCTGTGGGAGGCCGCCGTGCTCGACGCCACGCGCCCGCCCGCGCGCGCCGCCGCGCCGCGCGCCAAGCGGCTCACGTACGAGCTCAAGGTACGTGCGATCTGCTGATGCTCTCACTCACTACTGGCTGTGGGAGGCCGCCGTGCTCGACGCCACGCGCCAGCCCGCGCGCGCCGCCGCGCCGCGCGCCAAGCGGCTCACGTACGAGCTCAAGGTACGTGCGATCTGCTGATGCTCTCACTCACTACTGGCTGTGGGAGGCCGCCGTGCTCGACGCCACGCGCCCGCCCGCGCGCGCCGCCGCGCCGCGCGCCAAGCGGCTCACGTACGAGCTCAAGGTACGTGCGATCTGCTGATGCTCTCACTCACTACTGGCTGTGGGAGGCCGCCGTGCTCGACGCCACGCGCCAGCCCGCGCGCGCCGCCGCGCCGCGCGCCAAGCGCCTCACGTACGAGCTCAAGGTACGTGCGACCTGCTGGTGCTCACTCACTACTGGCTGTGGGAGGCCACCGTGCTCGACGCCACGCGCCCGCCCGCGCGCGCCGCCGCGCCGCGCGCCAAGCGCCTCACGTACGAGCTCAAGGTACGTGCGACCTGCTGGTGCTCACTCACTACTGGCTGTGGGAGGCCGCCGTGCTCGACGCCACGCGCCCGCCCGCGCGCGCCAAGCGGCTCACGTACGAGCTCAAGGTACGTGCGATCTGCTGATGCTCTCACTCACTACTGGCTGTGGGAGGCCGCCGTGCTCGACGCCACGCGCCCGCCCACGCGCGCCGCCGCGCCGCGCGCCAAGCGGCTCACGTACGAGCTCAAGGTACATACGTGCGATCTGCTGATGCTCACTCCAGCTAGGCTCAGCACCGCGCCAAGAGCCGAATACTTACTTCACATATAAGATCAAGGTAAATCACCACTGGCTTTCAGTGCAGGTTGTCTTTATCTAGCTAAGAGCATAGTCGAGTGAACCACATAATTTGACTATTGAAGTCATTTTTTTTTTTTTGTCATACAAGCTCTTAGCAAAAGTTATTCATTTTCATTTTCTATGTGAAAACCTACTCGATGTTCCATTTTATTATTCATAACTAAACTCACCACCCATTCCTTTCTAAACCCTTAATTTAATTTAGTCATACCACCCTTCACACGGTTGGCCCTTCTTTTTATGCTATGTGTTAATGTTGAGAAATATGAAGGTAGAGTCCTCTCCGGTTTGACTCGCCCTGTGTAGATATTGGAGTGGTTGTAACGTGGGTGCGGTGTGCAGGCCTCCCTGAGCTGGCGCGAGTACGCGGTGGGCACGAGCGTGGCGCTGGCGTTCTTCCTGGCGTGGTACGTGGCGTTCGGCGCGCTGGTGCTGGCGCAGCGCTGGCCCGCCTGGTACAACCTGGTGCGGCCGCGCGCCGTGCTGGCCGCCGCGCCCCCCACGACGCCGCAGGGTCAGTACGTACAGAGACAGAGCGTGGCGCTGGCGTTCTTCCTGGCGTGGTACGTGGCGTTCGGCGCGCTGGTGCTGGCGCAGCGCTGGCCCGCCTGGTACAACCTGGTGCGGCCGCGCGCCGTGCTGGCCGCCGCGCCCCCCACGACGCCGCAGGGTCAGTACGTACAGAGACAGAGCGTAGCGCTGGCGTTCTTCCTGGCGTGGTACGTGGCGTTCGGCGCGCTGGTGCTGGCGCAGCGCTGGCCCGCCTGGTATAACCTGGTGCGGCCGCGCGCCGTGCTGGCCGCCGCGCCCCCCACGACGCCGCAGGGTCAGTACGTACAGAGACAGAGCGTAGCGCTGGCGTTCTTCCTGGCGTGGTACGTGGCGTTCGGCGCGCTGGTGCTGGCGCAGCGCTGGCCCGCCTGGTACAACCTGGTGCGGCCGCGCGCCGTGCTGGCCGCCGCGCCCCCCACGACGCCGCAGGGTCAGTACGTACAGAGACAGGACGCGTGCGGCTTCCTTGACTTACCCCATTTAAGGTAAGGTAGGACTCCTATTTGCATCCTGCGTTGTCGACGTGCTGCCGCCTGTCCTTCAGCTGCTTGTGAAGAACTGCCGCAGCTTGATTGTGAAATATGACTAATTCGCCACTTACAAACCACATTGGTATTTTTACGAACTGGGGGTTCGGGATTTAATAATGTAGTCCAATTAGACCAAAATTATCACTTTAATCACACCAATAATAATCTCACAGCGGATTCACACTAAAACACTTCTTCACACTTCACTAATAACCACTATAACACTTGTACACAAATCACTGATCACCACTGCAGCACTTGTTTTCACTTTGAAGTCTCTCCGCAAGACTGCCCGCTCGGGAAACACGCCCACGTATTTATATCGCAATAATAGAAGATTCGAGAAGCGGAAGTATCTAGATTCACAAACAATAGATAAAAAACCTTGTTTACACCCGCGCTATTGTTTTCAAAACCGGTTTATCTATAAACTTCACATGTTTATGTTCTAAAAATAGAAGTGACCTTTGAAATGTTTAACAAAACACCGGTCCTTGATCTTTTGCTGACTGACTAGTTGGCGTGTGTGCACGCCGCAACAGTATGATAATAAAACCGCGCAAGAGCGAGTCGGCCTCGCGCGCCGAGGATTCCATGCCATCATACAATACAATATAAATGATTAGACAATTAAATTAATACTTCATTGTTATCTATTGGTAATATACTCTACATATTGTCATACTTCAGTTATTATTTCGTATAATATATTTATAATATATAATATATAATCTATTTTGTTCTATAGCTGCAAACAAATTTTATATATCTATCTACACAAAATATCTATCTATGTAGTATAATGTATTAATATCCCTTCCTAAACACCTTTGCTCTGCAAGTCTATACGAACAACACATCTTTTTACAATCCGTTAACTAGAATGTGTCGCCAATACAACGATTTATTAGTACGTAACAGCAATAAGATTGATATTTTCAACAATAATTTAAATAAATTTAGAAAAGACATCTTTGCCACTCTTTTAAAAGAGTGAATATGTATAAGATGTGATTTGTTAATTGTAGTTTTTTCAGTTAGTTCTTAGTTAGTTTTTTTTTTTCATTTTCTTTCTGATACTGCTTGTTAATAATTTAGACATGGTGTGTACACATATTTTGGAGTACTGTCTAGCCTTAATAATATTGGTTATTTCTATGTTTTGTCTACTAACGACTGTATTCTGTTTTGTGTGCCATAATAAATAAATAAAATAAATAAATAAATTAAGTATATCAGTCATCTAGTACCCATAACACAAGCTCTGCTTAGCTTGGGGCTAGAAGGTGCTGTGTAATTTGTCCAGAATTATTATTATTATTATTATTTATTTTACATCACTATTATAAAAAATGTACCTTCCTCGCATCTTACATAAATAACGAGAGCAAATCTCCCCATACAGTACACTATTTAGGTACAATGTACATAAATTATTTTAATTCTTAATTATGGTTAACTTCTTAAGGTTGTTAAACGCGGTGTCTCTAGATACAAACCATGACGATTTTTTAGTTAAGATGAATAAACATTGTGTAGATAGAATCCCGCCCCGTGACCGGCGTTTGTACCGGCGGTCGTGGCGGAGCCACCGGATTTTACATAAAATCTGGCCTTAAAGTACGTATTTGGCAACATCCAGTAGATCCCAGTCATCGATCTGTAGAGCAAATGTGGCTTACTTTATCTGTTAACGGGAAAAAATTAGCAATTGGAACTGCCTACCGGCCTCCTTGGATGGATGTAGATTTATTCCTTGATGCTATAACCGATACCATAAACTCTTACATCTAACTGTGATTATGTAATTTTATTGGGTGGTTTCAATATTAATCTTTTAGATATTCATGATGGAAAAGTAAATAAGTTTAATATATTTACATCTTGCCTTACCCCCATATCTTTAGTCGTTCCCTCGACCTCGACTCAACTCCAAATGTGTTTCGGTATGCTTGATCGTAAAAAACTCCTCCACTCGAACCAACCTTAGATTTTTTTCTCATACGAGTGGAGAAATTAACTGTCATCTCAAAGTACCTCGCGACCTACCTTGAAAATGAAAATGAAAAATATATTTATTACAGCGAAAGAGTATACAAAACTTAGTATAACATCTAACTTAACTAATCCAAAATTTCGCAGACAAAGTTTATATAAACACAAATACCTGTCAGTTTCCTCACAAGGCTGAGCCTGAATCGAGGAAACTTGTGCTAGATATATTATTTTACGAATTTACGCACACAGGACACAGTTAATTTCTAGTAGTATAATAAAAAAAAAAGTTACAATGCGAGTACCTACATAATTAAAAACTGTAATTTACATTTTAAAATAAAAATATATAATAAAAAAGAAAACAAAACGAAATAAAATTGTGGTCTACAATAATAAAACAAAAGAATTTCTACTAACTAACGAATTTCAAAATCTCCTCAGTTTCCTCATACGTTAGAGTAGCAAGCAAAGTTTTTATAAAAGGCCGCTCTACATTCTCACGAGAATCTCGCGAGAACGCGAGAAACATGCGAGAAACGTGAATGTGGAAGCGATGAGAAGAATACGCGAATCGCTTCCACATTCACGTTTCTCGCATGTTTCTCGCGTTCTCGCGAGATTCTCGTGAGAATGTAGAGCGGCCTTAAGAATTTTGTCTCAAAAATGGACTTGTTTTTAATATCACAAAATTTTGCGAACCAGTTGTAAATGTGAACTTTGAGAGAGCTCCCCAAACGTTGTGCAAACTTAGTATTTACCGAAGGGTTTGGCAGTCTGTAAACTCTACGGTGTACCTAATAAGGTAGTCGAGGTCACGGGATGACAATACGGATTTATGAACTAAGAGCGATATTCTGAGCACAAAAAGTTTACGCACGCTCAAAACACCAGCATCCTTGTAAAGTGTCGAAGTGGGATATCTGTACGGCTTTCTCAACATCACCTTAAGGACCGATCGCTGCGCTCTTTCCGCCTGTATTAAAAAGGATTTAGCAGCATTGCCCCAGCACGAAAATCAGTACACTATCAGGGATTGACATAAAGCATAATAAACTGATATAAGCACGTCGACACTAGCCACAAACCTCAAGCTGCGCATTATGCTAATAATTTTTCTAATTCTGGCCGAGAGAGAGATAATATGGTTTTTAAAAGAAAGCTTATCGTCAATGTGCACTCCAAGGTACTTTAGAACTTGTGTACGCTTGAATGCTCCTCAAAAGCTCCTCGAAAGTGTTTGTTGTTATTTAAAATGGATTTTGGAGATTTTCTCAATTACATATATGACATTTACTTTACGACTATGAAGCCTACAATTACCCATCACGGAGTGGAGTTGAGATTTTAAAATTAGAATATGCTAAAGGCAGTTGATATTTGTTGGTGAAACCTTGACAGCGCCATGTCTTGTCTGATAGCGGAACTTGTGCACATTTTTTACACTTTCGATGATTTCTAAAAAACTATGCAATTAAGATTGTTCGCTTTAATATTTCCTGTAATCTTTACATACACTTCTATGAGCTATAAAAGTTTCAGGGACTTATCTCTGAAAACTTCGGAGATAAGGGGTGGGGAACGGTATTTTTTCAATATTTTTAAATAACTCGGAAACGATACGGCTTAAAGGAAAAATAAAAACTGTTTATTAATGTGCGAATGAATACCTTTCATACGATACCCCACATGACCTAGTAACTTCACCAACATTTTTGAGACCCCCTTTCTGCCCCCCTTGTCTAAAAAACTAATGCAAATTAGAGAGTTCGCTATAATTTTCCTGTAATCTTTACATACACTTCTATGAGAATGAATTTATTTTTAGGCTAGAGAACTTCAAAGAAGATAGAGAGGAGCTTTGGTTTTAACCGTTACCTGTTTTAGAAGGTATTGTGTTTCTTTTAGAGGGGGATGAAGGTGCGATGGAGATGGGGGCGGCGGCCGGCGCGGCCCCGGCGGCGGCGCAGCGACGGCGGCGCGACTCCAGTGAGTCATCTCAGAGTTAGGCGTGATAGATAACGTGAAATAGTTCCATGTTTTCATCTCAGTGACGTTCCTGCTATGCAGTCGTGCAAAGTGTCGTCTGGTTGAACTAACTGGAGTGTTGTGTCTTCAACTCCTCAGCGGCGACGTTCGACGGCAGTGACCTGAGCGATACCGACTCGGAGGGCGAGCGGACCGACCTCACGGCCACCACGGCCGCGGGCGCCTCGCCTGCGCCCGAGGGCGCGCCACAATCACCCGAGGGCATGTCTCCTGAGCTCGAGGGAAGGACGCCGCGCCTGGCCGCTCCGGGGGCAGCCGCGGGGGACACCCTGCCCGCCAACGGCAACGGAGAGGTCGATCTTCAAATACTCAACCGGACCGATGGAACAGGATCCACTGGTCTTGACGAACAGCAGGTTAATTTTATTTAGACGGAGTCTTAGTAATAGGGTCCCGTTTTTACCCTTTAGGTACGGGACCCTAAAAACGCCTACTGATCAACGAGACCGTTCTAGATATCGAAGCAAACCTATACTTATGTCCATAGACATGACTCGAAATAATGTTGCGTGTCGCAGGCTGCGGGCGCGGGGGCGGGCGAGGGCGGGGCGGGGGCGGCGCGCGCGTTCGGGCTGCCGGCGCGGCTGCACGTGGCGCGGCTGGCGCGCCGGCGCAGCCGCGTGCTGCGCGCGCGCTCCATGCGCTACCTGTACGCGCTCAACACCGTCGCCGTCTTCTACGCGCTGCCCGTGCTGCAGTTCGTGACGGCCTTCCAGCTGGTGAGCGGCCCGCCTTGTTTCCGATATCTAGATAGACCCAACAAACATTTGGACAGACATAGCGTAAGTTGGCTCGTTCCTCGGAGGTCGAAACTATGATGGCTGCGATGTCTTTTACCTAGCCGTAGAAGGTATCGGACCAGGTAGTCAATTATACAAAGGCTTAGTATATTGCACCGTCTGCCACTTTGTACAGTCCGCGACCCGTCCGCTCGTCTCTCCGATCGGCCCACAAGGATCGGAAGGGGAAGCGGACGGTTAGCCTGCCCATGGTGAGTCGGAGTCTCAGTGGGGTGTGGCCGCAGGTGCTGGTGGTGACGGGCTCGCTGGACCTGTGCTACTACAACTGGCTGTGCGCGCACCCGCTGGGCGCGCTGCACGACTTCAACCACGTGGTGTCGAACGCGGGCTACCTGCTGCTGGGCGCGCTGCTGATGCTGCAGCACGCGCGCCGCGCGCGCCGCCGCCGCGCCGCGCCGCGCTCCGCCGCGCACGGCCTGCCGCCGCACGACGGCCTGGACCGCGCGCTCGGCGCCGGCATGATGGTGGTGGCGCTGCTGTCCGCCAGCTACCACGTCTGCCCCAACTCGCTCAACTTCCAGTTCGGTACTTCCATTTACCACTTATTATCTTTCATATGGCTTCGCGACGTTTACGTAGGCGTCGTGGTGCGGGGTTGATTTGGGGACCTTCTGGGCTACCCTCGAGATTAGCATCCGCGTCTACCTTCGATTCGGCATCAAATTCTGGATTGTAGGTATAGTCGACGACAACTTTGACGGTATCTTCGCGCGGCAATGCTACTGACAACGCATGCAGTTCCATTAATTGCGAGAATTCCACGAGGCCGAGAGAAGAAAACGATACGATTAAAATGAAATTATTTTTTAATTTCCATAGCCTCCGACAATGTGATTACGTATCTCGCGACAGGTTTTGCAACAGGCAATAATTGACAGCAAAGTTTGCTGTCAAATGTCAATTCCTTGCTGTTCTCTAATACAAAATTGTCATTTGACAGCAATTGTTGCTGTCAATTGCCTGTTGCAAAATCTGTCGTGAGATACGTAATCAATCACTCTGCCGGAGCATTAGCTTGTAACATTTTTTGGAAAACTACCTTAACGAATTCGGTGACGAGTCATCCTGGTCCGCCCGGGCGGGTGCCGGCGTGTGCGGCGCTTGGATTGGATTGCCTGTTGCAGACACGGCGTTCATGTACGTGCTGGCCGTGCTGAGCTCCGTGAAGATCTACCAGGCGCGCCACCCCGACATCGCGGCGCGCGCGCACGCCACCTTCGGCGTGCTCGCCGCGCTCATCGCGCTGGGTATGCACTCGCTCCACTAACTAACTCACCCATCCTTCAAGCCCCGCTAACGGCTGGCGTGTTGCAGTGGTGTGGGGCGTGCTGGGCGGCGGCGCGCTGTTCTGGAGCGTGTTCACGGTGCTGCACGTGTTCACCTTCCTGCTGCTCTCGCTACGCATCTACTACCTCGGCCAGTTCCGCCTCGGTGAGTGCCTGCGCCTCCGCGCCGCCGCGCTGCTAGAGTACCTCCCCTCCGCTGACCGCCCCCTGCCCCGCAGAGAAGGCGTCCATGTCGGAGGCGGCGCGCACGCTGCGCGCGCCGACGCTGTACGGCGCGCGGCTGGCGGCGCTGCTGGCCGCCAACGCCGTGCACTGGGCCTTCGCGCTGTACGGGCTGCTGGCGCAGCCGCAGATCGCGTCGCACCTGCTGTTCGTGCTGCTCGCCAACGCGCTGCTGCACATGGTGTACTACGTGGGCATGAAGCTGGCGCACGGCGAGCGCCTGCGCTGGTACGCCTGGCTGTACGTGGGCGGCGCGGCGGCGGCCTGGGCGCCGGCGCTCTACTACTTCCTGTACAGCGCCACCATGTGGACGGCCACGCCGGCGCGCTCGCGACACGTCAACCACGAGTGCAAGCTGCTGTCCTTCTACGACTCGCACGACCTGTGGCACGCGCTGTCGGCGGTGGCGCTGTACCTCACCTTCAGCGCCATGATGTGCTGGGACGACGGGCTGGCCGCCGTGCCGCGCGACCAGATCCCCGTCTTCTGATAATACATCACTTCACATCACGAACACGCTTGTTTTCTTTGCGCGCCCGCTCACGGCGGTGCTTGAACCCTTTCTGGTCGGTAGGTACCTATCTAAGAGTAACTTCTTATCCTCAATTATGTCCTCGACCGACCCTCGAGTCAGACTCCCGAGTATCCCGTGTCCTCGCTGTAGGGGTTGTTATGATCTATATTATTTTACCCTGGCTCGACAATGCCCTCGTATTACATGTATGTATATATGTATGTAATTAGGTATGTTTGTTCGGAATCATGCAACTTAATTTTGAAGCAGATATCTTCAAACAATTGAGCTGAAATTTTGTATACATGTTTACTTTGGATGACAATGCATGGTCAGCTGACTTCACTCTGAATCCAACATGGCGGAACACCCAAGATGGCGGACTACTTAATTTTAATGTACCCCTATAATGGACTGGACTCCTACAATATGGGTATCAAATGAAAGGGCTTGCTGAGAATAATTCGAAAATGAAATAACGATAAACTGAATCCAACATGGCGGAACATCCAAGATGGCGGACTAGTTATTCTTAAAAACATTTGACAATAGGTAAGTATAACGAATAATGTCACTGGTGTCGCTTTTTTGTGGATTTAAATTCCTTCGATAGCGGGTCACAAAAGGGAATAAATGGGAACACAGGCATAAGGAAAGCACGCACTGACCTTGTATGTATTCTGGCTCAGCAGTCTGGTCCCTTCCTGGTCTCCTGGTGACGTTGCTGGCGAAAACTAACAAACTTCACTTTCCCACGAACACCATTAAATTGCGTAAAAAAGTATATTCTGCGGTTTTAGCAAATGCGGTAATTAAAGTCTTAGAAGAAAAAAACACTTTCATCTAGACGCGGTTAGCGGTGCGAAATTAACTTGCGGATGTCTTGTTTCGACTGCGGTCAAGGCTCGACTGATGTTGCTAAGTTCGCAACAGAGGGCGTGCGTGCATAAGGAGGGATTTAGGAATTGACAGGTAAGCGCAACCTCACTATAATAACTAATAGATGGCGTTACCAGTCACATTATAAATATCGTGGCCGTAGAGCGAAAAGTCACTAACTCTCTATTTGGTCAAAATTGAGTTAAACATATCATGGAAATCAGCATTTTTTTCTGCAATTTTCAGTCTTACAACCATGGCCATAGCTGTCATAGTTTTCATTTCAGAATACGCAAAAAATAACTAATTCTAACTTCGCACTATAATTTTGTAGTCGAAAATTAATTAACTTACTTAGTTATTTTTTCTCTACT
This sequence comes from Pasiphila rectangulata, assembly GCA_963082625.1. Lineage (NCBI taxonomy): Eukaryota > Metazoa > Arthropoda > Insecta > Lepidoptera > Geometridae > Pasiphila > Pasiphila rectangulata. The sequence goes on from OY720242.1 coordinate 22,324,690, forward strand.
TGGAGAAATCGCAAAGCGAAACCTATGTCGAGTTGGTTACGTTTCCTTATTGTAAAATTGGTCCTAACAGGAACAAAAAACTAACTAAGTCCACTTGATTAGTTTTAGTATCACTGGTTCGATACCAAACGTAAAAGCGAAAACTAACCAAGTCTAGTTATTGACTTTTCGATGGACATTTGTGAAAAAATAGGCTATCTAGGTAGGAGCAAGAAATCATTAAACTGTTTTAAAGAGTTCTATCCTCATAATTATGTACAGAAAGCTTCGTTTTCAATAGTCGCTAAAGTGTTTTGATGATTTTCATTCAAAATCTCCGTGCGTCGGGCGAATTTTGCGCGCAACTTAGGCTAGTCTTAGTTACTGAAGCTTTGCAGATGTAGGTACAGTCGGAGACATCTCGAAGTGTAAAATTTATTTATAAAAAACCTACTTAATACAAGATACAGGTAGAACAAAATAATTAAACACCTGTTTTCAAACTTTGAGATGTGATTGGCTAGCCTATCATCATCAATCTTTCTTACCTACTCTCTCACAATCAATAGACGCCTACTAAACGCTAAACGAACATGCCTAATTAATTGTCAGAATTTTACTACATTTTCTATTTGCGGTGCTACTAACACCGTTTATGAAAACAATGCCTGGTTTGTTATTAACTTAATTTAACTTGGTTTTGTATCGGTACTTGTTTTATCCCCTCACAAAAGCCGAGTTATTTGTATGTTTACAAAAGAATATTTGGATCGGAGTTTAACTTGTCATTTTTTGTTCCAAAGAAGGATCTGTGCATGGTATGCACACGACCGTAATGATAATGCCGGTCGACCTGTACACCTTAGAGAAGAGTATGATACCCATATTGCGAAAGATTGCGGCCCAAGCTGCCAAACAACTAGACAAGCAACGATCTATTGAAGACGATACCTATCTTGTAGTCACAGCTGACATGCAATCAACAATGCAATCACATACCTGTTTGTGGTGTTGGTATCCTCTACTATACCAGAAAGCTGAATGTACAAAACTACACGATTCATACTGCAAAATCTCCTAACGAAGCTTACTGCATCATCATTTCAGCCGTAAAACGTCCACTAACTAAGGTGCCTCATGGATCTCCATGAAGGGTAGTTGCCATATTCACCACGCTTGGCAGGCGGGTTAGTAAGCGCAGTACGGGATGTTGATATACGGAAAGACGCTGCTGCCCATCTTCCGGAGGTGTCCCTTAGCAGGCCTTACTGCATCCACGGGTAGGAGAGGAGGGGAATTCTACTGCCGGCACCCCACGGCAATACTGCATCACATGGAATGAAATCAATGGTAAAAGAGGGAGCGTTGAAATCGCATCTGCCATAAACTGGTGGATCAGTAAGGTACCATCTACGGTCATAGAAGTCACTATTTACAGCGACACCTGCGCAGGGCAGAACCGCAATCAATTTATGACAGCATTTTGGGTGACCCAACATTAAGCTGGAAGTTTTCGTACAAAACATTTGGAGAGTGGCCATACGCATACGGAAGTCGATTCAATGCAAGTTTATTCGATGATTGACTGGAAATCGATCATGTCTCGCCCGCGCTCTAAAAGACAGTGAGAGTCAGCAGCATAGTGAAAGAACTCACCTATGATGAAATTATTAATGTCAAGGCTCTGAATGAGAAAATTATTACTAACACAAGCGAGGATAAAGACGAGAAAAAAATTATGTGGCTAAAAATAAAATGTCTCAGGTTAGAAAAGGAATGTCCAGGGGTAGTAAAGTTTCGGTACAATCACGATGGCCCATACTCCGAATTTGATGCGTGCCAAAAGCCAGAAAAGGTGCTCCCACGAACTAGCAAAAGAATGAGTAAGCCTATAGTGCAGGAGAAAGTGACGCTGAATTGAGAAGTGATGTGATAGGTCAACTAGCTAGCTCCTCTTCCAATATCTGAGGCAAAGAAAAAAGATCTTGTCGGTCTTTGTCATAAGGGAATTATGCGACAAGAGCTACATTCCTGGTATGAGTATGAATCTCTACCTACCAACAATGACGTTGTTGACAGGCTGTTAGAGCCTGACGTCACCGAAGAAGGTGAAGACTGATTGTAAATTAGATTAAGATCATAAACTTCAGTTTAGTTCTGGGGTTGGACCCGCTGATTTTAGTTTTTAGTAATCATTGAACTGTTTACTTGTTTTTGAAATTTTAACTGTGTTCCTTTGTACTAATTCTGTTTCTGCTTGTGTTTTTTTATATTTTTTATAAAAGTATTTTATTACCAACCATTTTCGTCTCGATTATCTAATTAGATGTATTAAAAACGAAAAGTAGGTTAAAGTAAAGAGTCTAGAATAATCACTAAAATACCTTGTGATATTTTTAAAGTTAGTCCTATTTTAACTAAGTCAAGATAATTCTCATTCAAAAAAGCCTACACTTGGGCGAAAAGACACTAACTCTATTTAACAACTTAATAACTAAATATGTCGGTACAGGATTTGAGGGCGAAAAATAACCAAGTGAGTTTTTTGTCAAAATCTCTAAAAAACAACAAATTATATCAAATAAAGTGCTTTAAACCTATGCGCATAACTATTTCCTTTGATATAAGATCATAAAGTTTGAAATATCTCATACCAAACGTAAGTTATGATTTTTTTTCTTTTGTAAAACTTTGAACCCTCATAACTCAAAACACCAAATAACCTAGTTGATGACTTTTCGCTCTACGCCCACGATATATATAATAAAAGAGAAAGGGAAGGAGTATACAGATAGAAAGAGAAAAGCTATTGAATCTAATCTAGAGGTTGGCGATAAGGTGTACGTCAAAAATATGAATAAGACCAACAAGTTGAGCCTTAACTACGAACCGGAATCACACACGGTTCAGACAGCTAATGGAGGTGACATAGTTCTCCGAAATGATGAAACGGGTCAACAGGTGAGACGAAACGTACTTCATCTGAAAAGAGTAGAAGGACACTGGACGGTAAAGGAGAAAGATAGCGAGGAAGGCTTGAAGTCTAATGAGGAAGATACATAATAAATTAAATACTTGACTGGTGTGATTATTTAGTATGTGTCTTTATTTTAGGTTTAATCAATCCTAATAAAAATAACTAATATTGATTCTAATTTTATCTTGTTTCATTTACTAAATTATAACAAGGGAGGGATGTAGTGTATAGAACTACTTTGTAATATCTATAATATATTAATGTGACATGCACAATATGTATATCTATTATAATTGTCGTCTCAAGCCACGTACTCGCGGAGGTGTGGAACGGGGCGAGGTGAATGGGATTGATTCGGCGTCCAACCGACATAGAAGTAAGACGAGTGCGTGGGCCAGTGAGCCGATATTAAATATATTCATATTGTATGTATTTACATACTTACATCATTATAGTGAACACTACACCTACATCACGTATTTCATTGAAAACTAAGGAATGGAAGGGAAACAAACCTTCATTCTCTTAATATCTACCTTGTTAATGTACTATAATTTTATTGAAGAGAATTGACGAAATATAATACCTTTATGGACAATAAAACTGAACTTCTGGTGAGGTTCGATCATTATTATATGAGTAAATTCACTCAAATATTATAGGAATCCTCCCGCCCCAATAAAACATGGCTAGAAACCTACCTGTTTTAGGCCCGATAAAGAAGCTTTGTTTCTAAATACTCTAAAAGAATTAGGCATTTCAAATGATACAGATAGAGGGTAGGACGCGATTTTTTTTTATTCGAGCTCTCAAAATATGCAATAGTTCGCCTGTAGAATACAGTTACTACCTTGTTAATATACATAATAATTCTTAATTCTTTATTGTACACATTGAAAATACACAGACAAAAGTTTAAATAAATGACATGTACAAAGGCGAGCTTAACCCTAATAAGAGTTTTCTTCCAGCAAACCTTTGAGGATAGGAAAAGTTGAATACGTGAGCTGGATACGTGTACAAAACAAAAAGAGTTTTGATATAAATACATGTTGATACAAAAGTAATGAGAATATTGTAAACATAGTTATTATGCAAATCATTATACCTACATGAAAAGTAAACATATACCTACTAATATACACAAACATAATTATAATAAATACAAATACGATAATATACATACATACATAAAAATATAAATAAAATATATAATTATATATTATATATATAAATAACAAAAGTAATTACAGAGAGAGATAGTGCTCTTTTACTCTTTGTTTAAAAGTGCTTACCGTTTGACAGTCACGAATGGAGTGGGGAAGACTATTCCACAGCCTCGCCGCGCCAACCGTGAAGGAGTCACCGTAACGGCTTGAGGAATGGGGTGGAATTTTAAGTATAAGAGACATAGTAGTCCTGCAGGGTACACCACGCGGGACAAGATACTCAAAACGCTCACGAAGATAAGATGGTGAGAGAGGATTGTGAAGGACGTTAAACAGGAAAGATAGAACATGCATGTCACGTCGACGACGAATGGGGAGCCACTTAAGCTGAGATCTGAAACTGGAGACGTGATCGAATTTGCGCAATCCAAAGATAAAACGGATGCACAAGTTTTGAAGACGCTCCAGTTTGTTAAGTAGCTCCTCCGTGCAGTCAAGGAAGCAGACATCAGCGTAGTCTAGAAGAGGTAATAAGAGAGTTTGAGCAAGAGTGATTTTAGTTTCAAAAGGCAGAAACTTCTGGAGACGCTTGAAAGGAATAGTTAACTCGCTTGCTGATCACGTTAATGTGACTTCCCCACGATAGCTGACTGTCAAAAGTGACACCCAGATTTACAGCATTGGCAGTGAAGTCAATCGGAGTGTTGTCAAACAAGACCGGAGGGATGAAAGACTTACCTACAAGATTCAGCATGAAAGGACTTCCAAGGATTAAAGCCTGAGATTTCGAAGGATTAACCTGTAGACCAAAAGCCTTAGCCCAAGAATCGATACACTTGAGGTCAAAATTAATAAGGTCAATTCCTTCTGTGATCTCGTCGACTTTAAAGTGGCGATATATTTGCAGATCGTCCGCATATAGATGAAAGTGTGATGAAATGACTTGCGAGATGGCATTAATAAAAACAGAGAAAAGGAGGGGAGAGAGAACACCACCTTGAGGAACGCCCGCAGTAATGTCGCACCAGTCGGAGCAAGACTCTTCCAAGCGCACGCACTGCGAGCGTCCTAAAAGATATGAGTCAAACCAAGAGATTACTGAGAGGGAAATATTGAGGGAGGAAAGAATAGATAGAAGGATATCGAAGTCAACGGAATTGAAGGCACTGCTGAAGTCCAATAACACCAGGACCGTAAGTAGTTTATTATCGATACCCCAGCGAATGTCATCAGAGACTTTCGTCAGAGCGCTCACGGTGCTGTGGCCAGGACGAAAGCCGGACTGAAATGGACTAAGCAGGTTGTGTTGAGTGAGGAAGTGGGAAAGTTGTTTGTGTACCACGTGCTCAAGAATTTTGGATAGGACAGGTAAGATGGAGATTGGACGAAATTGAGAAACCGAAACAGGATTGGATACTTTAGGAAGGGGTATTACAAATGCTTTTTTCCAAATAGATGGATATGAGCTCGTTTCAAGAGAATAGTTTATTATGTGTGTGATAGCAGAAACGAGCTCAGTGGACAGGAGCTGGAGCATGTGGACATGGATACCATCCGTGCCCACAGCTCTAGTGGAAATGGACCTAAGGAACCTCAAAACTTCACTCTCAGAAACCTCCTCAAAATTGAACGAAGAACACTCAGGCCTGGGCAAACGAGAAACGAGATCAATGGTAGACATTTTAACAGTGGAATTAAGAGAAAGCGGAGATTTGGAGAAGTGGGAATTTATAGAGTTTAGATCAAAAGAGAAAGAGGAGTTATCTGACTTTTTACCAAGCCCGAGTGAATTAAGAAATTTCCACATTAAAGCAGGACTTGAATTTTGTATAGAGTTATGTATGTGGTGTCTCTTTGCATTTCTGACCGCTTTGCTACATCGGTTACGAAGCTTCTTAAAAGTAGCTAGGTTCTCCGCAGAAGGCGACTTCTTGTAGGCTCTTTTAGCCTTATCACGTTTAGACATCATGTTTTTAATTAGTGTAGTTAACCAAGGAGCCGGCGGATGTTTGACCTTAACACGTTTCATTGGAGCGTGGATGTCAAAAATGTTGGTAACAATTGTGTTAAAGGCAGAAACTTTATCATCTACGCCAACAGCAAAGATCACTGATTCCCAGTTTATATTGTCCGCGTCCAACTTCAAGCGCTCCAAGTTAATGTCTTTGAAACTGCGAAGGAAGAGAGTTTTTGGCTTACGCCTAGGACAACGAATTTTGTAAGAAAGGAAGACAAGATCATGATAAGAAAAAGGGGCTGACAGCTGACCATGCGTTGCTACGCGGTCCACGTCACTGACCAAAATTAAATCTAAAAGAGAGGGTGTAGAATGGGGTGCTTGATGAGTAGCTGAGAGAGGAAGAATGTGCATGTTGACAGAGGATACTAGAGATACAAGTTTGTTAGCACGCACATCATTTTTTAATAGGCAGGTATTAAAGTCTCCAAGAATAATAGTGTGATCGTATATAGAGGTATATGCTTCCAGTTTCGTTTCCAGAGAGGAGAAGTAATCAACTTTCAATGATGGAGGATAATACACGCCTAACAGTATTTTGGAGTGATTAACAATAACTTCAATAAAAAGATGTTCTGCAAAATTTGAGTACTGATTGGGAGAATGATCTATTATCTTTGAAGGGATATCTGCTCTTAAGTAGATAGCTACACCACCACCTCCCTTGCCCACTCTGTAATTTCTAACAAGTTTAAAACCTGGTAAGGGATTTTGGGTAGAAGGTAGACCAGGCTTCAGAAACGATTCTGAAACCACGACCGCATCAATATGCTTGCTAGAAAAAGAGGTATGAATATCCCCAAAGTGACACGGAATGCTTTGAGCATTGATGTGAGCTATGTTAAAATTTTTTGGATATTTACAGAACTTGACTTCCAGCTGGTCACGCAAGAGGATTGAGTCATCATCACTAAGAGCACTGGCGTAATCAGAAGAATCTAACGAAGAGCATGAAAAGAAACTATCATTTAATACAATATTATCCATAAATACAAATATTTATATAAATAAAAAATAAGAAATATAAGTATATACATATATAATATTCGAGTGAATTGATTCATATAATAATGATCATCCAAAGGTTGCCTGGAAGAAATAGCTCTAAGCGATAAGACCGCCCATTGTGTATTTCTGTTGTTTTTGTAGTTTAAGTTAATTTTAGTTATTTTTTTTTTGTTGTTTTCTATATGATTTACACAGTAAAGAGTTTATCTATCTATCTATCGAACCTCACTCACCAGAGGTTCAATTCGTGTACTCCCACCTGTTCTGTTGAGTAGTTCTGTTGACAGAGCTACTGGGATTTTTTTTACCATTAGTTTTGTGACTTAAAATACTATGTTTTACACCTGAATTATCTCTACCGACCATATTTTATGATTGATGTATTTTAAACGTTATGACAACCTAAGAACCAGCTGATTCTTGACATTGACCTCCGCATAGGGTTGCCGTAGAGGTACAAATAAAAATACTTATAACCGCAAAGAGCTTTTTTTATTAAAAAAGTAATAAAAATATAGATTATGACCTCAGACACATTTTCACAGGACACCATATTCTAACATTAATAATAAAAAAAAATAAAAAATACGAAATCCCGATGTTTCTTTTCCTTCTAAAACTAGGTAGGTACCTATCTATTTGTTTTCAAACCCCTCCCTTTCGGGTTAGTACCTCTACACATGTTATACAGCCTGTAGGTATATGTAGGTACTGGCTTATTCCAAAAATCACCTTCGACGATCCCCTGCGAAGGGGATTATGTACCTACTTTGCCTGTCTGTCTGTCACAGATATCTTGAGAACTACTGATGCTATCGACATGTTTGAAATGGTATTAGATAACGCTTATTCATTTAATATTGCATAATAAACATTTTGAAAAGTAAAAGAGTAAGTACAAACTAACAATAATCGAACGAATGAGCGAAGCACAGCGGAATTATCTATACAGTGGTCCAACTTCATACAAACGGACGAAGCGCGAGGCTATACCTACGCGTCTCGATCTCGGCACCCGCTCGGCATCTAAGCAGTCGCGACTGTGCCGCAGTGACGAACGGAGGTGTGTTGTTTTTTTAACAATAACCGCGCGATTTTTTCATAAAAAATAAGTTCAAGTACCTACCTACGTATTTAATATGTCGAGTAGGGTATATTGTGCTGTTTTTGGTTGCATGAAATCTTCAAGAACGCATCCAGAGATAACTTTTTTTAGATTACCTGGAAACTCTGAAAGGATCTCTACAAAATAATTTTACTTAGTACCTAGTAGGTAGGTACATAATGTGTTTCTTTTTAATGGACAAGTATTTCCTTTTAAGTCCCGAAAAAAAAGATGTCTGGATTCTTAAATAAAGTGAATAGAGTAAAGGAAAGTGATTGACACGAGTGAAATAGGTAGTTATAGGCGGTTCATGAATCATGATACGGTAGGTACGCTTGTGTAAAAACCTCGGGGCATGTGTGTTTCGTTTTGTTAGTTTGTATAATTCAAAGCAAAGCCGTGGTATTTTATTTATTATTAACTAGCTTCTGCCCGCGACTTCGTCCGCGTGGAATAGTTTCTTTGGGCTAACGCTAACTTTTACCCACGACTTCGTTTACGTACCTAGAAGGTGAAAATATTTTTAAATAATACCTACGTTAAGCGTAATTTTAGGTAGGTACCAACATCACGTTTTCTTCAGTAAGAGTGGAACTTTAAAACGTTAGGTAAAAGTACTGGGTCTTATAATCTTATATCGTTTAGATTGTAGGTTATTCTAATAATTCATAACTATGTTATTTTATAGTACTTCTGCGTACACTATATTTTCAATTTATCTATTCAATTCACAAATATTTGTTTATATAAAAAAAGTATATTTACAATCACAAAACTAAATGGAAACACAAAGTAGGCAAATTTAATTAAAATGCTGGAGGCGGGCAGCCCTATCGCATGTTTACGTACCGCGCGGCTGTAGGTATTTATTTCAAAATACGGCCGAGTCAAAATACTGTATAGATAATTATTCTGTGAGCGAAGCAAACGAACCAAGTGATTAGTGGCAACTATGCGTTTCGGCAGAATGTTTGGATTTTAATGAAATTTGAGATTTAATGGCCTCCATTCGAGGACCTTGCAGCCCCATCGGCTATCCATTTGGAAGAATTTTGCTAGATCTTAGGTGCAGGCGGGTTGGCGAGCACAGTATAGGGTAGTGAAAACAAGGAAAGATGCTGCTGCCCATCTTCCAGAGGTATACCTTAGCAGATTCCTACTGCATCCACGGGTAAGAGAGGAGGGGCAACATTCTACTGCCGGCGCCCCACGGCAGAATAAAAATATATGTCACAAAATTGTAGCACATGTAATACGGTAAATATCGCAATTCGAATTGTTGGAGAAAAATAATTCCACATAATAAGAACAAAAGTGCACACCACCTCTGAAGTTTTTAGGTGTTTTTTTCGGCACGTGGAATACGACTTCATCTATTTTTAACATTTCTCACATTCACATTACATTTGCCGTGGGGTGCCGGCACTAGAATATTACCCCTCCTCTCATGCCCGTGGATGCAGTAAGAGCCTGCTAAGGGATACCTCCGGAAGATGGGCAGCAGCGTCTTTCCGTGTAACAACATCTCGTACTGCGCTCGCCAACCTGCTTGCCAAGTGTGGTGAGTATGGCAACTACCCCTCATGGATGTCCATGAGGGAGGCCTGTGTTCAGTAGTGGACGTTTTACGGCTGAAATGATGACATTACATTTACACACAATTACATTATTTATAATTTATTTTGTGAGGCTCACAATTACATTATTGTATATTTTACATGAGCTGAATGTTGTATGGCTTTATTCCTCAAATTCCTCTGATATAAATTATCTTTAAAGAGAAGATACCTATGCAAAAAACTGACATTAAACCTTAAAAAAACTATTACACGTGACTTTTTAATGTTTAACGTATTGGTGTTTCTACACATCTGTACCAATTATGTGTTGTGATCGCGAAAGTTTAAAAGACTAACGAATAACAATTTTGTTACGTAATTAATCATCATCATCATCATCATCATCAGCCTTTATCGACCCACTGCTGGGCATAGGCCTCCCTTTGATTTTGCCATTCGCCTCTGTCATAAGCTATTCTTAGCCAGGTGCAACCCACGGTCTTTCGAACATCGTCAACCCATCGGGATGGTGGACGACCCCTTTTTCTGTGCCCTTCTCTCGGCCACCATTCAGTCAGCGTTTTCGTCCACCTGTCGTCATTTCGTCTGTCCAAGTGTCCTGCCCAACTCCATTTGAGCCCCATTATTCGTACAAAATATATAATTAATATATTATTTTTATACGTAATTAATACGTAACAAAATTGTTTCATCGATGGAACCATTTCGAAGTTATTAAAGGAAAAATGTCATCCCTCAAACTTGTCTTGAATTTTTTTTACATTTGTATATGTTTATTCAATGTTCCCGATCTCAAGAATCAAGAAGAATCAAGAATCAAAAAATACTTTATTCAGTGCGGCCGCATGGACCTTATTGACGCGTCACAAATTACAAAGTAAAACAACACAAATAAAAAGAATGAAGCACATAATTGAATCTGTTCACTCAGATGACACGCGAGTTAGGAAAAGAAGTGAACAGTAGAACCTAACTCGGTCGTTATAGTCATCATTTAACAATTTTATTTTGTCTTATGTTACGTTTGACGGAGTTGGAGCAGATTCCGTCCCAAGTGGTTTTGTCCTCTAGGTAATCTGATATTTTATAATAAGCTTTATTGCACAGATTGCGTTTAATAATGTTTTTGAATTTATTCAATGATAACTTCTGCAACTCACTTGGGAGTTTGTTGTAGAAGCGTATACATTGCCCTTTAAAAGATATTTTCACCTTATGGAGCCTAGTAGTGGGCACAGCGAGTTTATTCTTATTTCTTGTATTTACATTGTGATTGTCGCTGTTTTTCTTAAACGAAGCAATATTTTTATGGGTGTACAACAGGTTCTCATAAATATATTGACAAGCTACTGTCATTATATTTATTTCTTTAAATTTAGTGCGAAGTGATTCTCTGGGACCCATATTGTAGATAGAACGAATAGCCCTCTTCTGCAGCACAAATACGGTGTCTATATCTGCAGCACATCCCCACAGCAGTAAGCCATAAGACATAATGCTGTGGAAATAGCTGAAGTAAACAAGTCTAGCGGTATCAACGTCTGTAAGAAGGCGGATTTTTTTAACTGCATATGCTGCAGAACTAAGCCTACCCGATAGTTGTTCTATGTGTGGGCCCCATTGAAGCTTATTGTCTAACGTTATGCCTAAAAATACAGTTTTTTCTACAAGGTTTAAACTTTCACCTTTCAATTTAATCTTGGCATCAGCCTGTTTTACATTCGGGAGAGTAAATCTAATGCATTTCGTTTTATTTCCATTAAGTAATAGGTTATTGACATTAAACCAATTAACAACCTCTGAGATTGCATTATTCACCTCGTCATAATCGGTGGTACGTCGTTTCATTTTGAACAAAAGTGAAGTGTCATCAGCAAACAATACAATCTCATGATTGTTTTTGACAAGATGAGGTAGATCATTAATGTAAATTAAAAATAGAAAAGGCCCAAGAATTGATCCCTGCGGTACACCCATTGTAACTACAGATCCCGAAGAACGTTTTCCATTAACATCAACTCTTTGTATCCTGTTACTGAGATAAGAAATAAGTAGATCCAAAGAGATATCTCTAACACCATAGTGGCGCAATTTTCCGATTAATGTTTCATGGTGTACACAGTCAAATGCTTTTGAAAGGTCGCAAAAAACACCTAAAGCGTCTTGCGACCTCTCCCAAGCATCATAGATATGCGAGACTAACTCTATACCAGCATCAGTAGTGGAACGGCCGCGAGTAAAGCCAAATTGCTTGCAGTGAAGCAATTTGTTGTCGGCAAAGTGCTTAGATAGCTGATTTAAAATAAGCTTTTCAAAATTTTTACTAAATGTCGGCAGTACTGATATCGGCCTAAAGTTAGTGGGGTCCGACTTAGAACCTGATTTAAATAAAGGTATTATTTTACTGTGTTTCATTAGATCAGGAAATACGCCACAGTCAATGCATTCATTATATATAAGAGCCAGCTCAGGTGCGATTGTGTCTACCAATGGTTTTACAATGTTTACAGAAATACCCCAGAGATCTGCAGTTTTCTTAACATTTAACATTTTAAAGGCTTTAACTATATCGCTGCTGTCCACATATTGGAAATTAAAATTACTATCACATTTAGGTACATTTTTGCTAAGTAAGGACTCGGCGATCAGGTGAGAAGAGTTTAAAGACTTTGTGGTAGAAACTGGAATGTCAGTAAAAAAAGTTTCAAATGCTTGGGCTACATCTTCATCACTTTTGTAGGTTGTATTATTATAATTTATTTTAAATTGGTTGTTAAAGTTACTCACATTTCCAGTTTCTTTGTTTATTATTTTCCAAGTAGCTTTAATTTTATTATCACTATTTTTAATTTTTGAACTTATATAATTAGACTTAGCAATATGGCAGACTTTTCTAAAAATTTTTGAGTAATTTTTAACCTTTTCTTTAAATTCTTCACTAAAATTATAATGTTTTTCACTATAAAGATCATATAATTTTTGTCTACTTCTATGTATACCCACTGTTGCCCACTCATTAAAGTTAAGACGTCAAATAACGAAAATAAATTTACGAAATTGGATACTAATTCAACAAAATTATAGTTACTCATAGGTGAAATACTATTCCATCTTTTTGTAGATTTGAGGTACTGGATTTCTTTTTGCATCCGCTAACCGCACAAACAGGCATTTCCCCAAGAGCTTATCACACTGCAAAAGCGATTATGTGACTGGGATATCGATTATTGAATTAGTTTTTAGGGTTCCGTACCTCGAAAGGAAAAAACGGAACCCATAGGATCACTTTGTTGTCCGTCCGTCTGTCTGTCAATACCCTTTTTCTCAGTAACGCATGGAGGTATCAAGCTTGAATTTATATCAAATACTGGGTCTACTGTCCCTTGGAGCTGTGAAAAAATCAAACTCAAAAAAAATCAAAAGTCACAAATAATCATAAACAGTTAAGTAATATTTTTACCTATATTTAGTTTTTACAATTTTAGTATATTATGTCTTGTAATTTTTAGGCTCTCGTTGTGCATTTACTGTTTTCTTTTCATAGCATTATTATAGATCATAAGTAGGAACACCCAATACTTCGAGGTGGGCGCTGACTCTGCTACTCAGTACTTTTTGAAACTTTTGCAGCAGTCAACGTTTTTCTTATTATGTTGTAGGTACCAAAGTTTTTGTTCCAAATAAATATTTTTGTATTTTTTTTGTATTAAACTTCTAAGCTAACGCTATCAAAAGATACAGCCGTTTATGCCGCAAATTTTTGACACTCGCAAGAGAATCAAAATCTACAGGGTACTACCCGTGAACTCAGAATCTTGAAATTTGGTACGAAGCAACGTCTTATAGCACAGATAAAGGAAAAACCGCATTTTTAGGTACCTACATCATAATATAATAAAAATAATTTAAACTTACCTACTACCCCTTTACTCATGAAAGCGTAGAGGTATTGAAATTCATATCAAATACTCAGGTCTTATATACCTACAGGTTTGTACGGAACCCTCGGTGCGCGAGTCCGACTCGCACTTGGCCGGTTTTTTTATAGACCCGTTTAGCAAATAGGATTGACAGCGGGGAAGGTCCGTCCGTCGCGCGTCGCGTCGGTGTGAGTAGGTACCTAGTCCTTAATTATCTCGTCTAAGCTTGGGTAGGAAATACAATTTGACAATGACAGCAATTGTGATAACAGGGGTTGTGTTTTTTTTTTTTTTTTTTATTAATGGTTCTCAAAACTGGACTTTTTACATGAAATCAACTTATTTAACATACTGATTTAGAGACATAATTTAGTAAAAGCCCTTCTTGATGAGAACACAACATGCTTATGATAATATACTTACGATAACAATAATATTAAGATAACTCTATATAAAGTTAAGTTAAAAGATATACAAAAACAATTAGAAATAAAATAGCTCACTCCGATTGAGGAAACTTAGGCAGTCTCTTAAGAGAGGAGACTGAAGTACAAAAAATGTCAACATCGTTACATATACTGTTATAAAAAGAACACATTCTGTTTAGTGGTGAGTTTTGACTGTAGTTGGTACGACCATATGGTATTTGGAACATTTTTCGGTTTACAAGACGGCTTGAAGTCCGGGGAATTAAAAAGTTGAGCTTAGCTAGAATGGTTGAGCTGTCAATTTGACCATGTATAACTTTGTGCAGGAACACAATGTCCGCAAGGAATCTTCTGTGTTCGAGTGTGTCCATACGGTAATGCATGAGCCTAGATTGATACGAGTCAAGACTTCGACAGAGATTGTTAGCGTATGTAAGATGGTAGAGGAATGTCTTCTGAAGTCTTTCGAGTCTGCTAATGTGAATGTGTGTTTGAAGTAACAATAACCAAGCAACAATAAACAAGCTCGTAGGTATTTACAACTTATGTACATTAATTTGATTTGTTTGCTTATTAAATAACGAAAAGGCAGACACTGACATATCATATTTATTGAAGGAAGCGTGACACAAGTGACACATGACGTCACTACACGAGTTGACTTGCGTGCGAGGCGAGAGCGAGCGACCAATCCAATGCGACAAGACAAATTAAAAATACCAATACGATTTCGCGTTCGTTTGTGAAACTTTTGTCATTATTTTTATTTCACAATCTCAAGCATAGTACAAGATAAAAAGTTTCGCTAGGTAGGTAGTTGTTTGTAATTGTTTTGCTTAAAATACAAGTAATCAGTAGATCAACAAACTAAGCCAGAGGGAAGGAATGGACAATCAACATTACTACAAACTGATGGCAAGCTACCTCTCCAAAAGAAACTGCGACGAGTCGTTCATGAGGTACTTTTTTGGCAAGAATTCTGCAAAAAAGACACCGGAGGAACTGGAGCGCGCCGACGAGAGGAAGAGACGGCTGCAGCGCGAGCGCTCGCGACGGTACCGTGCGCTCAAGAACGCGCGCCGCCAGCACGAGGGCGGCGGCAAGGACGAGGCGCGCCGCGCGCCGCGCGCGCCCTCGCCCGCCGACGAGCTCAGCGACGCCGACTCGCCGCCCACGCTGTGCCACCCGGAGCACGACGGCTCCTCCGACGGCGCGTCGGACGACAACGCGCCGCCCGCCGACTGCGCGCCGCGCGACCCCGCGCGCTCGCTCGCCGAGCTGCTCAGCGCGCCCAACACCGAGCTGGACTACCCCACGGTGCACAGCCTCATGTTCCACTGGCTGCAGACGTAGCCCGTGCCCCGTGCCCTCACATGTCCGCGCTAGGTATGCATCCTTCTCATAAACATTATATCATAGCAGGCCTCCCCGGTGGGGCCGCAATACATATCAGATCTCTCCAAGTGTAATGTTACATCACACTATGTTGAAATACCGTCCTGCTGTATATTTAGTGACATATTTTGTAAGACAAAGTTTGCAGCAGCGCCCATGTTCTGAAAATATTCCAATGCATCTATGAGCCCGGTTGTTCACTATTAACTTGACATTCAATTATTTTTAGAAGATCATCTGTTAACAAATTAAGGTTTTGTTTTAGATGTCACCTTAAGTAGATTCTAATAAGTAATTTTGCTCATTTCTTAATATAAGTGATAATTATTATATAATATTTTTTAAATCTACAACTTGTAAAATAGGTAATAAAAAAATAATTTCTTTAAATCTATCCGCAATGTATTTTTTTAACATTGAAATGATTGCAAACTGGGTACTTAAGTTGTGTAATTCATCTCTGCTGTACAGAATATAGGACCTTAGAGCACATCTTAAAAGCCTGTAAGCTAAATTATGAACTGTTGGAACTGTACTTCTGATAAGGAAGATCTTAGTTTAGATAACTGGTGCAGCTCCAAGGGCAGGAGCCTGGCGTGGTGTGCACTGTGGGGGGGAGGTGGTGGAGTGGACACTTACTGTATTGTGCGGGTTGCATCGAATGCACCGCCCTGGCGGCGCCGCACTGGTGCTTGCTAGGTGATACTTTTATTCCACTAGACAATAAGTCGTTGTTAAGTTGCCATAACTGAATATTTAGATACTCAACATATACAATATATATGCATAGAAAAGTATAGAGTATAAAATACCTATAGTTTGTGATACCGATGAATTTACATCTCATGTGAAATGTAAGTATGATAAGGTAGCTGTAGTGGTATGGATAAGCAGCAGTGGGTGGCCCGGGCAGCCCAGCAGTGGGTGGCGGGCCGGGCCAGCCCAGCAGTGGGTGGCCCGGGCAGCCCAGCAGCAAGCAGATATTGTGCTCAATGTGCATGGTATTTTCATTTCTTATTTAGAATTAAGATGTTTGTAACTTTGTAACATTCCCAAGTCAGTAAATTATTATAGATGTACACCAAGTTTATAGTTTATATTGAATTTAGTGTCTAAATCACAAATGCCATTTTTGGTTGTAACATAATATTATACCTTATTACAACAAGATTGAATGAAATCACCTAATTGATAAGCGTTTAAGGGATATTGCTTATTCATGGAGGTAACTTATGCCTTCATTTCATGCATTTTATTAAAAGCTATGTTTTATTTTTGTTAATAGATCAACCAATAATAATAAGTTGCCAACTTTGAAAGCATGTCAAATAAACAAGATATCCCTAATCCACTCATTAGAAAGTAATTAACTAGCCATCCATTTAACTTACGATAGCAAAGTATGTAAGAAGAGCTTGCTTCTCTTAGATAAACATGTAATGTACCAAGCACTACCCCAGTGTAGTCAGTTGATCAAGAGTTATGGTACGGAAGGGCCTTATTCATCTTCCTGTATCTAAAGTCACTCAAAATATGTTAAGGCCACCCTGTGATTTATGATGAAATTCATACAGTGACAGTAATTATCATTTAGTTAGTATTTGCTTGTGCCTTAATTAATTAGGTAGTGCTTTTATGGTGTTAAGGTATTGATTTTAAGGTTTTGTGTTCAAGCATTATACATACCTACTACTTAGGTTTAAGTCATGTGTCAATTTAGTAAAACCACATAGAAACAACCAGAATGTGTCTGCTAGGCTAATTTGCAATATTGTTAGGGTATTCCCTTGAGGGTCTGTATTGTA
Source organism: Pasiphila rectangulata (assembly GCA_963082625.1). Taxonomy (NCBI): domain Eukaryota; kingdom Metazoa; phylum Arthropoda; class Insecta; order Lepidoptera; family Geometridae; genus Pasiphila; species Pasiphila rectangulata. The sequence goes on from OY720242.1 coordinate 22,342,073, forward strand.
TTCAAGGTGTACAGGAAACCCCCATGTTATTTTTTATTCAATCAGTTAAAGTCTACAATGTAGCCAGTTATTGCTGACATTTAGGGAGCTAACTGTAATTATAAATTAAAAGAGCTAAACGAAAATGCTGACCTGAGTGATTAATTATTTGTTTAATTTTGTAAGATAAAGCAAGTCTGCAATCTTTGGGTTGAAAAAGCCAGGGTTTTCTACAGTTCTTAGAACAGTAGGTATTGCTACTTTGCCATCCTGCTAACCTGCTGACGCCTAGATACAGTTAAAATATAACTAATGCTTAGTCAAATAAGTACCTAATGTAAGTTAGTGCCATATTAAAGAGCTTCCTGTCTATTTTTAAAAACGACTTTTATTTGAATTAGTAGGTAGGTACTCTAGCTTCTCCAGTTGCCCCTCGCTACTCCAGTTGCGGGTCTATGTCTCCAAAGGAGACTAATCCCATTCCACTTGGGCCAAAATGTAAATGGATGAAAATTGCTGTTTAATTTAAGACTGTGTCCCCGTTTTTATTATTTTGCGCGGAACCCATATTTTTTAACTAGAATGTTAGTAACAAACATAAATTACCAAAAGTGAAAGTCCCGTTAAATCCTGTCTAGCCGTTTTGCAGATAAGCTGCAACAAAGACTTAATTTTTCAGAAAACCGTCTTCGATGACCCTGGTGATGAGTAGGCTTAGGCTTATATTTATCTTTCGATATCGCCACTGCTGAAATCCTTAACCAACTCTACATGATGGGAAAATCAAGAAAAATTGTTCATCCCTATCTTACGTATTAAGCCAATTTTTTTTCAGTATTTATTTATAACATTGAATAGATGAATATTTTTGAAAAAAATATTGGGATATTTTTCTGTCACTAATATTTGCTAAGGTTTTTGCCACAAGTTGTAGTAACTCTCAGCAAGGCCTTTCATTTATTTATTTATTTTAAGGACGCCCAACAGAAGTTGCACTAAACAATTTTTCTTACATAAACATTAAATTATTAGAACTATGTATATATATTTTTGTATTGTATTTAAGATATAATAAATATTATTTATTTATTTAACTTTAATTAAAACGGTAATTAAACCAATAACATTAATTAAACAAAAACAATACACAACATAGAAATAAATTCAGATTAAGAAATAATGATCAAGGATTACCTACACATTAAGATTAATAAAAAAAAAACAATAATAATAATTGAGTCAGTTAAAATTAAAATATTACGGATAATTAAAAAGTAAATTTTACATAAATCATAAATAATAATCAAATGTCAAAGAAATCAATTTTGCATACCTACATACATAGTAAAAAAAATTATATTAATAATAATAATCATAATCAGGAATAATAATTAGTCAAATCAAATGTCAAAGAAGAAAGTGCATAAAAAAAAATATCAAAACATAACAATAATACAAATAACAATAAGAATCAGAAACATGGTCATGCAATACTCTCACAAAAACTCAAAAGGTCGCGCATAATTTTCGCCCAGTTATCAAAAAAACAAGTCACATTCGGGACTGGCATCCAGAAGAGCGTTGAGTGCAGCGAGGACGCGCGGGAGTGGTGAAGAGGCACGGGCCACCGTATGACATCGTGGGGGATCAAAAAGTCGATGATGTCGGCCCCTGCAATAGTTGTTAGGGACAAACAATCGACACAACTCATCGCTGAGGATAGGGGCATCTATCTTGCCACGGAAGATTTTGCAGGCCAAGACAAGTTGACCGTTAGCCCTTCGCACTTCTAGCGAGTTGTATCTCAGGGAGCCAAGCAGAAATATAGAATTAGGTAAATACTTAAAAGTATAGCTGTCTGTCTGTACTTATCTCTGTGTATTTGACGATTAGGTACAACCGAACGCGTTGACCGATTTACATGAAACCATTTTTGTTAGCACCGTCATAATAAGAGAAGGTGACTGATTGATTTTGGTGACCCTAGGGTCACAGGGACACACACACACATACATACACACTACAAGCACGCGCGTTTACTGTTGCCCGGACTCTTATGAGACCGGCGTACTCAGAAGTTCGCCTAGGACATTCCCCAGCACAAATTAACCAAACGCTTGGACATTATTACTTGCACCACACCTCATGACGTATTTTAGCAATAACAATCTACCCTAATTATTTTTTCTCGTTAATTATGTTTCTGTTTTATTTGATCTTCTTTTTAAATTGTCTTGCTAACAGTTTTAATTTGTATTTTTGTTTTAAGAAATTATATATAAATGTAATTTAAATCAGTGTATGTAAGATAAGGAAGAGTGAGGCCTCCTAATACAGGTATTAATACTTAAAAGGAGGCTTCGATTACTGCTATTATCAATGTTATTTTTGTGAATAAAATAATTTGAATTTGATTTGAATTTGACAGGGACCGGAGTTATTGTGACCTCAAAAGGTCACCAAAAAAATAAAGGTCTTCAAATGACCGAAAACGTCCAAAAATGGCCTTTGCTCTTTTCTTTGGTTGCAAAACTTAATAATAAACAATTGCCGGCTGATGATCTACTGAAACTGGCTTCCACCTGTTCTGCTTCTGTTGACATTGTTAACGACTACCTACCTACTTCGCAAATGTCGGGAAAAAATTAGCTTCCAAAATAGATACAAGTAATAGTATAACAACTGATCTGCAAAAACATTTATCACCTATTAAACTCAACTCTTCATTTGCCTCTATGGCTCTTCTTCCGACTGACTGTCAAGAAATTATTAACATTATTATTGGCCTTAGAGACATTTGCGCTGTGGGTTGGGATGAAATACCTACCTCAGTTATCAAGCAGTCAAAACATGTCCTTGTTTGTACCTATAACTTGAATACAATTTTTAATCATTGTCTAATGGCATCTTTCCTAGCGTCTTTATAAAGGCAATAGTATATCCTGTACACAAAGGAGGTGCCAAAGACGATGTAAATAATTACAGGCCCTAAATGTCAACATAAGACTCGAACGGTTTCTTGATTAAAAACACATTTTAGCTGATAAGTCTGATAACCAATACGGCTTTAGAAGCGATAGGTCCACAGAATGCTTATAAGGGAGAATGTTGAGCCAGGAGTCAAAAGATTTTAAAACTTCATGCTGTGTAGAAATTAGACGTTCAGCCGTTTTATTTAAAACCGCCTCAAGTTAAATTACTGCACGCGTTTCGTTTACAAAAACCTGTTCCTCGGGAGGGTAACAATCAAGTTTTGCCTCCCTAACACTATAAAATGATGGAAATACCTGATATCCCGCTTTGATGCTCCACTTTCTTGTTTGTTTGTATGAGTGGCTTGTAGATTATTTTGCTTCAATATTCCTCCTCGAAGCCACATAACACCTTACCTAAATGGCAGGGCTATGTTGAACATGGAGTCTAGAAGCTGAGTCTAAATGCTGCACCTTGGAGGCCTGGTTTTCGACGTGTTTAACCGATTCATTGCTGATGACACGACAGGCGTGTCATCAATTGTTTTAACTTATGGCTTATGACACGAGAGGCGTGTCATTTTTTCATCGGTTGTAACAGCCTCAAATTAAGTTTTAGAAGGGTCTGCCCAGGACAAAACTATCAAGTTTTTCCACGAAAATCTAGTCTGTTGTATTAGTTTCCGGATATTGTGTGAATTTCGAGGTTGCAGGGGCTGTCAACCTTTTTAAATTTACATTGAATTATTTTTTAACGTTGCTGATGGCACGACAGGCGTGTCATTTTTTCATCGTAGATATTTACCCCATTACATACATACATACTTGTAAGACTTCAGTCATAATTAAAACACTGTGTTGTGTACATAATGAAATATCTATATTATACTCTTCTCAAGTGTTTACAATAATCTCTTAATCACTTTTTACTATAACCATTTTTCCTCCAAACTAGGTACCTCGCTCGCGTTCCCGCTATGGCTGTCATCTGTCAGTTGTCTTTTTTTTATTTTTCTATTACCACAGACAACTTCTCGAAACCGGCCAGATACATTAACAAATGTTATAAGAATAATTTTTAAATACATAACATTTTACAAGTGATTATCGATAAACCAGAAATTATTTACAAAATAGCCAATACTACTAATACTTATAATGAATGAATAATCTTTGGCACTTTATGCCCACATTCAAGTTTTAATCAATTATTTGTTTAAGTAATCTAACATACTTAAATAGATAAAACACTTAAATAATGCATAATGTGCATAATTATGAACTTTGCACAATATCGGTTTAAAAATCCACTGTGCATCGATTTTTTGTCACCATCTGTGGAGGTAAACAAATTTTGTATGAAATAAGACCCCATGACCTAGGTAGGTATGATCATATTTAGATTATTTCAAAGCCACCAAAGTAAGTGAAATAGTAACAAAAATATTGGCCTAACAAATATAAAAGTTTTTTTAGCGAAATGTGGATACTAGTATCCGCTGCTTTTGTGAAACCGGATCGTATTGGCTGCCATTTTGTTGTTTATTTATAACTTGACTAAAAATTTTTAGAGAATGAGTCACTTTAGCAACAAAAGCTAGGAGTACAAAGGAAAGTGAAGACGGGAGAAAGAGACATATTTCATACATTGTTTTTTGCAAAGGGGATAATGGCATGCATGATTCAGTGGCACGGTTGCCAACTTATGGAATGTGTCCCCAAATTTAGGAGCTTGAGGCGGAGAAAGACATTTTTCTGGGTGCTAAATATTTTTGGTGATCATCGATTGACCCTTAAAACGTAATAATGATTACGCTAAATGCGTACTTGATTTTGAAGCATCGACGGAAGGGGGTTGGAGTGGTGCTAGAGTAGAGTGGTGTTACCTTCCCCACGAATTGTTTTTTGTAAATAAATAAACCCTAAGTCGGAATATTTTTTTGTAGAAATAAGTTTAAAAATTAAAACAACACAAAAGGTTTGAAACACCTGATAAATTAAAGTCACTTACCATCCATTTTAGAAAAAACACGTAGTTTAACACTTCAAAACCAATTTAATTAGTGTATCGTGCCGTACACTCCCGTAGCTTAATGTCAACTAAACTTGAATCAAGGTCAAACCCGTGAAAACGCAAGAAAAAGCATGTGGTTTATATACATGGCTGATGGCACAATAGGCGTGCCATCAACTTCTATGGCGCTTGACACGCCAGTCGTGTCATAGAAAATTTGTTCACAGCCACGGCGAAAAGTTTTAAAAAATGGGTGCCGCAATGAATCGGTTAAATTTGGAAAGCCGGAATACCTGCATTCGAAACTCCGTTTTGCTCTTAATCAAAATTCTCTACGCTCTATTTTATCCTTTATATCTCGTCTAAGGTTGGGCGTCCTTATAAATAAATCCACCCACCCACATTAGGCTCTTATAAGGAATTCAATGTCAACTGTAGTGACCAGCCCACGCAGGCGCCACACCACATACCTACAGGTGCTCCTAGCATCTAATAGTAGGTACAGTCATCGCCTGCAGTGGTTTCAACCGACTTCAAGTAAAAGGAGGAGGTTCTCAAGTCGTCTGTACCTATATTTCTTTTTTAATCTTTGTTACCTCGGAACTCCGTCATTTTTTCTTGAAAAAAGAGTGTGGGTTCGAACAGATTGATTACCTAGGTACTCTGATGATGGGATCCATGAGGAATCGAGGGAACTCCTCAGATGTTGTGGGTAAACATAGGTATAGCGATTTCAGCATTTTTAGCTTAAAGTCAAATAATTTCTATTCAGAAACTTTGAAAAAAAAGAAACTGATTTGGTGAGAAGTGGAACTTATGGTGTAGACCACAGATGGTTACCAAAATTCTTCAATATTACAAAATTAACGTGACGACATCGAAAGATAGCTAAGATAATATATCCCTATCCACTAATCATCATAAGATAGGTACAAGAACTTTATGCCCCTAATATGCATAGCGCTGTCTGTCTGTCTGTGCATGAGATGATTACAACCGAACGCGTTGACCGATTTACACAAGGTCACCAAAAAATAAGTCTTCAAATGGCCGAAAACGTCCAAAAACCCAAAAATATCATTTTTGCGGGTGGTTTTTTTGTTTCACTTAATAATGTTTGCTTCCTTTAAATAATAATAAAATAAGGAGTTAAAATTTAATCAAAACAAATTAATCATGAATGTAGTTTTAAAACCATAAACTTTCTAGGAAAACCTTATTGTTAAGCTTACGTTTTTAATTTCGGAGAAATTGGCACTCAATAAGTGATACGGTTACCAAACATAGGTATGTACCGGAATACTTTAAACCGAAGGTGACCTTAAAGGTCCAAATACTCAATAATTGTCTTTTAAGGGTTCCGGACCAAAATCGTAAAAACGAACCCTTATGGTAGGTATCACTTTGTCTGTCACGAATGGATATCTTGAGAACTACTGATGCTATCGACTTGAAATTTGGAATGGTATAAAATAACGCTTTTTCACTAATATAAAATTTATAAAAGTGTTATAAGTATTCTTATTATGATTGCAAGGGGGGCGGAAGCTGGTTTCTAAAATATTTGTGGAGCTCATGTGGGGTATGATATTAAATATAATATTAAAGGTAGGTATACTACATAACTACATAATTTTAATGTGCCCCTAGGGGCACATTAAAATTATGTTCTAGTTCCTATGACCCATATTCTAGAATATGGGTATCAAAAGAAAGGGCTTGCTGAGAATAACTCAAAAAATGAAATGACGTCACTCTGAATCCAACATGGCGGAACACCCAAGATGGCGGACTACTTACTTTTAATCTACTATAATATGGGTATCAAATGAAAGGACTTGCTGAGAATAATTGAAAAAAATTAAATGATGTCATTCTGAATCCAATATGGCGGAACACCTAGGACTGGACTGTACTGTCATGTACCTATTCTGTACTGTCCTGGCAAACTACTTATTTGTTTAATGTACTCCTGTAATATGGGTATCAAATGAAAGGGCTTGCTGAGAATAATGAAAAAAATTATATGGCTTCACTGAATCCAACATGGCGGACAAGTTATTTTTAATGGACTCCTGCAATATGGGTATCAAATGAAAGGGCTTGCTGAAAATAGTTCGAAAATGAAGTGACGATACTCTGAATCCAATATGGCGGAACATCCAAGATGGCGGACTAGTTATTCTTAATGCACTCCTATACATAACATGGGTATCAAATGAAAGGCCTTGATGAGAGTTACTTCAAAAATTATATGACATCACTCTCAATCCAACATGGCGGTCATGAGATGAACATACAAGAAACCAACTGTCCAGTGATAACTAAAAAGTAAAAATAAATTTAGATTAAATAAAACTTTTTAACAAACAAGCTTTTATTTAAACGTACCCACTAAAAATAATAAAATAAACATTTTCCATTAAAGTTTAATGCCAACTTAAAACGTCTTTACACAATATATGTAATAAAAAAGCCTGTCGCGAGATTTACCTGAGTGCCTGTAACTTAATTTAATTGATTTAATTTTTTTTTTCAAACAATGTAAATACTGCCTGTACCTGCTTAAATCTCGCGACAGGCTTTTTTATTACATATATTGTGTAAAGACGTTTTAAGTTGACATTAAACTTTAATGGAAAATGTTTATTTTATTATTTTTAGTGGGTAGGTTTAAACAAAAGCTCGTTTCACTTTCAAAACTAACGTGAGATATACTATTCATTTTGTAAAAAACGGGATTACTCACGTAGTATTGTAACGTCTGTATAAGATTATAAGACACGACACTGGCAGTGTCGTGTCGGCCCCACGCGCGGACGGGCATTCAATCCCATGATGATGATTTTCTTGAAAAATCGAAACGTGTCGGAATAATCTTCGACGTTACAATACTACGTGAGTAATCCCGTTTTTTTACAAAATGAAAAGCTTGTTTGTTAAAAAGTTTTTTTACTTTAAATTTATTTTTAACCATCTCGTGTTGAGTTGCTGAGCGAGCGACGAGTCTAGCGAAACTGCATGCGTCCATTGCATGCGTGTCATCATGTCATGGGCACACGCCGCGCCGGCCACCATTCAACTAAAAAAATGGGGTGGAAGAAAGTTATAAAAAAAGTATGAAATTAGGTGGTAATTATTTATTAGGTACACATTTATTTAAAATATTATATTATTTGTATAGGTACTCTTTAAAAATAATTAACACATCACATCACAGACGTTTGGCTCCTTTTGGCGCAAGCGAAACACAACACGCACAATGAATTTCGCGCTTTTTAAAAAAAAATCATGCATGAAAGTTTCGGGTAACTACAATACACGTACGTAGGAGGGATAAATGTCATAAACGATAGAGGAAATGGCAGGCCCCTATAAGTTCTATGGAATGTAGATATCATTTCTTGCCTAGTGTTTTTTGATGGATTTGCGCGAAATCTTTGGTTAGTTGCACAAATTAACAGTATTAGGTAATTGTGTTCAAGTAATAACGTACTCGCATGCATAGTGAGTACGGTGTGCAATCATTCGAGCGGAAACTACTGTAAATAGTTGCGAAGCAGCTAAGACGCACACATGTAAGTACATCATTTTCATTTAACTGTAAAAGTTAATTAAGTGGGGTAATGAATGCGGCGGGGCTCCTCGCGGCCGCGGCGCGGCGCCGCCAGCGGAGTGCGGCCGCGGCGCCCACGCCGCGCCCGCGCGCTCCGGCGGACGGCCGCGCCAGTCGCCTGCCCCCACACCCAACGCGCGGACCATGAAATCTTGCACCATGTATAAAATCACTTACGTCACCAAAAAGAAAAAACAGGTACATATCTCAACCTCACCGCGGCGCTCTATCTCGCGGTACCAGCGCCGGCGAGGGCTAGCGCGCGGGCGGCGGCGCGCACGAGCGGGAAGCGCGCGGGCCCGCAGGCGCCGCGGTGGTCGTCCGCGTTGAGCGAGTACAGCATGGCCCCGCGCAGGCCGCGCGCGCGCGCGAAGCCCGCCTTGTCGGCGACGCTGCGCGGCGTCTCGTACGAGAGCCACTCGGAGCCCAGCACCAGGTAGGGCGCGCGCGCCGCCGCGTCCCAGCGCAGCGCCGCCGCGGCGTGCGCGCGCGCGAAGGCGCACACGTCGGCGTAGTCCGCGAAGCCGCCGCCGCCGACGGCGCCGAAGCCCGACGCGGGGCTGCCCACCGCCGAGTTCTCCGGGTTCACCAGCTTGAACGAGTGTCCGTAGGTCGGTATCCCGACCACGATTTTGTCTCTATCGAGTCCTTTGGACAGGTACATGTCGACCGTGTAGTTCACGTTGAGGGTGGCCAGGAACAGGCCCTCGGAGGGCCTGGCGTACAGCGGCGAGTTGAACCCCGTGAAGGGGGTGAACTTGGAGTAGTAGTGAAAATCGTAAGTCATAATGTTAGCATAGTCCACATACATGTTTATTTGGTCCACGTCGTAGGCCACGTCCACAATGGTCTGCGGAGCGGCTAGGGCCACACTTAAAATGTAGTCTTTCTTTTCCCTCAAGTATTCCATTCTTATCTCTCGAAGCAGCTGAGAAAAGTGCTGTCTTTCCCTGGTAGAGAGGCCCCAGTGAGGACCATGCAAGACTGGAAACTCCCAATCTAAGTCGATTCCATCGAGTTTGTAATTTTTTAAAATCTCCTTTATGGATTTGATAAATATTTTTCGAGAAGCATGATCCACCACCATGTCGGAGAAGCCGTTTTTTTCTCCAGCACCTCCAATGGACAGCAACACTTTCAACGAGGGGTTGTCTCGCTTGAGAGCGACGAGTTCATGCAACACGTCGGCCTGCGCGGGCGCCAGGTAGGCGCTCCTGTTGGCGACGCGCGCGAACGCGAAGTTCAGGTGCGTGCACAGGCCGGCGGGCACGCGCGCCGGCCGCAGCCCCGCCGGCGCCGCGCCGCCCGCCGCGTCGTAGTAGCACACCACGAGCGGGGCCTCCGCCGCCGTACTCTGCAGGCGGGGGCCCAGCATGTACACACTTGACATTACAACGACGATTAGGATAAGCCCACTTACCCATAACCATAACTTCTTAACTCTGTTATTCTCTTTCAAAGCATATTGTTTCACATTCATTACCCGCTCTAGACTGTTGTGATTACAATGTTTTTTCACAAGCTCCGTATGATCTGACCAAATATCTGAATTGAATCGCCCCATTGTAAGCTGTAAAAAATTAGGATTTATTGACTGATGAACACTTGAACAGAGATAAGTAATTAATTACGGTTATGTAAAGTCTGAAAACAATTATAGTTAAATCGATTTGTCACGTAAAAAGAATCGAAAAAATTTCCCGACTTTATTAAATTTGTTTACAACAGAACAAACAAAGTTTGTCTTGTCTTTTTATTTTATGGCTTTTTGTATAGTAAACACTAAACATTGGGCTTAGATTAGAATAAAAATAAACATTTGGTTTTGTTTTGTTATGATAGTTGTGCGGGCGGGCGGACTGGACTGACATGTGCGGTATGATCAGTGTGACCATATTTAAATTTGTCATTATGCTGGCTACTTGGTCAAAATCTGCTAAAATCTGCTAAACATTTTTTATAAACTGCTAATATTCTGCTATTTTGGAAAATAAAATAAAAGGCTTAAATTCTATTATATATTTATTAAAAAAATTACAAAGGTAATTTTCCTTATCTTAAGTTTCCGTTTCGTCAATATTTTTATACAGAGCAGTTGAATTTTGGGCTGCTTTGACCATATTTTTTGTAGGCGTAAAATTTATGCAACCATCTCGTTCTTTTACTGCTTGTTTAACATGCAAGATTGCAGAAACATGTTCATTTTTAAATCTATTCCGTTGGTCGGTTTTTATATTATTCACTTGAGAAAATATACGTTCACAGGCAGTGTTGGACATGGGCAAAATCATCATGGCCTTTGCAAAATCCACCAAGTGTGTGTACTTCTTGCTTCCATCTGCGTTGGTCGTTCTTGCAATGTGGCCCCAAAACCTTTCAGTATTCATAGGCGTGGAATTAGAGCTTCCCCCCGATTCGAGCAAATCACTTACTGACTTATCTAATTTTAGTTCTCTGTATTCACTATCAAGATTTTGAATGTCAGTTTCTTGAACCAGATTGGGATATTGAGATACCATGATGGCCAGACTTGAAAAATCCTTGTAGACAACATTTTGTGGATCAAGAAATTGTAGTTGCTCAAATTGTTTATTTAGGGGTAAACGTTGTTTTAGTTGAACACAAAGTTGGATCAAAAATGATTGAATACGCTGCAGGAATGTTAAGATTTCTGGCTTTTGTCTGGCATCTTGAGATATTATTTCAATTTGTTTACTGACGTTCACTCCGAGATAGATTTCATTTAAAGGTAAAAAGTTCACTGTCGAAGTCGGATCTAAGTCCAAAGGATTTGTGTTTCTCAAATAGGCAATTCTCATGTAACAGCTTAGAAGTAGAACAAGCATATCGGCTGAATCTTTGTACACTCTTTGTACTGTGGAATACTCCCCTTGGAATATTACATTCATTTTATTTGGGATGGGTAAAATGTAATCTAGGGCATAAAAGTAAAGTTTAATGATGTCATTCTCAAAGTTTTGGGACAAGAATTCAGATGATATATTTTTGTCTTCTAGATATTGCCCACGAAAATAAAGTTTCAATGCGTCCCACTGTTCAATAATTCTGTTAATGCATGCATGCAGCGATAGCCAGCGAATGTCATAGTGCTGCAATATCTTGTGTTTATCAGAATTAACAAAATTTTGAATTTCTTGAAATTCACGCTGTCTTTTGCTACTATGTGCGAAGTAGCCGTAAACTTCTTTGACAATCTGATTTAAGCTTCTTGGCAAAGTATTTTTAGTGGCATGACTTACTGCTAAAGCGATGGAATGGCAAACACATTTTACAAACACGCAATGCGGATTAACTTCTCTTATTTTAGCAATGACACCTCCATCATACCCAAACATTACGTTAGTTGTATCAGCACCAAACCCAACACACTGTGTTATGTCCAAGTTAGCGTTTGTTAATGATTGAGAAAGCGCATCAAACAGATTTTGGGCTGACTCACCTTCTAAGTCCATTAATGTCAAAAACTTAGTTTTTACTTGCATGCTATTATTTTTCTCAGTGCAATATTTTATTACAACAGCAAGAACTTTCGTTGAAGTGACATCCGTGCTTTCATCAATGACAACCGAAAACACTGGTTTTTGGAAGCGTGTATTTCCAGAGGAGAGTAACTCAGCATGCAATTCTTTTTCCATCTCTGGTTTGAGAACATTGTAAGTAATTGCGGCAGCTTTTGTACGTTTGCAGGAAAACGATTTTGCTATTTCTGAATCATGAAAACTTTTTTCCAATAACTCACTCATATGATCCATGATTCTAAACGGTAAGTTATGTTCCACTAGAAATGCACACATCTTGATTTCGGCTTTCTTTACTTCGTCTGTTAACGACGTTTTAGCAAAGAAGGTTTGTACCTGCAATCATAATATAATAACACATTTTTTAAATACGTGTCAGATAATTAATTTAAAGAAGTATTTGGTAAAATAAGACCTTACCGATGACTGTCCAGAATACCCGATTATGCATTTTTTGTGTTTGGCCGAGTTAACATGATCTTTTAAAACAGAAAGACGTGCAACTAATTTTAAATTACACGCTTTACAAAATGCTGCATTTATGTCATCCTTGGCTCTTGACAGCCAGGATGAAAAGAGTGGATCCTCCTCCCACTCGGGGCGATAGCTCTGTTCGTATCTTCTTTTCATTTTTGCGCTTGCACAATGCCCGACCACACTGTTAGACTGCTAACCACCTCTTCACACAACTCGCTCGCGACTAGTCGCGACCAAAAACAAGTATGGGGAATTCCAGTGATTCCTCTCAAAATAATATTGCCAGTATGAAATAAAATTTTTGATACAAATTAAAAATGGTAGTGTTCCAACATTCTAGATAATAATGTTTTTAGCATTATGCTAATATACTGCAAATATTATTCTAAATTCTGCTAAAATCTGACAACTTTTTCCAATCTGCGACATAACCTGCTAACCTGTAAATTGGAGGTCGTATTCTGCTAAAATCGCAGAATTCTGCTAAATCTGGTCACACTGGGTATGATGTATGACATCCAATCGAGCTTGCATGTCAATCTCTTCTTCTTCGTATTATGGCTTTTGTATTTAGTTTTACACAATTCTAGCAGTGATAAGTAACATACTATTAAGGTTATTTTTAAAGTTTTATCATGTGTGTCGCTCTAACTCTTATTACACCACTCTTAGTTAGGGTAAGGGTCCCTGAATATCGTGTAATGTAATACAGGCTTTACCCAGAAAGAACAATGGCAGCCACTCATACATTAATTTAGCTGAGATTAAATTTAAAATATAATAAAGGTAAAACTATTATATTATCTGTGGTAAAACAGACCCTTTTTAAAAAATAGTTTTTTTTTTAAGTTTTGCCAGCCAACTAACTTCTCTAACTCTTTACTATAAGTCAATGTCAGTCAACTGCAATCAACTCATCAAGCAAGCGTCAAAACTCGTCAAAAGTTAAAATAAAAAGTATACAAATTTAATTTTGATGTAAATTTTTGTTTTTGATGTGTTGAGTGAGTGAGCAATGCGAAATTTATATATGCATTTAATATATAAAAAAAAGCTTTTCGTCCCGAGTCATGGAACGCCCATCCTTGGATCAGTACGAGGAGCAGCTATACTCAATGTTCAAATCCTTCGACATCAACAACGAGGATTCTCTCGACCAGGCCGCCGTTCACGAGCTCTGTGACGCCTTGCAGCTGGAGGAGCGCGGCGCCGCCCTCGTCGACTCGCTGTTCGACAAGAGCGCCGAGCGAGTCACCTTCTCGCGCTTCCGCAGCGGCCTGCTCTCCGTGCTCGGCGACGAGGCGCCCGCCGCCTCGCGCCCGCCCGAGCCGCCGCCCGGGCGGCGCTCGCGGCTCGCGCAGCCTGACAGCGGGTCGCCCCGCGCCGCCTCCGCCTCGCGCCTGCAGGCCGCGCGCGCCGCCCCGCGCCCGCGCCGCTCCGCGTCCGAGGCGCCTGCGCCCGGCCTCGAGCACGACGCGCGCATCGACGGCGAGCAGGCGCTCGCGCTCTGCCGCGACCTGCGCATGGACGCGCTCGACCACCGCATCGTCGAGCGCATCTTCGAGGACGCGCCCGGCCCCGACACCACCGTGGGCGAGTTCTTCCGGCGCCTCGACTCCAGCCTCGCGCGCGTCGCCGGCGCCGAGCGCGACGACGACGAGCGCCTGCTGGCCGCGCGCCTGCTCGACGACTGGGAGCGTGCCGGCGTGACGCGCCCGCGGCGCCTGCTCGCCGACCTCGGCTTCGCTACGGACGGCGCGCTGCCCGCCGCCGGCCTCGAGCGCGCGCTGGAGGCCGAGCTGCGCGCGCAGGCGTCCGCGCCGCCGCCGCGCGTGTTGCTGGCGGCGCTGGTGCTGGCCCGCGGCCGCGGCGCCGGAGCGCGCGCGCTAGCTAGGGAGGCGGCCGCCGAGCGCGACAAGCTTCGCGCCGACGTATCGGAGGCCAACGAGCGCGCGGCCCTCATGGCGCGCGAGGTGGACGAGAGCCAGGCGCGTCTCGAGGGCGAGCTGCGGGACGGCCTGCGCCGCGCGGAGGCCCGGCGCGCGGAGGAGGCGCGGCGAGCGCGCGCCGACGCGGAAGCGGAGTCGGAGCGAGCGCTCGCCGCCCGCGCGCGCCTGGAGGCGGAGGTGGCGCGGCTGAGCGCGGGCACGGCGCGGCACCGCGTGGAGCTGGAGGCGCTGGAGAGCCAGCGCGCGGCGCTAGAGGAGCGCTGCGCGCGCGCGGAGGCGGCGCTGGGCGCGGCACGGACGGAGCGCGCGCGACTGGCGGAGCGGCTGAGCGCGGCGGAGGCGGTGGGCGCGGCGGCGGGCGGGCTGGAGGCGCGCGCGGCGGGCGCGGAGGCGCGGCTGGCGGAGCTGGCGCGCGCGCACCGCGAGCTGCAGGACCGCGCGGACGAGCTGGAGGAGGCGCGGCGCGAGGCCCCGCCCGCGGCGCCGCCCGCAGCCGCGCCGCCGCCGGACGCCGACCTGTCGGCGGAGCTGGGCGCTGCGCTGGCACCGGTACGATTGCAGGTGAGCCTGATATTGCCTCGATACTTGCATACTTTCCTTTACAATTCTTTCAATTATCTATGCTAATAAACAGTAATAAAAACTATTCAAAAAATACCAGTAAAAATCTCCTATATCAATACAAAATTGAAGGCACTAAGAGAACCACAGTGACTGCTGGGTTGATAATTAACCCTGAGTGGTCACTGCAAACTTTGATGAGGTTTTGGGGTGGCAATTATGTTTACCTGTCGTTTTTGGAAACCTTGTGCAAATTCTGCTGCAATCTGTATTTATCCTAAGCACCTCCTTTGTTTGAATTTGGTTAAAAATAAAGTAATGTTCGAATGTTGCACCCTCTTCCAGGAAGAAGAAGGCGCCGCCGCGGACGACGAGCGCGCGCGGCTGCAGGACCTCGTCACGTGAGTACGCGGCGGAGAGACACAGTGAGGTTTACTTTGCTTCTTTCTCTTCATTTTTTTCATTTTTTTTTCATTCTCACACTTGGAAAAAATCTAAAACGAATAAATTCAAAAATAATGTTCGGTTCTATTTTATTTTTCATGATCTATGTGATTTGTGTTTTTTTGCTTTTAAAGTTTCTTCGTTGTATGTATCTCATTAAGCCTTAGTTCAGATGAACGCGCGGCACCGCGCGGTTGGCTCGGCGCGCGGTTTGAGATTGTAACAAATCAATGTTGTTGTTTACATGACCGCGCGTCACCGCGCGTGCCCACGTGCACCGCCATGCACCGCGCGGAAGATCTTGAATCGCGCGTCACCGCGCGGCGACGCGCGGCTTAAGATCTACAATCCTGTATCGAACTTTTCAGTTGACCCGCGCGGTTCGAGGCGGACGGACGCACGGAGCCACTAAAAAATGGGGGACGAGATATCAATTGATTTAATAATTGACGAAATTGAAAAAGAGATGCGATTTGGAATCTTAATTCGAATCGAATGGACATCCTAAAGTTGTTGAAAAACCGTTTTTCGTGTTGTCTTAGTGTGGGATTTATTTATTTATTTATATGTGAAAATAATTTATCTCTTGGAAGAAAAGGGTTTTTTGGTATAAGAAAAAGTCACTGGTTTATGGTACGGACTTCACTATATTGTTCCTTTCCTTATTGGTAAGTGGTAAAATGGTATGAACTCGCGATGGTGATGGTTGAACGCGAACTAACTCAAAGCGGGTGAATCGCGGCGAATACGTATGCCAATGCAAGCGCAGCAGAATGCTTATTTGCTGAGTGTTCGGTTTACCCGAACAATATGGGATGTATATAAAGTCACAAACAGGCTTAAAGAAAGTCTTTGCCTCAAAATTAGGTGCACCCAGTAGCGTATTTGCTTTCGACGACGACGTCGCAGTTTGCGGTATAAAGCCCAAAACCAATAAGCTCCTCCACGTCCATTCTCACTGAATGTTCACCGCACGCAAGCTGCCGCCATCTGAACAGCTAAACCGCGCGGCAGCGCGCGTCGCCGCGCGGTCATCTGAACTGATTCTAATGGGGTAATTTATTTGTTAACTGTTTGACGGGACTCTATCACGCAATCAACCTCGTTTAGGGAGCTGGAGGCGGCGCTGGAGGCCATGCGCGCCGAGTACGAGGCGTGCGAGGAGTACTGGGCGGGCAAGCAGCGCGCCGAGCGCGCCGCGCACGACGCCGAGCTGCGCGCCGGCGACGCGCGCCTGCAGGCGCTGCTGGCGCGTGTCGCCGCCTTCGAGCGCCGCCTGCCGCCGCCCGCGCCCGCGCTGCACGCCATCCCCGAGGCCGCCGCGCTGGAGGACCAGGTGAGCGCCCCCCGCCCCCCGCCCCCCGCGCACGACGCCGAGCTGCGCGCCGGCGACGCGCGCCTGCAGGCGCTGCTGGCGCGCGTCGCCGCCTTCGAGCGCCGCCTGCCGCCGCCCGCGCCCGCGCTGCACGCCATCCCCGAGGCCGCCGCGCTGGAGGACCAGGTGAGCGCCCCCTGCCCTGCCCCCCGCGCCCGCGGACCGTCTCACCGCCCGCCCTCGCTCCGCAGGTGGCGGCGCTGCAGGCCGAGATGGCGGAGAGCGCGCGCGCCGCGGCGGCGCAGCTAGCGCGCGCGCAGGAGCAGCTGGCGCGCGCGCAGCAGCGCCTGGCCGCCGTGTCGCGGCGCCGCGAGCCGGCGGCGGCGCCCGCGCCGTGCGCGCGCTGCCCGCGGCTGGCGGCGGCGGAGGGCGCGGCGCGGGCGCTGCGCGCGCGCCTGCTGGCGGCCGACCTGCTCGTCAAGGAGCTGTTCGTGGAGAACTGCAACCTGGCGCGCCTGGCGCCCTGACGCCGTGGAGCCGCGAGCCCGCCCCCTGCCCCCCGCCCGTTGCGAACGTTGAAGCCCCGCGTCGTTCGAATGCCCCGATCCCTAGCGTGAAGAATGCCCGTGAGATCTGTGGCCGAGCGCGCCGGTTATTCTTTAGAATTAATTATATCCTAGTTAGTTAAGCGTTCCTCCTACACATAGTGCCTTATGTGAGTCTCAGTGAGAGAATAACCTCCTGGCTGCTTCCGATTCTAGCTATAAGTAGATTTTTATCAGAAACGATGTTAAAAGAGCTATATTTATAATAAAATTAGATAAAATATTATCTATTAAAGTTTTGTAAAGAGCACATAAAATGGTTTTTTTCCTCTTTATTCATAAGTAAGTAAATAACGCGAGAAAGAGAAGATAACAAATGTGATAAGAATAACATTGATATGGTACTTAATGTTCCTACTGGTAAATGATTAGGCAGATAAGTTATGGGAATCAGAGAATAAACCAATAGGATTAAATGATTAATTGTAAGAAAAAAATATCATTAATTCTATTAGAGTTTCCGTTCCTGGGGAAATATGGGAATACGGGAATAAAATATAGCATATATCAGGAATAATGTATCATTCTTTGCTTTCTTGCTTTGGGTATTGTCTGTCAAACAGACATCACGGACCACTACCTAGTCATGTTGGGAATATCCACAACCAAGCCAAACTTTGAAAGACTTAGCCGTACCAAACTTAAGAGGGACTTTGACGGTATCGCAAAAGTACTTTCCAACTATGACTGGCATGACCTGTACGAAATGAGTGACGTTGATACTGCACTAGATCATTTCTCTAACACTCTAGAGGAAATAGTAGAAAAAAACACGAAAGAAATAAAACTTAGTCGAAATAAGTATAATTTAAAGCCGTGGATCACACCAGGTATCATGCGCTGCATGCGTCACCGCGATAGGTTACATTCTCAGGCAAATCTAGAGACTCATTTCGACTCATTTTATCTTAATCCAACCGATCCAAAAGGAGTTGAAAGCTTAATAAATGGGTTGCAAAATAACAAGGCGCCAGGTATAGACGGACTTGACAACTCACTGTTGAAGCACATTAAGGACTACATAACTGCACCCCTCACTTGTATTTTTAACCACAGCTTGTCTATAGGGATATTCCCACATAAGTGGAAACTTGCATCTGTTTGCCCCATACATAAAGGAGGCGCCAAGAACTTGCTGAATAACTACAGGCCCATTTCTTTGCTGAGTTCTATTTCCAAGCTTCTGGAAAAACTAGTGAACAGACGGTTAGTACATTTCTTGGAAACCCGTAACCTGATCTCTCAACGACAATTCGGCTTTCGTAGAGGTAAAACTACTGAGGATGCAGTTCTATTGCTAACTTCTAAAGTGTCATCACAGTTGGACACGGGCCAATGTTGCGTGGGAGTCTTTGGATTTAGCGAAGGCATTTGACACGGTCTCCGTCCCGATACTACTTAAAAAACTAGACGGCCTAGGAATTCGTGGAATAGCTGCAGATTGGTTTAAAAGCTACTTATTAGAAGAGAGACAGTGTGTCAAGATCCTACAAACTCTCAGTAGCACTCAAACTGTATCCTTTGGAGTGCCCCAGGGTAGCATTTTGGGCCCCACTCTGTTTAATTTTTACATTAATGATATGCACGATCTCCCAATTAACAATTCTGAAATTATTTGCTACGCCGACGATACAGTAATTATTTTTCACGGAAAAAATTGGCAAGAGGTTCAATCTTCGACAGAACTTGGAATGTCTCGGATGAATGGATGGCTGCAACAAAACCTACTTACCCTTAATACTAGTAAAACAAAATATGTATACTTTCACAAAACTGCGGCATCAGCACCCCCAAAAAATCTAACAATAAAAATCCACAAGTCTTCCTGTCCGAGTCATACTTTCTGTGGCTGTCAAACTATTGATAGAGCAAAATTTATTAAGTATTTAGGAATATATATAGATGAAAATTTAAATTTTAAAAAACATTTTGAAGGTCTCTCTGGTCGAAATAGAAAGGTCATACATATCATGCGCTGTCTCCGAGATATTGCAAGTAAAGAGTTGCTAAATTCCATCTACCTGGCCATGTGTCAATCTTTAATATTGTATTATAAAACCTGTTGGGGAAATGCAGCGAAAACCTACCTTATACAAGTGGAGCGAGCACAACGTTCTATCCTTATAGTCATGCTTAGGAAACCGTACAGGCATCCAACAAATGAGCTGTACAATGAAAGTCGCGTTTTAAGCGTTCGACAACTTTTTATTTACAGGACGTCCTTAGCTGTGCATAAGTCAGTTATACTTTCGGATAAATATAAAAAATGGCTAACCAAAGAGTTTTTAAAATTCCTACCCCGTCAGTAAACACATTCTTTGCTCACCGCTTTGGTGAATTTAGTAGGGCACATGGATACAACAAAGTGGTAAAATATTGTAATATAAAAGATAAGTCAGTCTGTGAAGCTAAACATATTGTAATGAACTGGTTGCTCACTTTAAACTACACAGATACTGAGGATATCCTTAAAATATCAAGATAGGCTAGTAATCTCATTTTTTATTTTTTTCTTTATAAATACTGTTTCTTTTTACCATTAGATAGATAGATAGATAAAACTCTTTATTGTACATTCACCATATAACATAAGTTTCACAAAGAGAAACACAGACAAATATAACATACAATGGGCGGTCTTATCGCTAAAAGATTAATTAGATATTTTTGTCTTCTCTTATGTAATTACGAGTCAAGTAGTCACACCGGGACAAACTACCTACTGTACAAGTTCATGTGAGATTGGTCTTCGCGATACAGGCTTGGCCTAGTGCGAGGACCACTGATAGCTATGAAATGTTTGTTAGTTTTTATGGTATTATTTTTAAATACTTTAGAAATTATTAATTGTCTGTTTACTTGTGATTGATTGTTAAACTTTGTCTAAATAAATATTTTTTTTTTATCTTTTTATCATTCTAACTGTGAAAGAATTTCAAAAATCGGTTCAGTAGTTTTTGAGTTTATTTGTTACAAACATACAAAATACAAATCTTTCCTCTATAAAATATTAGTATACTTAGATATAGATATAAACTAATGTTGTATCTGCTATATAGCTTCAGTCGAAAATTATATTAACGAAAATCCTAGGGTCTTTTGGTCTTAAATCATAGTCTAAGTCAACATCCATCGCACAACCAGGACTGATGTTTCTTCTACCAGTTCTAGATCGGAAATTTGTAATCATTTTGCTAATTATTTTCAACACAATTAACAAGCGGTTGGTATTCTGGATTGGTAAACCGGTCTGGACATATGGGATACAAATCTGGAGCACCACCAGCAAATCCAATCGCACAACCATACAACGGGCCCAAAATAAAATCTTACGCACTCTTGTAAACGCACCATGGTTCGCAACTAACAAAGAGATCCATGAGTATCTAGAGGTTCCGACAGTTGAAGAGGAAATAAAACTTAGAGGAAGCCGATACCTGGACCGCCTTCAAAGTCATGCTAATCCACTAGCAAGAGCACTACTCGACCCACATGACACTAAGCGGTTGAAGAGAAGCCATGTGCTGGACAACCTGCTAGAATAAGGGGATACAAATCTGATGAGACTGAATCCCAAACGCGAGAAAATCCACCAACGCACCCGCCTATAGTAGACCAACTGATAGCAGAAGAAAATACAAAAAAAAATATTTTCATTCGTCTTTCTAGTTCAATCATCTAGTTCTGATAATTCGGATATACATATCTATCATTTGTTCCGCTTTCTCAATAAATTTATCTACAAATAGTACCTATGGGTGCCCATTTTGTCTCAGAAAAACGATTGTCCGAAAATCATAATCAATAACAAGTGTCTCCGAAACATTACCATCCATAATATTATGTTTCCATAAATATAATTCGCTATAGGATATTGTTCATCCGAATGCTCCTTACTCATACAATTATTTATTTTACCTAATATATAATTTCCATAAGTTTCATCGTTATAAACATGTGTCATAATAATAACGAACTATAAAACTTATCATCCCGAATATTTTCGAACTTTTGTTACAACAATCTGAAAACACTGCCTGCGACAGAACCGAGATGGAGAGATAGTAGGTTATTAGTTTTTTTTTATAACTATCCAAAAACACTGCCTGTGGCAGAACCGAGATGGAGACTTTCCATTATGGACCATCGATTTAAAGTCCATATTTTTATCCAGATCCAACACAGAGCACCCCGAAAAGAGTTGATTAGGTTCGATTTGAGTGACAGATCCGACACACAGCACCCCACTTTCCACGTGGTCTTGTCTAACGTACCCCTAGAGTGTATACAAGAGCTCGGAGGCGCGCAGGGAGCCCGTCCCGCCGCTGCACAGCGCCGGCGCCGCGAGCCGAGCGCAGGTGCCGCGTGTTGCTGCGCTAGAGTGTATACAAGAGCTCGGAGGCGCGCAGGGAGCCCGTCCCGCTGCTGCACAGCGCCGGCGCCGCGAGCCGAGCGCAGGTGCCGCGTGTTGCTGCGCTAGAGTGTATACAAGAGCTCGGAGGCGCGCAGGGAGCCCGTCCCGCTGCTGCACAGCGCCGGCGCCGCGAGCCGAGCGCAGGTGCCGCGTGTTGCTGCGCTAGAGTGTATACAAGAGCTCGGAGGCGCGCAGGGAGCCCGTCCCGCTGCTGCACAGCGCCGGCGCCGCGAGCCGAGCGCAGGTGCCGCGTGTTGCTGCGCTAGAGTGTATACAAGAGCTCGGAGGCGCGCAGGGAGCCCGTCCCGCTGCTGCACAGCGCCGGCGCCGCGAGCCGAGCGCAGGTGCCGCGTGTTGCTGCGCTAGAGTGTATACAAGAGCTCGGAGGCGCGGGGAGCCCGTCCCGCCGCTGCACAGCGCCGGCGCCGCGAGCCGAGCGCAGGTGCCGCGTGTTGCTGCGCTAGAGTGTATACAAGAGCTCGGAGGCGCGGGGAGCCCGTCCCGCCGCTGCACAGCGCCGGCGCCGCGAGCCGAGCGCAGGTGCCGCGTGTTGCTGCGCTAGAGTGTATACAAGAGCTCGGAGGCGCGCAGGGAGCCCGTCCCGCTGCTGCACAGCGCCGGCGCCGCGAGCCGAGCGCAGGTGCCGCGTGTTGCTGCGCTAGAGTGTATACAAGAGCTCGGAGGCGCGCAGGGAGCCCGTCCCGCTGCTGCACAGCGCCGGCGCCGCGAGCCGAGCGCAGGTGCCGCGTGTTGCTGCGCTAGAGTGTATACAAGAGCTCGGAGGCGCGGGGAGCCCGTCCCGCCGCTGCACAGCGCCGGCGCCGCGAGCCGAGCGCAGGTGCCGCGTGTTGCTGCGCTAGAGTGTATACAAGAGCTCGGAGGCGCGGGGAGCCCGTCCCGCCGCTGCACAGCGCCGGCGCCGCGAGCCGAGCGCAGGTGCCGCGTGTTGCTGCGCTAGAGTGTATACAAGAGCTCGGAGGCGCAGGGAGCCCGTCCCGCCGCTGCACAGCGCCGGCGCCGCGAGCCGAGCGCAGGTGCCGCGTGTTGCTGCGCTAGGGCGTAGGGACTGGGACTGGACTTAATTGTGCCGACGCTCTGACTTTACCGTTATACAAGGTGTCCCAAGAAATAGTGATCTAATAAAGCTGGAGGTAGAGGACCTCGGGGGCTATCCGAATCACCTCCATGTATGTTCCGCGATTTTTCGCATTTTCGGAGTGATTTTTTTTTTACCTAACGCCAAGTGTGATTTTATGTATGAAGTCATGAATTATTGTGATAGATGCTTGATTTTAACACTTTAATTTTTGACACTTATTGTAAATATGTAATTATTTGACATTTTTAACATGTGTCATTTGATATGGAATATGGAATTATGGAAAATATGGAATTTATTTTGAAATCTGATAAGCGTACCTACTACGAAAATATGTTAGGATCGAGTAGGAATGCCTCAAAAGCGATGTGGGGTGTTATTAATAGAGAAAGGGGGAAAAATAACACCCCTCTTATAGATTTCACGGACATAGTTGTGAAACCGGACGGATCTGAGTTCTCTAATAAAAAAGAACTAGTAAATACCATGAACGCCAGGTTTTTAAGCGCGGCTGAGTCTTGCGGAGCGCCAAGCGCTAACATCGCCGATGTGCACCGGGCTTTAAGCTTAGCGTGTACGAGTTCGGACCGCTCATTACGGTTTCAGATGTTTAGTGCCAACGAAGTATTACGCATAGTTAGGACACGAATACCACCCAAGGCCTCCAAGGATATATACGGTATATCCATGAAACTTCTACGGGACGCAATTATTCCTCTTGCCCCGATTCTCGCCCATGCTTACCTACAACACATGCATCAGACAGGGATCCTATCATTGTCCAATGAAAATAAGCAAGGTGTCACCCTTATTTAAAGGCAAGGGTAGGAGATGCAACATAGACGGATATCGCCCTGTCTCAATAATACCGGCGATAGCGAAGGTTTTTGAAAACGGACTTAGTTCCCGTC
This sequence comes from Pasiphila rectangulata, assembly GCA_963082625.1. Lineage (NCBI taxonomy): Eukaryota > Metazoa > Arthropoda > Insecta > Lepidoptera > Geometridae > Pasiphila > Pasiphila rectangulata. The sequence goes on from OY720242.1 coordinate 22,365,968, forward strand.
TTATTGCATTTCTTTCAGCGACGGACGCCCTGTCTGACCAGCAATATGCCTATCGCGAAGGCCGATCGACCACATCACTGGCGCGGCAAGTCATAAGCCACATACTAGCCGCTCGCGAAATGAAACAACAGGTCGCAGTGATATGCTGCGATCTGTCGAAAGCGTTTGATGTAGCCGACCATAACATATTGGCGATCAAACTGCATCACTACGGCATCGGCGGCAGGGCACATGACCTGCTAAGCGACCTCATGCGGAATCGGTCGCAAGTAGTGCTGGGTAGCGGTGGGGAGGCAATATCAGATCCACTGAAATCGAGGAAGGGCGTCGCCCAAGGTTCCTCGGTGTCAAATATATTGTTCTCCTTACTGCTGAATGACCTTCCCAGTTTCGTCACAAGTGCGAAGGTTTTTATGTATGCTGATGACGTAGCTGCGATTGTTACTGCACCCTCTATAGACTTGTTGGAGGCGAAACTGAATGGCACGGCGGCACGACTGGTGAAATGGTTTGGAATGAACGGGTTAGCTCTTAACCTAGACAAAACTCATTTCATCCATTTTTACCTTTCGGGCTGCGCACCAAGGCAGATTGTAGTCATAGCCAATGGAATGCTAGTCGAGCAGGTGCAGGTTATTACCTTCCTGGGCTTTCAGTTGGATAGAGGACTGCAGTGGGCGAGCCATATCCACAAGCTGTGTGGATAAGACTGGGTGGTGCGTGTTACGCGCTGAGCCGGATGGCGCGCGTGGTGTCCACCGAGGTGGTCCGTGCGTGCTTTTTTGCAACCGTCCAGTCGCTCCTCCAGTACGGCGCCGAGCTGTGGGCGCGCGCAGCCGATTGGGAGCGCGCGTTCCGAATGCAAAAAAGGGCTGTACGAGCGATTGTGAGGATCCCCAGCGATCAGTCAGCGAGGCCTCATTTTAAGTACCTGAGGATTCTTACTTTGCCATGTCTGGTAATTTATCAGGTGGCAATGTACGTTAGACAGAACCAAGACTTATACGCATCGCTAGGCGCGGCACATACGTACCAGACGCGGAGCCGCGACAGACTAGCCTCGGTGTCGCACACACTGGCAAAATCCTCCAAGTTGTCACATGTCATGGGCCCAGCAGTATACAACAGGCTCCCCAGCTCTGTTACACAAGCCAAAAGTCTGCCCGCATTCAAGTCCAAACTAAAGTGCTGGCTTATTGAGCAAACCTTTTATAGCTATGACGAATTCGTAGCTCATAAGGAATGAATTTTCATTTTTTTAATAATTATTTCTTTTTTTATTGTACCTACCTACTTTGGTTATTATTTATTTTCTATTATGATTTTGTATGTCTGTTTTTTATCTTTTTAATCCTTATATTCCTATAATCTATAATTATTATGAATAATGTCAAATAGTTAAAATGTAAAAAATCCAATTCAATTATGTTATATGTATAAAAAATGACTTGTAATTATTATTACCAATAAATGACTATTATGACTATTATGATCTTAGTCACATTTTTAAATCATAAGTAATAAAATAATTTCCATTCTGGAAAGTTAATTGATGATCAACCTCTAGAGGTTGATCGTCAATTAACTTTTATGGTCACTTACAATATCTATCTATATCAATATTTTATTGAGCTTGATTCGGATAGACCTTGAGGTCGTCTACCTCCCAGCTTTATTATAAAATAAATAAATAAATAATGCTGGACAAATCACACAGCATCATCTAGCCCCAAGCTAAGCAGAGCTTGTGTTATGGGTACTAGATGACTGATATACTTAATACAATATACTACATAGTATGTAGATAGATATTTTTATTTTATTATAGAAAAACACCCAGAACACCCTGAAAAAATATCTGCAGATCATACAGACATTTGTTCCGAGGCGGGAATCGAACCCGCAACCCCTGGCGTCGCAGGCGGACCTTCGCCCACTATTAGATCACTTTCTTGGGACACCTTGTAGATATAACATTTACCAGAAAAACAAATGTTGTATCTCATTATTTTCTAAAGAGTCAATTACTGCAAAGGGTAGATGAAATCAGTGATCTTGGAGTAATCATAGATCGTAAGCTAATTTTCGACTCACATAATATAACATCCATAAAGGGTCTAGGGCACAGAACAGATAAAAATGAGTAGAATTAGCATGATGCCTTTTTACTAAGAGAACCAGTGTCGCTAAACTCACACATGTAAAAACTAACACACATAGAAATAAAAATTCTCATTGGTTCAAATAGTACCTTAAAAAGGACATAAAATCATAAAACTAATTTTATTGATATTCAACCTTATAACGATCGCTACATGGTTCAAAGCTCAATAAAATAAACAGTGATAAAAAATTAATATCTAATTTGCCTACTCATCAAGAGATGGCGCTATTGCCAAATATTTTTTTATAGTCTCTATTCCCAGGAAATAAGATAATTAATACAATGGCTGCTTTTCCTGATTGCTTGATTGTACACAACACAAAGCTACTCAACGATAGATGGCGCTATTGCAATCGATTTTTATTATAGTCTCTATCAACGAGACATAAGATAGATAATACAATGGCTGTTTATCGATTGCCCAGAAAACATAGCTATTTCCTTAGTGATGTACCAATAAGGATACGAGCCGAATGTATCGATATCGATCATTACCTACTGATGAATAACGAAATAGGTACGTCAGGTTATTTGTGGTGGTCGAAATAAAAAGCTTGCCTTTTCTTTTATTCTTTAATGACAATGAATGAAAATTTATTGTCCTTGAAATAGGACGTACTTGTTAATTATCTGTCTTTTGTAAGTTTTACGTTTATTTTTAATAAATGATGGATACGCACATTTTTGTATTTATTATTTAATAACTTTTAATGAAAATTTATTGTCTTTGAAATAGGACGTACTTGTTAAATAACTGTGTAGCGCGACAAACGCGCCTCTAACTCGTGTGTTAGAACGCACCTTACGCGTGGTATGTTGGTAGTTCTTTACCCTCTCACCTCTGCCAACCTCGGCTAGGTGGCGTGCGCGGACGCTTCCCGCGGATCCGCATTACGCCAAAATCCGCGAACCGGCCGCATCAGCGCGCCGCGATCTAGCCTGTTTTATTTGATCGTAATTGTTGTGTATCCCGTCTTTACTAATTATATTTTACATTTTATCGTGCAACGAACTCTTTTAATACAAGCCCAAACCCAGAGAGAGACAGAAAAGTACCTAGCCTACAAGTGACGCCCAACTCGCGGGCACGATAAATACCTAGTGTAACTTCAGTGCAAAATCGTGTTACCTATCGTAAAAACATGAGTGCCTATTGCGAACTAACATACCCACCAATAGTGCATTCCACGGGATTACTAAAACAGTGAAAATCAAAACACGTGCGTGAAAATTTCGGGCGAGTCCACCCTACCTACCTACCTACCGAGCGGCAAACGGAAACGGAACACCGACTGGCAAGCGCGCGAGGACGAGTCCACTGTGTAACTACGCGGAGAGAAAACACGTGTTTCCAGTGTACCTACCGCCTTCCATTCGACGAGTACCTACCTAACCTTTGTCGTACGTGGTCGTAGAAGAGAATACCATTCGTTACTACCTACTATCTACCGTGTAATAGAGAGCGTGAAGCAGAGGAAACACCTACCTACCCTGTTACTATGCCGCCAACGACACGTGCGAGGAAAAGTAACGAATCGGAGTCGGATACCGACAATGAATTAGATAATACAGTCGTACCACCATCCACCATAGAACCATCACCAAGCATAGCTATGACAGAAAGCATGCTGCAGACCCTTGTCTTTAACATCACCCAAAGTCAAGCGGAGACGAACAGAGTTTTGATTGAAAGCATACTGGCAAATGCGAACGCCAGAGTACCATTCACTCCGTCGCCTAGTCCACACACCACGAGCTATGCTACGCATCCTGGGAATTTTTCTAAGTGCACGTCGCGATTCGACGGGTCGACGAAGGACGCGGACGAGCTGGAGGCCTTCATCGATGCCATAGAAGTGTACCGCGACTGCACCAACATCAGCGAGGAGCACGCACTGCGGGGCCTGCCCATGTTGCTGGTCGGCGAGGCCGCCGTCTGGTGGCAGGGAGTCAAGGCGTCCGTTCAGTCGTGGCACGACGCGATCCAACGGCTTCGGGGGATGTTTGGAGTGCCGAGACCCGCGTACAAGATCCTCCGGGACATTTTCACGTGCGAACAAAATAGTGAACGGGCGGATATATTTATATGTAAAGTGCGAGCATTACTATCAAAACTACCCTATCATGTGTCGGAAGTGATGAAGGTCGATATAGTGTACGGGTTATTAGACCGTAGAATAAGAAAGCGTGTGTCTCGTGACGCGGTAGACGAGTTGGAACAGCTGATCACTAAGGTCAGGTTAGTCGAGGAGTCATTGGCAGAGGTGAGTACATCCAATATTTTTACCAATGTGAGCTCCATTAACCCTCGAACCGCGCAGGACCGTTCTAACACACGCGTTAACCCTGCAACTGCTGTAGGTGAATCTGTAAACTTACCAAAACCTACCGAGAGGTCAATGACCGAATCGCGGAGAAATAACGCACCTCGTAGCGATAGTAGTGAGAGATCAAAACGCGTCCGGCCGAAATGTAATTTTTGCAAACTCTTTGGTCACACCACTGATAATTGCCGGCGTCTTGAAAACAAAAAATCGAATCAAGTTGATGGTTCTGATAAATCGGGCAGTAATAACAGTACGCAGATACGTTGTTACGGATGCGGTCAGCTGGGAGTCGTGCGTTCAAAGTGCGAAATATGTAAGAGTGCACCTAGCACGAGTACAGGTACCCCTAGCACGAATAGGTCAGATTTTTGTACCGCGAATGTCGAAGAAAACTGTGACTTGCGACCATTAGTCGAGATTGAAGTAGTAAAGCGGAAAGGGGTAGCTATACTAGATACAGGGGCAACCCATTCTATCGCGGGACCAATGTTGTACAGTTTACTCGTGGATGCCAACGTAGAGTTTTTAAGTACTTCCCGTACGATAGGGTTGGCCGACGGTTCCCAACAAGTATGTACCGCGCTCGAATGTACCATTGACGTCAACTTAGCTGGACGTAAGATACCTACTTTATTTCTAGTCCTACCTAAAGCTCAGACGCGAACGCTATTAGGTAGAGATTTTATTTTGAATGCATGCATTGTATTGGACTTACCTCAGAGCAGCTGGTGTTATAACGACGAGCCTGAAAGATGGCATCCGTTCGTCACGCGCTTTGACCTTCCTACCGCCAGCGAGATGGAGTTGATGAGGGTAGACGCGTCCAACTTGATGTTGCGAGATGATGAGGGCACTAACCTGACTTCAAGTCAGCGAGCCCAGTTGAACGCTTTGCTAGTGAAGAGGGCCGAACGTTTCGCAAAAGATGGCCCGCCGACAGAGTATGCGACTCACCGTCTGAAGATAGACGAGAACCAGGAACCGATAGCTAGCCCCCCCTACCGGATGTCTCCCGGGAAGAAAGCGATCCTGGAACAGGAGGTACAGAAGCTCCTGGATGCCGACGTGATTGAAGAATGCGACTCACCTTGGGCAGCCAATGTGGTGCTCATGACGAAGAAGGATGGCGGAGTCCGGCTCTGTGTTGATTACAGGAAGTTGAACGCTGTAACCGAGCCCGACCGTTATCCGCTCCCGCGCATTGAGGATGTCCTGCACGCCGCTAAGAACACCAGCTTCATGACCACCCCAAGATAGGGATAAAACAGCTTTTGTGAGTCCATTAGGATGCCACAGATTCAAGAGAATGCCGATGGGATTGCGGAACTCTGGAGCTACCTTCCAAAGACTGATGGACAGGTTCAAGTCCGGAAAGGACCTGGCAAACGTGTCCCTACTTGTTTACCTGGACGACGTCATCATTCTCTCAGAGTCTTTTCCTAAGCACTTGGAAGACCTGAACGCCGTGCTTGACAGACTCGAAATGTACAACCTCAGGATAAACCGAGAGAAGAGCTGTTTCGCACGTGAATCTGTCAAATTCTTGGGCCACGTGATTGTACCGGGTGGAATAAAGACAGACCCCGAGAAAACACGGTTTTCCATCGCTAATATGTACCCTCCAAAGAACATCAAGCAGGTGAAAACCTTTTTGCAAACGTCCAGCTGGTTCCGGCGATTTATACCCAATTACGCCGAAGTTGCCAGACCTCTGACGGATCTTCTTAAAAAGGACAGCACCTGGTCGTGGACCTCTAAGCAGCAAGAATCTTTCGATCGCATCAAACATCTACTAGTCTCCGCTCCAATACTTCGGCAGGCGGATGAGTCGAAGCCATTTACCATGAGAACGGATAGTAGCGGCTACTGCCTCGGAGCAGTGTTGATGCAGGGGGAGGGCCCCGAGGAACGACCGGTCGAATACGCAAGCCGCATGTTAAATAGCGCTGAACGGAATTATAACACGACGGAGAGAGAAGCCTTGGCAGTGGTATGGGCCGTTACAAAATTTCGCGGTTACATCGAGGGATCAGAGGTTGTGATAAAGAGTGACCACCAACCTCTGCGATGGCTTATGACCGTTAAATCGCCCAGTGGCCGCCTAGCGAGGTGGGCCTTAACGCTGCAAGAATACAATCTCCGAATCGAGTACATACCTGGCAAGTCAAATGCCATTGCCGACACACTCTCCAGGCCGCCTTGTAACGATGAGACCGACTGCGACTTATGTTTTGCAGAAGTCGATTTTCCGACAAGAAGCCCCAAGGATATTCGCGAAAACCAGCTCAAGGACCCTGAAGTGCGGAAAATCATAGAAGGTCTTGAAGCCACCGACGATCCGTTTAAGGGGAGAAATTGGTCCGACCGGGGATTTGTGATATCAGACGGCGTATTATATAGATACGGACCAGAAGAGTGCGAGGAAGAAACCGCAAACCTGGTCGTGCCGGAGCATGAACGAGACAGTATTCTGTCGGAATACCACGACGCACCAACGGCCGGACACTTAGGAGTGGAGCGGACGTTAGACCGGATGAAGGCTAAGTACTACTGGCCTGGAATGAGGCAGAGTGTTATGGCTTACCTGAAGAGGTGTGTTGAATGTCAAAGGTATAAAGCCCTCAACAGGAAGCCAGCCGGATTACTGCAGACGCCTGCTACTAACCGCCGCTTCGAAGTCATCGCCGTGGATCTCTTCGGCCCACTCCCGGAGACAGCCGACAAGAATAAGTGGATTCTTATCATAGAAGACACTTGCTCCAGGTGGGTCGAACTATTCGCTCTGCAAACTGCTACCAGCTCAGACTGTGCCAAGACCCTGATTACCGAAGTGTTCCTGAGATATGGAGTACCCAGACGAGTCGTGAGTGACAACGGGGTCCAATTCATCAGTGAGGTTATGCAACAGGTGTGCCATTCGTTCGGCATTACCCAGTCACTTTCACCTGTGTATCACCCGCAGGCCAATCCCGTTGAAAGGAAGAACCGTGACCTGAAACCCCAGCTCGCTATACTAGTTGGTAATGACCATGGCAACTGGGATACCCACCTACCAGCGATACGCTTCGCAATGAACTCCGCCATAACTAGCAGTACCGGATACTCACCAGCGTACCTAACTTTTGGTCGGGAGATCCGTGCTCCAGCTGACGTAATCGCAGACATGCGCGCTATCGTTGAGAGCGACCATGTTATAACAAGCCTTACTCCTTACCTTCGGCAAATCTCCAAAGTACTATTTGAAGCAAGAGAAGTACATGAGAAAGCCCAAGCGAACCATAAGCGCTACGCCGATGAAGGTCGTCGCCCTGCCCCGGACTACAACCCCGGCGATCTTGTGCTCTTAAAGACTCAGGGTAGCAACGACACGACCAGCGGCCAAACACCAAAGTTCATACCACGTAGGGACGGACCGTACCGCGTTAGGGAAGCCGTTAGCCAAACTACATACATCTTAGAGAAGATTAGCGACGGAGAAACTTTAGGTAGATACCACGTCTCTCAGCTGACCCCATTTGTAGGCGACATACAACCGCCGGTCAATGAGAAGAGGAAGCGTGGTAGGCCAAGGCGTTTTCTTGACTGACCTAGACGTGAGGGCACTGTGTCTCGGTCAGAGGGGGAGGTTGTAGCGCGACAAACGCGCCTCTAACTCGTGTGTTAGAACGCACCTTACGCGTGGTATGTTGGTAGTTCTTTACCCTCTCACCTCTGCCAACCTCGGCTAGGTGGCGTGCGCGGACGCTTCCCGCGGATCCGCATTACGCCGAAATCCGCGAACCGGCCGCATCAGCGCGCCGCGATCTAGCCTGTTTTATTTGATCGTAATTGTTGTGTATCCCGTCTTTACTAATTATATTTTACATTTTATCGTGCAACGAACTCTTTTAATACAAGTCCAAACCCAGAGAGAGACAGAAAAGTACCTAGCCTACAACTGTCTTTTCGTAAGTTTTACGTTTAATTTTAATAAATGATGGATACGCACATTTATGTATCGTTCTGTTATGGCTTTTATCAAATCACTGACATGATTTGATGCGGGGAACTGTCCGACTTGATGAAAGTTTATATTTTCGAACAGTTTTTCTCCAACAAACTTACGTAATATTTTCACTATTATAAATTCTTTTTTTATTACCCTTCCATCGAAATACCCTTCCATACATCGAATAACAGCTTCTGCTACTTTGCATATTCTGATTATGTCATCAGATGGATAAACCAGTCCGCCCTTATCTTTGGCTACTATGAATTTGTGTAGCGAATTTATTTGTTTCGTAATAAGTGCGCCAGCACAGACGTCACAATTTAATTTCTTAATTAAAATTCGGGCAATGTAACCTGCAATGTGTGCTATAGCTTGGGAACTGAATTCTGAAATGTTACTTAACAGTTCACCAATTTCTTGTTCTTCGGTATGGTCTTCTATCCAGTCATCATTTCTCAAATCTAAACCAGTTGTCTTATTTATACGTTCAACTGCGGATGAACAATTCATTATGGACAAATGTTCCAACTCAATACAATTTCCTGATCCGAATTTTTTTATTTCAATATGCACTAACAGTTTTTTGTATGCAGCTACGAGTTGCCGTGCTGTAGGGTTGTTATTTAATCCACCATGTGCTCTAATATTACCGAATAACAGCTCTAGATGATCCTGGCTTAGTTTGTAAAATGGCAGGTATATGATAATTTTTTCTTCAATAAGGCTTGAATATAGATGTTTTAATGCTTCAGCACATCCTATGAAACCCAAAAATCCGATTTTTCGGGAACTTTCTGTCAAAAGAGTACCATCTTCCTGTGACAAATGTGAAAGGTACTCACAAGCCATATTCAAATAATCAAATATTTGTGCTGCGTTGCGCTTATTTATAGCTTTCTTAAAACCATATTGTTGTAAGTTTCTTGAATTAAATATGTCAAACATATTGTTAATTAAAAGTATAAACTTCTCAGTAGCCTCACTTTCTTTAAATGCATCAATTTGCAAATCTTTTCGGCAAAACTTCATAGCTTCTACACTTAAGCTAAAAAGCTGTGTAGCTAATTTGACCTTCATCCTCTGATTTTGGAAGTTAATATGGCAGAATCTAAGTTTATTAGAAAGATGAAATCGTTCATTTTCTTGTATTTTATTAAGTTCAATCAAATATTGCCACTGCAGTTTTTTTCCATCTTTGTCGACAAAACTTTTATACGTCTGAAATGCATTACGCAAAAGTTTTATCATATGACAGGGATCAAGTATTATAACAACAGGTTCTTTTGTCACAGGATGTTCAAATGCCACATTTCCGTTCTTAAAAGTGCAACCTAGATGTCGTGCCATAGAGACATTTGCTGCACATCCATCAAATGTTAGTGCCACAATTTTGATGCCTACTTCGTGGACACGTTCTATACATTATTTTACAAGCTTACTGCGTTGTATTCCTGTGACTCCATCTACCAGGAAAAAGGCTACAGGTACCTTAAAATTACTGTTTATGGCTGTTATTAAAAACACCAAAACTTCTTTGGCTTCTGCTAGATGGTCGCCATTTATTCCTGTTCCGACATCAACGTAACCATGAAGTTTCTGTCCATCCCATTCAATTCGTCGACGTATATCCATTTCATCTATCACTAATGTAGCTAATAAGGGATGACTTGATGAATCAGCTTTAAGTTTTAGAGCTACGAAAGACTCTTTTGTAAAACCTGGCTCTCCGCCTATGCTCGCATACCATTTTTTTAGTGTTTGTGGATGAGGCAAACAGCTGTTGAATGTACTGCGTACATATTCATAAGCCTTGGGCGAGTAATAATGGAGTGTAAGAGCAAAGCTACGGAGTTCTTGTGAATATTGTTGTTTTGTAACAACACCTGATTTTAAATTTTGTACTTGTCTAGTAACCAAATCATTCACCTGGAAAAAAATTAGGAGTTAAGTACGTAGTTTAATAATAAAATTAACGTACCGTTGTCTATGCACATTGTCACATTAGTGACGCCATATTCAGTCAAATAAATAAATTACACTCACCTTAACATCAGTGTTTTTAAGATTAGTTATATTTTCATTACTCATATTGAACTTTTCTTCTAAATCCTTTAAAATGTCTTCAATTTTCTTTACTTTCTTTTTCAGTCTGCGATTTTGTGTTTGTAGTCTCCTTATTTGCAATTTCTGTCTTTTAATTTTATTTTCATTCCATCGTAACTTCCTGTTTAGTTTTATTTTCCGAGGAGTAGAAGCAGCTGAGCTGAAGTCTGCATTGCTATCCGCACGATATGTATCAATTTTTGTTCTTTTCTGTGTGACATAGCTCGTTAAGTCTTCTGAATCAAGTTTCCGCTTATGTCTCTTTGGCGTTGAAGAATTTTCTGAACTCGGTGTTGCTGAGAGATTTTGTGCCTGTAGTTTTTAATACGTTTCATTAGATTTAGATTTTACGTACCTATTCGTTACATAGATAAAGGTAATTAATTAAAATAAGACGTCATGAATATAATTACCATAATTACCTGAAAACACAAAATTTTTAGAGTCGGTATAGCTGTGTCAACAATGTATTTGTTTCCACTTTTTTTTATTAGAAAATCTTGGTTCATAAAGTGCTCTGAGCAAATTGTGCTGGTTTTTGAAGGAAACCAATTTTGTCTCCCAGTTGCATCGATCCATTTTTTTCTAATGTCTGGTGCCTTGGGAAAACTGAAACCAGAGAATACTTTCTTATACTTCTTCATAATTTGTCTATATTTTTTACCTTGTACCCAGTGGTTGGGTATTGATGGGTGTGTTTAGGGTCCACTTTCACTCAGTTTTTAGCAGCTAATTTGAAGAACGAAAATACGTATGTATTTTTGCTTTGAATTTTATTGTGCGACTGGTGTGACAAATACAAAATGGTAGGCTGGTATGGGATGCTATATGATCTACCTACATACACTACATTGTTTTTACTTAGGTTATAGATATTTAAACATTTACGCTAGAAGGTTTGATTTGATTACAACATACCGCCCACCAAAAGGACTGTAGGCCCTTTTACTTAAAAAATGTTCATATTTCACATAGGTTTTTACAGTTTTGTTTCCTCTTCCCTTGGACATCAGTGTTTGAAATGGGCCTGCAAAGTCTACACCGCTTAAAAGGAATGGTCTTGATGGTGTGACTCTTTGTTCAGGTAAGTTCCCCATTATTTGAGACTTTGTATTGGCTTTTATTCTGGCACATATTAAGCATTTATGGACATACTTCTTAACCATTGATTTTACTTTCAGGATCCAATATTTCGAACGCAAATAACACAACATTAATTGTATTCCTCCATGAAGTGTCTTAGCATGTGCGTCGGCGATGATCAAAGGTGTAAGTGAGTTTTCTTTTCCCAAAATCATTGGATTTTTTCTATCATTATCTAGGTTTGCATGGCGAAGACGACCGCCCACCCTGAGGGTATTTTTCTCGTCGAGGTATGGGGTAAGTGATCTTAATGAACTTTTATTCTTTACTTGTTTCTTTAATTTTAACGTTCCTATTTCCTCGATGAACTCTTCTTCTTGTACCTTTCTTATGCAAATGTTGAAGGAAATTTCCATGTTATTCAAATCTTTTTTATAGTTTAAAAATCTTCTACTTTAGGCTAGTGTTTTTATTAATTCTGTTAAGTTATTGAATGTTTCAAATTGCGATGTTAATGATTTTTGTTTTTCAGGTACTTCTGCAGTCAGGTAAGTATTCATTTTTGTTGTTTTCATTTCCATGTCTGTTGTTATAATTTCTTGTTTACTTATCTTGATCTCTGTTTCAGATAACCAACTCGGACCTTTCCACCACAAGTCACATTCCTTCAATGCTGAGAGCAAGATTCCTCGAGAGGCTAAGTCAGCGGGATTTTCATGTGACTGTACATGGTTCCAATATTTGTTGTTGATATTTTCTACGATTTCAACTAAACGATTTGCGATAAATGGCTTCCACCGGTTAGGTGCACCACAAAGCCATGCGATGACTGTCGTTGAATCTGTCCATGCATTCATTTGGGACGTTGGTATCCTCATTGCACTCCCAATTTGTTTCATCAGTTTGGATAAGAGCAGAGCACCACAAAGCTCCAATCGTGGTAAAGAAATCGTCTTCAGTGGTGCTACTCTGGTTTTAGCCGCGATTAGCTTTGTTTCAATGCAATCATCTTCAGTTTTGATTCTTATGTAGACAACAGCTGCATAGGCACGCATTGATGCATCACAAAATCCGTGGATTTCTACGTTTTCTATGTTTGCGTTGGTTGTCCCAATCCATCTGTCTATTCGTATCTCATCAACATTGTCGAAGTCCAATCTTATCTTTCGCCATTCATTTTCTAGGGTTTCATTAACTTTTTCATCCCAATTTACTTTTTCGAGCCATAACTTTTGGATTAAGATTTTAGCCATGACTGTACTTGGAGCTAACCAGCCAAGGGGATCGAAAAGCTTTTGCACATCTGACAAGATACTGCGTTTCGTAATGTTTTTTGGAATTGGTGCTAAATTCAGTTTGTATTGATAGTTGTCCTTGTTTAAATTCCAAATTATACCCAGTGTCTTAATTGTTCCGTCAAGATTCATATTTACTTGAATGTTTGTTGATCTTTTGTTCTCTTCAATGGACTGTATAAATTGAATATTGTTGGATGACCACTTCGTAAGTTGGAAACCGCCTTTTTGTAGGATGTCGGATACTTCTCTGGCTACTGTTATAGCGTCTTCCGCTGAGTCTGCGCCTGACAGAAGATCGTCCATGTAAAAATCTTCGTTGATTGTTTGTGCTGCCAGTGGCTTGTGTTTTCCTTCATCATTAGCTACTTGTTGTAGGGTTTTTACGCTTAAGTATGGTGCTGGAGCTGTACCGAAAGTGACTCGTAGAAGTCGATATTCTTCTAGAATCTTAGATTCATCAGATCGCCAGAGGATTCGTTGATAGTCTGCGTCGTTTTTTGATACCAAGATCTGTCTATACATCTGTTGTATATCTGCCACAAAGCAGACTCTTTTCATCCTCCATCTCATCAGAATATTTCTTAAGTCTTCTTGCAGCTGCGGACCAACCATCAGCTCTTCGTTTAGTGAAATGTTGTTCATGCCTTTACAGGAAGCATCAAATACGACTCGTGTTCGAGTGGTCTCCTTGTCTTCACGCACTACAGCGTGGTGAGGTAAGTACACTGATTGTTTTGATTCTCTTTCTATCTCAGGTACCTTCTCCATATGACCTTTTTGTAAATAGTCTTCAATTTATTTATTTATTTATTTATTTATTACAGGAATATTACATATTTGTTATTAGTGTTTTAAATCCTATGTTAGGTTTATCTAAACACTAAGTTCTCGATGTAATTTACACAACTAATTAATTAACTTATAAACTACCTAATACTACCTACAAATGCAACAAAAAACAATGAATGCAAAAAATATTTGTAGTGCGGTGTGAGCAGTGACGCACACACACTTCCAAGAATAGATAAATAAGGCTGTTCTATAGTGGCGTAGGCCAGTGCGCGCACGCACACGCGCTCACACTGACCTATAGGATGCTCCATCTTAATTTCTAAATGTGAAAATTATTAGTAAGGTTATTTAAAAAATATTTATTTAGCGTGCGTTTAATGTTATTAGAAGTTACTTTTGTTTTAATTTCTTGCGGAATATTATTAATAAGGTGAGGAAGGAGATATTGGGATGTTCTTTTTCCGTATTCATTGGTAATACTTGGTTTTACTAACTTTTTATTTAATTTACTTCTTGTTGATATCGGGTGACTTATGGGAACTTGTATTTCTGTACGGAAATACTGTTCTGTTAAAATCGAATAATTAACTCTGATATTGATAGGTAAAACCCCACAGAATTTGAAGAGTCCCAGGGGGTTCCCAGAGTATTTATTTTTAGTTTTTACGGGGACTATTAATTTAAGAAGCCTGTACTGTAGGTTGAAATTTGGTCAAGGTATGTTTTGTAAGTACGGCCATAACTACTTAAACCGTATGACACGATACTCTCCACTAAGGCTTTGTACATTGTTATTAAAACGTCAAACGGCACTCTGCTTTTAATAATGTATATTTTAGCCATTATAGCCCTAAGTCTGTCACTTATCATATCTATGTGATTAGCCCAATTAAACCTATGGTCTATAACAAGACCTAGGTACATGTGTGCATTGACTTGCTCGAGGCTTTTGCAACCACTAGTACATAGGCCATTGGGTGAGTGTAGACAATCGTGACTATGAGCTACAATATGAATGGTTTCTTCACAAAAGTTATGACTGGATCTGACATGAACAAATTTTGTTTTGTCAGCATTCAAAACCAATCCTGAATCATGAGACCACTTACATACCGCCATGAAGTCCCTTTGAATGTGATTTTCGGCCAATTTAATGTCTCGTTCAGCTGCCATTAAGCAGGTATCATCGGCAAATTGATATACCTTGCAATGCTTAATGACATTGTCAAGGTCGTTGACATATGTCAAGTAATGAAGAGGTCCAAGTACTGATCCTTGTGCCGTGCCTTCAGTCACGGTGATCCTCTCACTGTACTCGTCACCCACTCTCACTTGATAGCTACGGTTGCGAAGGTAATCAGCGCACCATTCAAGCAATTTGCCTCTGATTCCGCTGCAGTCCAGCCTCTTAATTAGTAGATCATGGCGCAATGTATCGAACGCTTTGCTATAATCTATAAAGACTAAAATGACATGCTTTTTTGAATCAAGATAACTGTTGACGTCATCTGTAAAGCGAGATAGTAAGAGCGTTGTACTTTTGCTCGGCTGAAAACCATATTGCTGAGATGATAGGATTTTGTTTTCTTGGCAAAACTTTTGCACAATACCACAGATGTACTTTTCAATTATTTTATCGACAACTGGTTGTATTGTAATCGGGCGATAATTTCCATAATCTGTAGCGTTACCTCCTTTGTGAATGGGACGTACAACACCTTTTTTTAATTCATTTGGATAACGTCCTGAAGCGACACTTACATTTATAAGTCGCGTTACTGCACCTACAATTCGGTCTGATAGCCGGATAATGTCTATAGCTCTGATACCATCAGCGCCTGGGGCCTTATGGGGATTGATGTTTTTAATAATTTTTTGTATATTTGCCTCAGTTGCTTTTGGATATAAAAACGATTTATTAATAGAATTTACATACTCAGATTCAATCAGTATATTGCTAGAACAGTTCGGTATAATAGATTTTACATTTGTTTGGAACTGTTTAGCAAAGTTATTTGCAATATTTCTTAGATTCGTTTCGGAACTAAAAGCCTTTGTAATTATAGTGTCAATTGATTTCGTAACTTTCCCTGCTATATTATTGATTATTTTCCATAACTTTTTACTATCGTTTTTACATTTGTTAATTTCTAATTTGTAATATTTATTTTTGCTTTTATAAATTACTTTATTGGTTTTGTTTCTAATTTTATTGTATTTAGCTCTTAGTTCTTTATTAAATACATCTTTAATCCACTCTGAATATAAATCATCTCGTTTTTTGCATAGATTTCGTATATTTTGATTGACCCAAGTGGTCTTATAACGTTTAGAATTACTAGACTTTTCAGTATATTTTGATTTATTCATTCATTAAAGCTTTCACTTATGAACTGATAGATTTGATCTGGACAGTTAGAATTGTTAGTCGCACTCCAGTCAACATCACATAATAGATTATTAAGTTTTGTATTATCAATTTTTGTGACGTAAAAAGGAGCAGCCTGTACATTAGAACAATCGATGAGCGTGGCTACGGTAAGCTTGTGGTCTGCCAGTACCGTGCCGAGCGCAGCGGTGTACGTGTCTTTCATGCGGGATCGGACAAAAATGTGGTCAATGCAACTTTTTGTTACCAAGTTATTGATGGTTTCTATCCTAGTATAATTATTGATTTATTTATTTATTTATTTACTTTAATCATAATTACAATAATTAAAGAAAAAAAAAACAAAAATGAACACAATTAAAAGTAACATAATAATCATAATTTTCATAATAATAATATGAATAAAAAATGAATATATAACAATTGAAAAATAAAAGAAAACGTAATCATCCTTCCTTCTCACAGAAACACAAACACTGACAATATATCCAGCCATCCATCCGCAAACAAATCACATTCAGGATTGGCGGTCAGGAGAGCGTTGAGTGCCGCGAGCGTGCGCGGTATGGGCGAGTTAGCTCGCGCCACGGTACGATGATGTGGCACGGCGAATAAATTATGCCGATATTATTAATAATTATTGATACCGCATGAAAGACCGTGTGCGCTCATTACATCCATGTATGATTTTTTTGTTGGGTTATTTAGCTTCAAGTTAATGTTAATATCGCCGAGAAATACCATGTCAGTGTTTGTGAACTTACCAAGCATTTTGTCTAGTTCAGTGATATATTGTTGTTTGTTGCTGTTTGGAGGCCTATACATGGCGCACAGAGTAACGGAATAATTATTATTGGTAAATGTGCCAATAATACATTCACAGTGTAATGTAGTGATTTTATGGCGTAAAAATTTGTGTTTGTTTTTAACGTAAACTATCAAACCACCGCCTCTGCGGTTTTTACGTAACTCTGTGTGCATTGTATAGCCGTTCAAATTATACAAACATTCGATATGTTTTGAGATGTTGGCCTCTGAAATAACTATTAGGTCAATCGAGGAATTGTAATCATAAATTATTTGTTCTAATTTAGAGAAATGTTTTATCATGGATCTAATGTTTACATGCAGAAAAGACAGGTTATGTAAGTAACTTGGTACTAAATTTTTATAATCAGAAAAACTTGTGCAGTCGTTTAATTCAGTAATATTATCTATGAGAGAATCCATAATTGATTTTTACTATACAACTGATAAAGAAAATAAATATAGGTTTCCTTAATTAGCGGATGACAAAATAGACTGAATGTCTCGAGGAGATCTTAGCTTGTAAATTACTTTTGTGTATTCTTCTCTCAATTCAGGTGATCTTTTGAATTTTCTCTCTAATTGTAAAAATCTTCTGGTTGCTATTTCTTTTGTGTTTCCGTCGGGAGATTGCGGGTTTGCTGTTTTGAATGGCAGTTTAACTATATATCTTCCTTCTTCATTTCTCGTTGTTTTGTCATACTCTTCGTTCGCAGAGTTTTTCTTCATTTGTTAAATGTCTATCAGTATCTACGTCTAACTCCCAGAATGCTCTCAGCATGTCATCAACGTCAACTTGATGGTGCATTACAACGTAAGTGCCTTCTTGTGGTTTCGAACAGATGTCGCCAAATAGTATCCATCCAAGTTTGGTTTTCTGAGCGCATGGTGCGCCTGGAGGGCCTTTGACGTAGGTTTTCTGTAGTATTTTAGCAAATTCTTTGACACCTAAAAGCATATCAACTGACCCTGGTGTGAAGTATTTTGGATCAGCCAGGTTCAGCCCTTTCAGGTGTGGCCATGGTTGTGTCATGATTGTTTTAGCAGGTATCTTTGTGGTCAGTTGTTTTGACATCACGTAGGCCTTGATTGGTAGACTAAAGCTTGTGTCCCACTGTGATCTTATTTGTAGCTGCACCACATGTTTTATTTCCTTTCTTGAAGATCCTACTCCTATAACATTTCCTCTCATAGGTTGTCTTTCTAGTTTCAATAGTTGAGTCGCCTTCTCGGTGATAAATGTTGCTTGTGAACCTTGGTCTATTAGCGCTCGTAGTGGAATGATTTGTCCATGTTCGTTTATTGCTTCCACAACTGCAGTCGCTAGTAGTGCTATTCCATGTCTGTTACTGGGATGTGACGTCACCATTGTGTTGATTTGTACTTCATCTTCTTCTTCTTCTTCCACCACATGTTGTGAAGCCAGCGGTTGTGTTTGTGAGGTGCTTGGTGAAGCCGCTGATTTCTGTGCCTTGTTTACATGTAGTAGAGAATGATGACGACGTTGACATATTTTACAGGATACAGGCAGTCTACATTTGAATGCTGCATGCCCCGGTAATAGACAGTTGAAACATAGTCGTTTGTTTGTTACATATTCGCTTCGTTCAGTAGGTTCCATCTGCGAGAATTCTTTGCAGTGGCTCAGTGTGTGGTTATCATTGCACTTGATACATTTTCTTGTTACAGGTTCGGCAACGTAATGCGATCGTTGGCTGACAGGTTTGCCTTCCTTCGTCGTGCTGTTTGTGATTAATTCCAATGTACGGAACTTTGATTCCATAAATTTCCTAAGTTCTTTCCATGTAGGTAATGCTTCCGTTTCTTCCTTATATGATTGCTCTTCCCAGGCCTTGTGAGTCTCTGGGTCCAACTTCTGGACTAGCAGATGTATAATGATAGGATCCCAAGAGTCCGTTTTTATCTCCAAATTATGTAAATTATTTAGGCATTCAGTTGTTGTATCTAACAAACCTTTCAAATGAACAGCTGATTGGGAAGTCAACTTTTTTTGGTTAAATAATTTCTTCATGGTATTATTCAGAATTAATCGTTTGTTGCCATACCTTTGTTTCAGTAATTCCCATGCGTTACTATAGTTGTTGGATGTGATTTGGACATGTCTCAAGAGTAGCTCGGCTTCATCGCTGATACTTGTTTTCAAATAGTGTAATTTTTGAACATCATTCAGGCTTGTGTTGTCGTGAACCAATGATATAAATAAATCACTATATGTTGGCCAAGCCTCGTAGGTTCCGCTGAATGTAGGAAGTACAATTTTAGGTAATTGTACTTTCATGTACGACTGATTATGGATACTTGTATTTGTCGCAACTGATTACTGCATAGAACTTTCTTTTATTTGAATAAGCATGTCTTTCAGGTCACCTTGTAGTATGTTATACAAATCTTCATAAATAAAATACTCTTCATTTAAAAAATACGGCAAAGCCCCTTTTAATTCCTTCGGTGTAATTTTTACAAGTTCTTGGTGAGCATTCTTGAAAATATCCCAATGGTCATCAATTATTTTCATACGTGCTTCGATGTATCCTCTTGTCAATCGAGCTTTCTTCAAGTTTTTTTTCTTCAAGGCTTTCGTTTTTACACTCTAAAACGGCACAATACGGCATTTTTATATTTTTTTTTGTTTTTTTTTTAAGTAGGTACGTTTACTCTGCTAAATTAAAACACGACTGAAGTAAGCGGTGCTTGAAGTGCGCAGTACTGCGCCTACTAGGTGTTACGCGAGCCCCGCCTACTTACTATTTCTATGTTTTCTCTGTTCTGTGGTCTAGGGCATTAGCATTTATAATGCGTTCTTCAAAAATATTAATAACATTAAAACTAAGTATCAAAATTTTGTATTGTACCTTTGTAAGATGCCACCTAGAATAAGCATCCCAGATCGGCGTCCACAGTAGGAAAATTACTAATATCTTGTGACATTGTCACAGGATGGGAATATCAAAACATTACTTCCCATATATAGGGCTAGGGAGGTACGGGTAGTACAGTCACGTTCATAGTAAAGGATGTGGTATCCTACATTTTATACTGGCCGACTAACAGGCCCGGATTAGCTCCTAGGCCCACAAGGCCCGGGCCTAGGGGCCCTCCAAGTCTAGGGGCCTTTATGGCGGAACATTCATACCCCTAAAGTCTGCCTTGCCCGAAAAATTGGCACTTATTTTTCCAAATATAAATAAAAATGTCAAAAAGAACGATGTCAAACTAATCATTGAAAAAACCATAGAACAAAAATAGTGCCTGAATTCAAGGAAGAACGTCACGACGCATATTCCTACAGATGGAACTAATTGGCCGCCTCTGCGCCGCGCTGGCCTGCTCGAGGCCATCACTGTGCTCAAATATCAAGTGCCCAGGGTCCTGCATCCTCGATCCGGGCGCCGACTAGCGTTGTAAGGCTTAGTGGTATCCTTTACTATGCAAGGAACTCGACTGTACATACCTAGTGAAATAAGAACACTTAGAGCACTTGTTGCCTTTTATTAGGTGTTATTTTAATTGAAAAAATCACATTAATTATAACAGGTTCCCTGTCCCCATACATACGATTTTGGAGCATTACCCATGTCCCGCGATTTTTTTCGGTTTTTGACCTCATTTTGAACATAAATGAAAATTCATGTGTATTTTGAAGAATATTATACATAAAATTGCCCCTAAAAAGAATATAAAAAAAATGTATCAATTATGATACATGAGCGTATAGAGTGAGTTTTTATTGTCACACGTCCGATGCATCAAATATAATGCAAATCATATCTGATGCATTAGACGTGGCGCCATAGATAAGTGACTACGAATCACGATAAACATTATTTGTTTGTCAATGTCATATTAGCGACATTGATTTCTGAGCATTGATTGATTAGATAACCACACATGACAGATATCATAATTGATTTCACTTTGACACACAATTTGATTTTTACCCTTTCTTTCACAAAATTGAGGTTTTAGGCAGGTTGTAGGTTATAACTTTATTTTTACAATGTCGAGGCAGTATACGAACGAGGAATTGTTCAGAATTTTGCAAGAAAGTGAAGAGGATGATGGCGATTTTAGCGGCGGAAGTGATGATTTATATGATCCTCGTGAAGAAGACGACTTATCATCATCTGATTCGGAGACTGTTGAAAACATTTCGAGGTTAGTTGAACAAGACATACCACTTCAAAGATCACTTCATTCTATAGAAACAAACGAAATTAATGCCATTCCACCACCACTGATAAGTGAAGATGATCTTATGGACGAAAATGAAATGAATGTCATTCCACCACCACTAATAGACGAAGAACCCATGGACGATCCTCTTGATCAACCTTGGCAATCGGAAATTCTTCAACTTGGAAGAGAATCCTTTATAGGCAACTCTGGGTTACAAAATATTGAGGCTATCACTGATGACGAAGGTTCCGTTTCTATTGTAAAAATAATGGAGTATTTCATAAATGACGACCTGATTGATGACATGGTGGAAAAGACAAATAAATATGCTGATATGTTTAGGCAAGTTCACAATAAACAATTTGCTAGAATGTCGCGTTGGGTAGATGTTGACAGACAAGGCATGAAGAAGTTTTTTGCCGTTATACTCATTATGGGGATAGATAAGAAACCATCAATTGAACATTATTGGAAGTTAGATCCACTGTACTTCAATCCTCTAATCCACAATATATCTATGTCATATAATCGATTTACGAACATTCTACGATGCTGGCATTTTGAAGACGTTCAAGCAGACAACCGGGACGTTTTGTACCGCATACAACCACTCGTGACTAAAGTCGTGGAACGCTTTCGTGAGTTGTATGTACCAGATGATACCATTGTGGTAGACGAATCCCAGATAAACCACCAAGGACGATTAGGTATAAAAACGTACAATCCCTCAAAAGCGCATAAATATGGCATCAAAATCTATAAGATGTGTTCTACTAACAGCTATACATGGTCTTATGCCATACACGCAGGTTCTGGTGTTGCTATAGACGGTCTCGACAAACCTGGTTCAGTTGTAGTAAGGTTGTGCCAGCCACTGCTAAATGCCGGTAGATTGATTGTCGTGGACAACTATTACACAAGTGTACCTTTGGCAAATTACTTGAAGGATCGCAAAACTGATATGTGTGGTACCTTACGAAAGAATAAAAGAAACTTGCCGAAAGATGTGATACAGAAAAAACTTAACCGCGGCCAAGTTATTGCCAGGCAAATGAACAACTGTATCACAGTTTTGAAGTGGCACGATAAACGTGATGTTTTGATGATTTCGACGTGTCACGGGACGGAGATGACTAATGTCTCATCGTGGAGAGGAGTAACATCAAAGCCAAACGTAGTCATTGATTACAATAACGCAAAAAAAGGTATTGACGTTGCTGACCAACTAAGTAGCTATTACTCTCCACTAAGAAAGAGTCTAACATGGTACAAAAAAATTGCTGTCGACTTACTGTTCCAAGCGGCGATTGTGAATACCCGCGTCATTTACAATGAGCACACGAGATCTGCTATAACTGTCTTGGACGTGCAAGAAGCAATGATTCGTCATTGGCTTGGAGAAGCGGCGAAAAAGAAAAATTACAGACAACAGACCAGATCCACTAGTTCTGCAGTAGCTGCTACACACCATCTTTCACAAATACCTCGGAAAGATGGAAAGCTCATTCGAAAGCGATGTGTCAATTGTTACGCTAAAAAGAGAGCAGAAGGAGGAAATCCATTGCAAGCAAAACAGGTGAATACAGAATGCACGGATTGTGGAAAATGTTATTGCCTGCCTTGTTTCAACGAGAAACACTTGCAACAATGAGGGTAGTTTGTAATTTGATTTAGTTTGTAAGAAAAAAGTGTTCCTGCAAATTACAAATTGTTCTGTAATAATAAAAACTTATGTTCCTAAATAAATCTATTCATTACATTCCTCAATACTTACTTTTACTTTGTACTCGTAAAATCATCCTAGAAAAAAAAATGTCACGGCAAGCACATGAAACAATCAACGTTTTTTACCTTGTATTGTTTATTTACACGATATCCCCCATACGTCCCAGTACTCAAAATTACGATCACAACGCCACGTCCCAAAATAAAATAGGTCTGAAATTGGCACTACTTTTGCTCATATATGAGTCACGGACGTGTGAAACACGGTACAAAAATTGTGTGATGAATCATATCTGATGCATGGGACAGAGAACCTGATAATGCACATCACTAGTAATGATTGTTTGTATGTAATACATGTTGCCTCATATCGTAAATGAGGGATTATCCGGCAGGTAGATAGATATAGGGCGCCACAGCAGCTCAAACAAATATGCTGTCAAGTTATTTAACTTTATTTTATTTATTTGGAAAACAATAAGCTTAATAATTATTATGTAAAGTAGTACATACATAATGTGGCTAAACTAAAGCTAGAAACAATTTCCACGTATAGGTAACTTAGGAATATTATGTAAAAGTAAACAAATTTACCTTCATATTAGATCTAAAAAATAGCTTCAGTACACTCCCTTTGACATATGACACAAACAGTAAGTTCGATAATATTAAAACCAGCATTAAAAAAGCATCACAGAACATCAATTATTAAAAAAATAATCAAAAACAAACATTAGGAAGCATTAGGAAAGACTTAAGAAATTATAACGTTACCTTAGTTCAAACAGCATTAGAAAGTAATCGCTATTTAAAATCGGCTATCTGGGGTACAGACATAGGAAAACTTATATAGGCTGCTTAAAGGATAGCAATGGCATTAAAAGAGGTGATCGTTCACAAATATTACAAATCTGCACCGGATACTATAAAGCCCTTTATTCGAAAACATCTGACCAAGTTCACCAACCGACTACTTCTGCGTACCTACTCATGTTTTTTTTTAGAGATTTAAGGAAAACTTACAGCTAGTGAAGTTAATAGTATAAAACAAATAATTGCACGGAAATTCATAATGACGGCCAATTATAAGTTTCCACCAAAGTTAAATTACAAGTTAAAATTAATTACCACTATACACTAAATATAACTAAATTATCCACACAAATTGTGAACTAAAAACAAAAATCTATATACTTACAACACCAAAAAAAAACTTTTATGAGAACATAAATTATGCAACCACGAAAATAAAATTAAAACGAATACAAACCAGGTTATACAGAATAGACACAGAACAACTGGGTTAACTAATTCTTAAAGAACCTATTTCTAAGAATATTTTTAAGTTTAAGTAATGACGTGTTGAATATGTCAACATCAACATCTGCAATGTTCGGATAATGTAGAGCCAATGAGGTGTTTTCATTAAAAAGTAAAAACTTCAAAAATAGTTCCCTCGAACCGTATAGATGGCGTTAGTTTTATTTTACTGGTAGGAAACACAATTTGACAATGACAGCAATTGTGATTAATCACAAATTTGCTTTCTCCGCTTGCCAGCTCCATCTGTTAAGTTTAGTAGGAAACACTTTTTGTTTTTTACTGTAAACGGCTCATTACAGATATTGAGGTGCATCGCGCACTTCTTAACATGAAGTATAGCAAGAGTCCTGGTCGCGATGGCATCACCACCGAAGCCTTAACAGTTGGTGAACCGGCCCTACTCGGCTACATCACAGACTTGTTTAACCCGGCGGCATGGGGGTGGAAAATAACTACACGGACGTGGGGGTGGGTCATCATGACCCGATACTTTGACTAACGATATTTATACATTTTCAAAAGAAATTATGAATTATTTTAGGATTACAGCTTTATTGTTTTACGGTTTAGTAAATAAAACTAGAATTTGTATTACCCGAGTATTTTAATATACCTATCTTTAGACCTCTTCAAAAACAACACGTAAAAAGTCAACAAAATTGGCATTCCTTAGCGTAATCTCACTTTTTACCATTAATAAGTATTCCTTAATAAGTATTTTTTATGGCACTTTTATAAACTTAAGTAAGACATCTTCAAAAATACTAACTCAAAACTAATCAGAATCATCGTTGTAAATGCAATCACCGCAGAAAGGTACAATATGTTCAGGGCAAATATAACTTTTTCATCTTTGAACGCACGTAGCTCCAGGCACGGTCGCCGTCTAACTGATTTTTAAACAATGCTTAGCGTAACTCATTGACTCCAGCTACTGAGAAGAGCGGCAACGTCACTTGCATAGTTACCAATCTGTAAGCTAACAAAAAAGTCCCGGGTCATTTTGACCCATCCCCCATGACGCCGGGTTAATACAATATTAAGCATTGGTACATTTCCAATAGATTTCTGTCACTCTGAAATAATTTTGCTTTTTACAAATCGGACATAGAAAATTACCGGCCGATTAGTCCGATCTCACACCTTTATAAAACATTTATTGAAATTATAGAATTCAGGATTCCAGGCCAGTTACATTTAAATCAACCTCCTGAACAAGCCGGGTTTAGATGGGGTTTATCAACTACAGACCACCTTCACACTTTGAAACAAGTTCTGGAAAAACACATCGAGTTTCCGCTCCCACTTTACCTGGCTTTCACTGATTATACTAAAGCTTTTGACAGCCTTTATCATCATTCCATCTTCAGGGCCCTTCCAAATCAAAATATAGAACCTACCTATATAAGTTTATTAGAGAAAATTTATGAACACAGTACCGCCTCCATAAAACCACACAGCTGGCCCATCTTTTAAGATAAACAAAGGTGTAAAGCAAGGCGACGCTTTGTCCCCGAAACTTTACTGCCACTCTGGAAGAAGTATTTCGGAATCTCTCCACTGACAGGGAAGAGAAAGGAATTATCGTCGGTAACAAAATAGTTACCGACCTACAACCTACGTTTTGCTGACGATATCGTACTGTTCTCCTCTTCCGCAGTTGAACCAAAGGCTATGTATGATCAATTGATCAACGAACTGAACACCGCAAGCCTTGATGTCGGACTTACGATGAATTGTGTCAAAGACCAAGATACAATACAATATCTTTATCTTAGCCAAATAGTTTCTCTCCAGGCGAGACAAGTTCAAGAGATTACGCCTGGAGAAGCTTTTGGTCAATGAAAAAGCTTATGAAGGGTACGTAAACTACCGCTGTCCCTAAAAAGAAACTCACGGACGTACGCATTCTTCCCATACTTAGGTACCTACGGCGCTCAGACTTGGTCTTTGATAGATCGCCGGAAGTCCGCACTCGGGGTTTGCCAACGAGCTATTATGGAGCGCCGTATCTTAGGCGTAAAGCCAGACCGCGTGCGGAACAGCATACTGCGCTCCAAAACACAAATCGTTGACGGTGGTCACAAAGCCGGAGCCTGAAGTTGAACTGGGCCGGACACGTCTGTCGCATGTCCAGCCATTTGTGGGCGAAGACCAGCACAGAGTGGGGCCCACCCATGCTAGAAGGCGACGCGAAAGGCCGAGAATTAATTATTATTAAACATTAACAGAAGAAAAGTAACCGAATAAAATAACTTTGTTTGCCTGTAAGTGATATACCTATATTGGTTAAGGCGTTTGTATAGAAAACACAAACAGTCCAACACACCGAAAATGCATTTACGCGCGTTCATGCAAATCACGCGCGTAGGTGCGGAGAAACACGCACCCACGCGCGTAGGTACCGGGCGAGACGCAAGGTATGGCACACCGAGTGCAGTGCCGTGCGTGAATTTGGAAGGGCTTGACGTGTCTTTGAAAATGGATCTCCATATCGATCGATTTATATTCGAAATCGAAAATCACCCAGCTAATTTGGAATAGATTATTTCCGGTAAGCTTGTGCTGACCCTATATAGCCTGGTTTTAACTATAATTGTATCGTTATAACTAAATAGGTAGTACGGAACCCTATTACTAAGACTCCGCTGTCTGTCTGTCCGTCTGTCTCCAGGCTGTATCTCATGAACCGCGTTATGTTGCCGCTATAACAACAAATGTTAAAAAACAGAATACAATAAATATTTAATACTCTCATACAACAATCGTGATTGTTTTGCCGTTTTTATTGATAACGGTACGGAACCCTTCGTGCGCGAGTCCGACTCGCACTTGGCCGGTTTTATTTAATGTTCAAATTGTTTAGGTACTGACCTACCTCAATGCTACCCATAGTTTCTCCTTTGGCGTAATACAAATACGAAAATTTGTATCCATTCCAGTAATGCCTGTTCGAATTTTGGCTAGCAAATAATCAAAAGATGTTGTCGACATACGCGTGTAGTTGAAGAATTTCTCTTCATATTTTCTCAAGACCCAGTAATTTTGAACAAATGACCCATTCAACGATTTTGTTTGTAAATAAGGATGTACCCAGTATCTTCTATAGGCACGATTTCTATTAATTTGACTGTACAAAAACCAAACAGTCACTATAACTGCAGCATCCTGAATGAGTTCCACTTACGAGTTATATTAAATATGGTTACTAGTGTAACCATATTTAATATAAAAACTGACTCGACGCTCTGCACTGCCCAAGCTAACACCTTGAATGAAATGCAACTACGCGCGTGAGTGCGTGAAAAACCCGCACGATGATGCAGATCTGCACTCCCGCAAGTACGCGCGTAGGTGCGTCGACACGCAACATCAGCGTAGTGCGTGGCAGTGTGTGAACCGCCTAAAAGGCGTCACACACGGCGACCATTCTATTATTTTTGTATTACACTAATCAAATATATCAAACGACACGGAAACGTCCCTTAGTGTCATCATTTTCCGTAAGTACTGGTTTGAGATATTTTTTTAGGGTTCTGTGGCCCGTTCTGCACTCATGTACCCTCTAAATAGTACCGAACCTATGCCTCCAGCGGTTTATTTATGCGGCCAGGAGTCAAAGCTATGCTGAAACACTGAACGAAGCGATAAGGAGGGATTCTTAATGCCTGTCCGAAAGAAAACTATTTTCGCTGAACCAGCCAGAAAAAAAACAAACATATTTATATAGATAATAAATAATTCAAATAATGACCATAACACCTACTTCCGACATCTGGTCGTTTTAATTTTGTATGGAATTTTGCCCTTAGTTCTTCACAGAGATGTGTAAAAGCAGTTGAAGTGAGAACGCCGAGAAGCACATAAGGAAGTACCTAGGAATGCGCAAGAGGAGCTTGGCCATTTAACTCAAAGATTTAAATCTTTGATTAAATCTGAAGATACGACAGTTTGCTCGTCGGATAAAATGACAGCTCCGAGGAGGCCGACAACGCGCGACGGCGCAGGTTGCGGCCGCTACAGGTACATGCCGTTGACGAGGTAGTCCGCGTCGTGCGCCAGCGGCTGGCCGCCGCGCCGCAGCCGCCGCCGCGCCGCAGGCTGCGGCCGCTACAGGTACATGCCGTTGACGAGGTAGTCCGCGTCGTGCGCCAGCGGCTGGCCGCCGCGCCGCAGCCGCCGCCGCGCCGCAGGCCGCGGCCGCTACAGGTACATGCCGTTGACGAGGTAGTCCGCGTCGTGCGCCAGCGGCTGGCCGCCGCGCCGCAGCCGCCGCCGCGCCGCAGGCTGCGGCCGCTACAGGTACATGCCGTTGACGAGGTAGTCCGCGTCGTGCGCCAGCGGCTGGCCGCCGCGCCGCAGCCGCCGCCGCGCCGCAGGTTGCGGCCGCTACAGGTACATGCCGTTGACGAGGTAGTCCGCGTCGTGCGCCAGCGGCTGGCCGCCGCGCCGCAGCCGCCGCCGCGCCGCAGGCTGCGGCCGCTACAGGTACATGCCGTTGACGAGGTAGTCCGCGTCGTGCGCCAGCGGCTGGCCGCCGCGCCGCAGCCGCCGCCGCGCCGCAGGCTGCGGCCGCTACAGGTACATGCCGTTGACGAGGTAGTCCGCGTCGTGCGCCAGCGGCTGGCCGCCGCGCCGCAGCCGCCGCCGCGCCGCAGGTTGCGGCCGCTACAGGTACATGCCGTTGACGAGGTAGTCCGCGTCGTGCGCCAGCGGCTGGCCGCCGCGCCGCAGCCGCCGCCGCGCCGCGCCCGCGCGGCAGCCCGCCACGCCCGCCAGCCCCACCGTCATCAGCATGCCTGCAACAACCAAGCGTCAACCAAGTGCCTCCGCCCTCCGCCCTCGACTCTCCATTCACATTTATATGGGACTCAACCAAAATGGTCAATAGGAACCTTCTGTTATGTCTATCTGCCACAGCTGCTTATTACGAATATACTTATTTATTTATTTATTTATTAGGACAACCAACAGCTATAATAAACTAATATACAACAGTGTGAAAACATAAAGCAAGTAATAGGATTATTATTACTTATTTCATCATCACAGCTACTTACAGCCCTGCGGGAGGGTGCTCGTTAGTTCTCGGCCTCAGCACTCACCTAGCACGAGCAGCAGCACGGCGGCGGGCGGGTGCTCGCTGAGCCCCGCGCCCTCGCCCCCCGCGCCCGCCGCGACGCGCGCCGCCGCGCCCCCCGCGCCACCCGCGCCCCCCGCGTCCGCGCTGTCCACCGTCGCTTCATGCTACAACAACAGTAACGGGGATATTATAACATAAAGTTTCAGCGGAACCGAATCGAAGATGACCTTTGAAACCCCACAGACCATAATCAATTACCTGCGTGCAAAAGTCGATGGCAAGCATCGAGCACATACCTATCCAATAGAATTGTTGTTTCATCATCATCGTCATTTCAGCCGTAAAACGTCCACTACTGAACACAGGCCTCCCTCATGGATCTCCATGAGGGGTAGTTGCCATACTCACCACGCTTGGCAGGCGGATTGGCGAGCGCAGTACCGGATGTTGATACACGGAAAGACGCTACTGCCCATCTTCCGGAGGTATCCCTTAGCAGGCTCTTACGGTTCTACTTTGCTATGACGTGCGAAGTGATGTAGATAATTTTTATAATATTATTTAAGGTATAATTTGACACATGCATGCCAAAAAATAATCGTAAAAAATCAATAACGAAGCGATATCCGGTCTGGTTTGCTTCGGATATTTTTTTCAATGGTAGTAAGACCAAACTTCATGCTGTCTGGAAACGCACTAATTCTATGGACTCATACGAGGAATTTTCAGATCTTAGATCTTCTCTGAAACAGTGTGTAGCTTTGGCCTACAGTGCACATATGCGGCTCATAGAAAATAAAATTGCAATTAACCCTCGCGATTTTTGGCGGCATATTAATAGTCTGAGAGCGAAGAGGGGATTCGAGCCGAATGTCACATACAAAGGAGAATCTTTTTCTGGGGTCGGGGCATCAGAAGCCGTGCCACAGCTAGATACTGACCATCTCAGTGGGTCTGACATTGGCAGTAAGTAATAGTAATTATGTCAATATCTTTCACTTCACACCTAACGATATCAAAAATAGTATTACAAAACTGAAACGTAGTAGTTCCATTCCTTCAAGTATATTCAAACAGATGAAACGCTCTTTTGTATTACCACTTTAGCACATTTTTAATTTAGCCCTGAGTACAGGTATATATCCACCTCAGTGGAAAATCTCAAGAGTGACTCCTATACCCAAGACTTCTAACAAATTGTCTCTGGAGGAATATAGACCAATAGCAATATTATCTTCACCTGCTAAGATTTTTGAAAATGTTGTCCATAAACTCATTTATAGCCAAGTTACTGCATCCACGGGCATGAGAGGAGGGGTAACATTCTACGGCACCCCACGGCTTATATGACATTTCCACTATTGGGTACGTCCTCGATGATGGCAAGGTACCGCGTTGCATGCTGCGTAGCCATCGAGGCTGTTTCTCCTATGTACGGCAATTTTTAAAAGCTTTTATTTAGCTTGCCCTGTATGCATGTATGTAACTATGTTTGTTCGCGGAATCTTGCAACTCAATTTTGAAGTAGATATCTTCAACCAATTGAGCTGAAATTTTGTATAAATGTTTTCTTTGGATGACAATGCATGCTCAGCTTATGTGACGTCACTCTGAATCCAACATGGCGGAACACCCAAGATGGCGGACTACTTATTTTTAATGTGCTCCTGTAATATGGGTATTAGATGAAAGGGCTTGCTAAGAATAACTCAAAAAATGAAATGACGTCACTCTGAATCCAACATGGCGGAACACCCAAGATGGCGGACTACTTATTTTTAATGTACTCCTATAATATGGGTATCAAATCAAAGAGCTTTCTGAGAGTTACTCGAAAAATTAAATTATATCACTCTAAATCCAACATGGCGGACTAGTTATTCTTAATGCACTCTTACAATATGGGTATCAAATGAAAGGCCTTGCTGAGAGTTACTCGAAAAATTATATGACATCACTCTAAATCCTACTTGGCGGTATAGTATACTCAAGATGACGGACTAATTAGAAAAATGCAATAACGTCACTCTAAATCCAATATAGCAGAATACCCAAGATGGCGAACTAGTTATTTTATTAATGCACTTTTACAATATCAAATAAAAGGGCTTGCTGAGAGTTATTCGAAAAATTATATGACATCACTCTAAATCCAACATGGCGGGCATGAGATGAACAGTGATAACTAAAAAGTAAAAAATAAATTAAGAGTAAAAAAAACTTTTTAACAAACAAGCTTTTATTTAAGGTACTAAAAATTATAATAAAACAAACATTTTCCATTAAAGTTTAACGTCAACTTAAAACGTCTTTACACAATTTATGTGATAAAAAAGCTTGTCGCGAGATTTAAGCAGGTACTCGTATTTACCTACATTGTTTGAAAAAAAAATTAAATCAATTACTAAGATCAAGTTACACAGGTGTACATGTACACACAGGTTAATCTGGCGACAAGCTTTTTATCAAATAAATTGTGTAAAGACGTTTTAAGTTGACATTAAACTTTAATGGAAAAAGTTTATTTTATTATTATATATTATGATTTATGATATATGATGATGATTTATGATATGACTAACTCTGTGTTCTTGCTACTGACTCAAATCTTCAATGCGGTTCTACGCCGTGAATTCGTCCCAGCACAGTGGAAAGTAGCTGAAATCATCCTCATTCTCAAACCAGGAAAGAACCCTGAAAATGTATCATCCTACCGCCCGATCAGTCTTCTCCCGGTAGCATCGAAAGTCTTTGAGATTCTCTTCCTAAAGAGACTAAAATCTGAGTTAGCCAAATCAAACCTGATTCCATCACACCAATTTGGTTTTCGTGAAGCTCACGCAACTACAGAACAGGTTCATCGATTAGTAACCAAGATAAATGAGGCTTTCGAACACAAACATTACTGCTCGGCCGCGTTCCTGGACATCTCTCAAGCATTCGATCGTGTATGGCACGAGGGCCTCCTCTACAAAATCCTGAAAGCTCTACCAGTAAACTTCTATCTACTAATTGAGTCCTACCTAAGCCAGCGGCACTTCTATGTCAAGCATGGAGAAGACAGAACTGGACTATATGCGATTAATGCAGGAGTCCCTCAAGGAAGTGTAATGGGCCCTGTGTTGTACCTCATTTACACCTTTGACCTACCGACTCTAGATGACGTTCTTGTACCGACGGGTACCTTTGCGGACGACACAGCCCTAATCGCTTCACATGCCAATCCAACAGTCGCATCCGCTATGCTGCAAAGAAGCCTACACCTGATCTCAAACTGGCTTAAGGACTGGCGAATCAAGGCTAACGAAACCAAATCTGCGCAGGTTACCTTCACACTCAGACACGGCTCTTGCCCCCCTGTCGAGCTAAATGGAATACAAATCCCTCAGTGCGAAGATGTACGCTACCTTGGAATATACCTAGATAGACGCCTCACCTGGAAAAAACATATATTTACCAAAAGAAAAGCTCTAGGTATCCAACTTCACAAACTATACTGGCTGATGGCATGGAAGTCAAAGCTCTCCCTAACCAACAAACTTCTCCTTTATAAATGCATACTGAAACCCATGTGGTCCTATGGTGCTGAGCTTTGGGGAACAGCAGCAAACTCTAACTTAGACATATTACAACGCTTTCAATCAAAAACGCTACGCATGATCGCAAACGCACCGTGGTATATTACTAACAACCAGCTACACCGTGACCTCCAGATGCCAACCGTTAGAGAAGACGTCAAAAGCAAACTCAAATCGTATGCCAAGCGCATAGGCCGCCATCCTAACGAACTAGCGTGCGACTTGATGAACCCTGCCGCCAAAACGTTCACAAGAATTAGGAGAAGAGCTCCTCAAGACCTAATATGAATATAGAAGAACCATAGAAGTTGGATGTGCCACTGGGCTCATACCACTCATGCCAGGCGTCGCGGAACTACACAACTCTCGCTTAATGCCCAATAGGTAGATTGCAAGAAGAAAAGAGATTAAAAAAAAAAAAAACGATATATGATAATAGTATATTATATATACATATTTAGTTCAAATACAAATGTTTATTGCGTTCACATTCGTTGGCCGTGGGGTGCCGGCAGTAGAATGTTACCCCTCCTCTCTTGCCTGTGGATGCAGTAAGAGCCAGCTAAGGGATACCTCCGGAAGATGGGCAGCAGCGTCTTTCCGTGTATCAACATTCCGTACGGCGCTCGCCAACCCGCCCACCAAGCGGGTGAGTATGGCAACTAGCAACATGGAGATCCATGAGGGAGGCCTGCGTGCAGTAGTGGACGTTTGACGGCTAAGATGATGATGATGATGATTGCGTTCAGGTAGGTATTGAAGGTCTTATAGCCCTTCATGAGCCCAATGAGCATATTGACTTAGATTATATCTATGCATTTTCGATTAATGATTTTGAATGAATGAGTTTAATTAATGTTAGAAAGATTTCAATGAATTATTTTAATGAATTTTAATTAATGATTTAAATTAAGTTTAATGAATGTTATAGGTATTGGTGTTATTATGTTTAAATGAAATTTGTATTATATTGATTGAACTGATTGACTTGTAAAACTGGTTTTATGAATAAATTATTGTATTGTATTGAGAGTACATATATAGGTACTGCAATTTGGGATTTAAAAAATTAGATTCAAATACCTCACTGCAAATTAATTAAATGAAACTCAAACTCATTAACTTCTTTCCATAGTTTGCAATTACAAAACATAGACACGTCAACTTACAATAAAATAAACATAATTTATTTAATCTTATGATAACAGGAAATAAGAGGAAATAAGGCAATTAATGAATCTGTTCGCTTCACTGTTTAAGCACTGTGATAAGAAACGATCAGAAAACACTGCTCATTTTGATAGTTAGTTTTTTTAGTTGTTTCGGAGTGGAGCTAATTTCATTCCAAAAAAAAAAAAAAAATACAGTTTAAAAAAAAAAAAAAAAAAAAAGTATTTTTGTCTTCTAGATAATTAGATATTTTATAGTAAGTAAGCTGTATTGTTAAGCTTAGCTACATTTTATTGTTTTTTTTTTAAACTTATTGTTAGACAATTGATGCATTTCTGTAGGAATTTTATTGTAGAAGCGTGTACACTGCCCTCTGAAAGATCCCTTACGTAATACCTAATAATGAGCAACGAGAGTTTATCTTTTTTTCTAGTAGGTATTTACCTACATTGTGCAAATCACTTTTCTTAGGAAAACTATTCATATTTTTGTGGGTATACAGCAAAATTTCGTAAATATCCACTACTTATATAAAGAAATTTATATATACTGTCATATATTAATTTCTTTAAATTTGTCACGTAGCGATTCTCTGGGGCTCATATTGTAGATTGCACGAACAGCCCTATTTTGCAGCACAAATACAGTGTTACCTACCTATGTTTAGCTCCAGATCCCTCAACACTGTTAGTGTTGTGGGGTGTTTCTACTATGGAAATAGCTAAGGTAAACAAGTCTTTACTGCATATGCAGCAGAACTGAGCCTCTACAAGTTCTAGGTTTTACCTTTTATTTGAATGTCTGCCTTAATATGCTTTACATTAGGAAGTGAAAATCTGATACATTTCCTTTGTTTTCATTACGTAATAGATTATTGGAACTGAACCAATGTACAACTTTAGAGATTGCATTATTCACATTGTCATAATTGATTGTACGGCGTTTCATTTTGAACAATAAGTGAAGTATCATCAGCGAATAATACAACCTCGTGGAACGTAGGTACTTGTACGTAGTACCAGTCTTTTTATTCCTTGAATTTCCCTAAGGCGTAGACAATTGATTCGTACCTTGTCGTGGTGCGGGCGCGCGCGCGCGGGCGGCGGGGGCGGGGGCGGGGCAGAGGCGGGGGGCGCGGGCGCCGCCTTGCTGGAGTCTCGCAGCGTGCCCTCCGCGCGCGCCGCCGCCTCGTACAGCGGCTCCTGGAACCGCCGCCACCGTTCTCACAACTTTAATTAAACTTACACTATCTAACAACATTTGGTAATGGCAGGTGGCGCAAGGCCTTAGAGGAGTGGTGGTCCTAGGGAACCGTCAGGCCAGATAGAGGATGGATCCAGATAGAGGATGGATGGCATACTTGGTTTCCGTACGGTGTAAGTCCTGGATGCAAAAATCCCAAATGAGAGCAATTTGGCGGTTAGGGAAGGAGGCTTTTATACCTACTCCAAGATTTAAGCATTAAGTCCAGCTAACATTAAAAATTTTAATGTTAGCTGGATTATATATACAATATCTACTTATTAAATACAACCTGTAGGTAGAAGAATGTACCTGATCAAGTGAAAATTCTGCATCCATCGAGGTTTGCCTTTCAGACTTCCGAATCCCTATCATACCGCCTTCTGTGGAGGGAGGGACTAGCATAGTGGGCCGAAATCAACCTCATAGTAAGTACACTTTGATCTGAGCTATGCTTTCAACAACCCGGAGTACGTACTTCTCCGTTATTAGAAGGATCATCCGTTATCATTAAGGATCCGTTATTAGAAGGTCGGGTTATACCGCACGTTTCGCATGAGGCGCCGGCATTACTGGCGCGGCTACGGTCAACTGCGGTGCACGTTCGTCTCCGGCAGGAGGGCGATGGCGCGTCTGCGCCAGCTGAAGTGCGGCATGAGGAGCGACGAGCGCTCGGGAAGTGGCGCGAGCGGCTCGAGGAGCCTAGGAGGTCACGCCGTCGCCGCTGTTATGCCAAGCTTTAAAGTCCCTCCTAAGAGGGAGGGAGATAACGTCACCTATCGACTTACTCAGGTACTCACCGGGCATGGTTGCTTCGGTGAGTACCTACCTGAGTAGGATCAGACGCGAACCGACACCGCAATGCCACCATTGTGGGTTGGGGCCATGATTCCGCGCAGCACACCCTCGAGGATTGCTCGGCGTGGTGCGTGAAAAGGCGGAATCTGACACTCAGGATCGGGCAGTATATCTAACCCAGCGTAGCAGCGGCTCTGCTGGCAGATGAGACGGCATTCTGTGAGACCGTAATGGTTCGGAAAGAGGCCGCGGAGTGGGATCGCGAGAGGGATGATAGATAGATAGATAGATAGAAAATACTTTATTGCACACCTTAAAACTAAACATAATAACAAGAAACACTTAAAAACAAAGTGACAATTGGCGGCCTTATCGCTAAAGAGCGATCTCTACCAGGCAACCTTGGGATGGATTGGATTGTAATATATGACAAGGGGTTATAATGGTGTACATGTAGATAAACTAATTACATATGTATATACCATACATAATATACATTATAAGTACATAACATATTATACATACAAAATACATAACATGAGTATCAAAGATAACGTATAGACATATATACTTACATGTTAATAATAAATATATAAATAAAGTGTCAATGAATCAAGCAGCTAGTGACAACAGGACAAATAGTGTTCCTTAACCATAGATTTGAAGATTGATGATCCCGCTCGTAGAAGGCGGCGACGGGGTGCAGGCAACGGCTGCCCGCACCGCCTGCCCCGTGAGGCTACGGCGTCATGGGGCTGCGTCATCACCCAATAGGGGACCACCTGGGTCCGTGGGGTAGTCGGGGTGAGGGCTCGGACTATCCCAGACGGATCCAGGGAGGGCGATGGTGCATGGCGATGCACCATCGTAAGTTCCGCAAGACGTAGGGCGTTAGTTGTGGACGCCCCCGGGACGTGCGCAGTGTGTCTACCATGAGTTATCACTGTAAGATCGCCTGCCGTTACTACAGTAGTAGGTAATAGTACGTTACTATGACATCTGTCAGATTTGTAACTCACCAACAACATCAACCAAATTATAAGCAAATGAAGCCCAAACTACTGTAAACTGTAGTATAGTTTACTGCGTATTTTAGTACCAAACTATCCGCTAGAGCCGCTGTACAAGTTTTCATACATTTTTATAACTACAGTCGTTAGCGAGTATAGATTGTGAAAATTCATGGTAGACCTACACAGGCAAGGTGCGATAGGGGCTCCGGACTGTTTTTTTACGAGGAAACGGAGCCCCTAAAGCACCGAGGCCGGCCATCGGGGGGTGTTAAAGTGAGTCGTCATGAGACAACCTCGCATTTAACCATGCTGTGCCCTTTCGCAGCGTGGTACCTATCTGTAAGCAGATTTACCCCTCGTCACAAAAAAGGGTCGGATTAGTAGGTATAAGGGAAACATTGAGTTTCTGATGGCACTTACCGGGTCTGGTCGCGGCGGCGGAACGGGCCAGCCGCGCTCGCCCCACTCGAGCCGCGGGTACGGGACCCCCGGCGCCGCGCCCGCCCCCGCGTTGCCCCAGCCTCCCATGCTCTCCACATCTGAAAACACATTCACTCGGTCACGCTGAGCAAAACTACACGCCTCGCCACAAGTGATCGCTAGAACCCCGTCAATCGAGTCATGTCCCCCTTCATAACCTTCGGGGATGCTCAAAGAATGCTGCCAAGGATCCAGTCCTTCGTTATTACCTACAAGGTGTTGGGCTGGTGGCGGGGTAGCGGCAAGGGGACATGTTGAATACATCACAACGCGAGACGGTAATGCAGATCTGGTTTTCCCCATGAACACTTAGAGCTGCACTGCCATATTTTGCATCTGTTTCTTTTGAAGAGAGTAATGATGACTCCCTCTGGTGCTGTCCCCAGGTGCGGCGCGGCCAGGGCGGCTCGAAGGGCGGATAGGGCGGGGGCGGCGCCTCCGCTGCCTCCTGCAGCAGTCCGCCCTTGTGACTAAAGATGTGCGAACTAGTGCCGGGATCTGCGGAAGGGCAAGAATTCCCATTTGAATATGGGTCTTTCTTAATTGAGGTTCAGGAACAGTGTCTAGGAGGCAATAATACAACGTGCAAGTAATATCAAATTCTGAAAAGTTCCAAAAGACTTTAAAGATTATTATCAGTCATGTTGTGCTCATTTAGTTTGTGAATGCGCTTCGGTCCTGCGCTAGTCAGGCGCGTGCAATCCACTCCACAGTCTTGCGGATGTGGTCGACCCACCAACGCATCGATTGCCGAGACAAGTGTCCTTGTCTCGGCCACTGGGCGACACGTTAAACACGCGACACGACACGACTAGTTTTAAAATACTTATATGTTAGCATAACAAAGAACTACCGGTGTAGCGGTGCTGCGGCTGCGCCTGCGTCAGCCTGTGCGGCCAGCGGTCCGCAGCGGGCGCGGCGGGCGCGGGCGCGGGCGCGGGCGCGGGCGCGGCGGGCGGGCAGCCCAGCTCGGGCGCCTCGTCGCTGCCGTCGGCACACTGCGGCACGCCGTCGCACGCGTTGTACACGGCGATGCACTCGCCGCCCACCACGCACTCGAACTGGTAGCGGCTGCAGCGACCCACGTCTGCAATTAATATCACATTCATCATTCAGGGTCGTCGTTGGGAATCTAAATGGCTTTTAATTGGCAACGTTTATTACAGCACGTTGAGCAATTTCTAATTATAATAAGTGCGTATAGAAGTTCCCCTCCATGTGACGTTACAGTAAGTTAATATAGACATGCAGAGCATGTTGATAACGTTTAACAATAACTTACGATCCTCTACCTCTTTCAGATATTTAAAAATACTTACGTATAATAATTTCACTACCCGTCAAACTACTATGTAAGGAACAAGTACTATATACGGGTGGTACCCAGAACACCTTGTGGTACTTACTCCGTAACTCGTAAGTCATTGTCTCGTCTTCCTTATCATAGTTTCCGAATATAGGTAGTAGGTATTTTAGGTTCTGTTTGCTAAGTAATCTTCCATCAACCATAAAGAGATACATAGATCAGATGGCGCTAGATGTCTCAATAAGATCAGCTCCTTATTTAAATCAGTTTAACAATAGTTTAATTGCTCTAAAATAACTTATTTCTAGCTTAAAGTATTGCAATCAAAGTGATTTCCATGTGACAGTGTTATCTCAGCAAAACCATCAAGAACTCACAACAATAAAGGACATCTAGGCTGTATTATTTACTTTTGATGTTTACATACAAACAATAGAACATTCAAAAGAGTTTCTCAGTGTCTTATAAACTATTATCAAGAAAAACAGCTAAACATTTTCTTGTATAATTACGCGTTTATCATAACATAAAACGCATAAAATTAAATTGTGAAATTCGAAGTGACATTACAAATTATCATCGGTTTGAGGTAGGAGCATGAGTTGCATTTCTGACATAAATGTGTGACGCTTATCATCCTCGAAATAACAATCAACGGGTGTGGTGGGTGTGTTTAGGGTCCACTTTCACTCAGTTTTTAGCAGCTAATTTGAAGAACGAAAATACGTATTTTTGCTTTGAATTTTATTGTGCGACTGGTGTGACAAATACAAATGGTTGGCTGGTATGGGATGCTATATAATCTACCTACATACACTACATTGTTTTATGTTTTTACTTAGGTTATAGATATTTATACATTTACGCTAGAGGGTTTGATTTGATTACAACATACCGCCCACCAAAAGGACTGTAGGCCCTTTTACTTAAAAAATGTTCATATTTCACATAGGTTTTTACAGTTTTGTTTCCTCTTCCCTTGGACATCAGTGTTTGAAATGGGCCTGCAAAGTCTACACCGCTTAAAAGGTCTTGATGGTGTGACTCTTTGTTCAAGTAGGGAAAGGTGTCCAAAATGATCCCCTTAAGAGAAAAGCTTGATTGTGTCCAAAGTATGAAGGTTATTGAAAATGTTGAAAGAGTTTATGATGAATAATTTCAGGGGTAACGTTTTGGCATACCCTTATCTTGGGTTCTTTATGTAGATCAAATTTATTTAAGATTTTCCAAAAGATTATTAAAGGATCATTTTGTACACCTAGGTGTATAAAACGATCCCTGGGGTAGGGTCAAAATGATCCGAAGGATCATTTTACCCCTTCTGCTATTATTGCTGCCTGCTGAGTTAAAATAAAAGATATATGTATACGGGTACGTTATCATGATTATGTTCATTTTCAACACAAAAAATCATCAAAAATAGTTTATTTAAATTCTTATAGTACCTAATCAACACTGTGTCTAAATACCAAGGAAGAAATTACAAAACTTAAACAAACATTAAACATCTTTCTTTTTCTTGAGATCAGAAATATTTAATAACACATAATAATAACTCATAAACTATTCAGAAAATCTTCTTATTTTTTAATCAAACTATCTCACCATAATCAACAGTCATCACTATCAAGCCCGGCCATTGTCATGTTCATGTCCCCATTTATGACATTTTACGCAAAGGACCCAGCAAGCTTCTGTGCAGAACATGCATTCAGCTTCATCCGTAGGTTCTGACTCGTAACTCTTCCTCGCTCTCTTTATTCTTTCTTTTTTAGTATTTTATTTTTATCTTCTTCTTTATTATTTGCTTGTTTTGATTTTGTTCTTTTCCTACTCCTTTTCCTTTAGTTTTGTTTTCAGAGATCATTTTCACACTTTTGTCTTTATGTGACTTTTGTTTTGCTTCTTTTTCTATTTTTTTCTGCATTTCCTCTTCTAAATAGTTTTTATAGGGTGTGCTAGTCAAAATTGGGGTGTCTATTTTTCTTTTTCTTACATAATTATTTCTTTTTCCTTGTATCTTTGGCAAAGGTCGAAGATCTCGTGATGTAAACTCCAAAAGATGTCGATGGTTTATCAAAAGTGTTTTGAATAGCTTACTAGCTATTTTGAATGGCAGTCCATTTTTCACAGCTTCTAAAGCTTTTTTCATTGAATTTTCACTCCAGTTTTGACGCGTACTTTGTCATTGGTATGTACGTGGCATGATAATCTGTAAAAATATAAGCACTATACGTATAAAAATTCATATATATATACATATATATATGTATATATTATATATATAATATATATATGTATATAAGACGGAAAGGTAAAAAACAATCATACACTGGTAGATAAAGAAAAAAACAAAGAAAAAACATTACCTAACTTAAATTCTATGTTTGGGGCGAAATGATTCCCGGAATCATTTTATACCTCCGCAATGAGATCGTCACGCCTTTAGCTTATTTTTATTACATTTGCATTGTGTATTTAAACATACAAACAATGTTAAATACGTTAAACAATTACCATGTTTTATTTAAAATCTGTTAAAATGCTTGGGGTAAAATGATTCCAGGGATCATTTTGTACCGGCACAAGGGGATCGTTTGACCTCAAGAGCACATTTTTCAAAAAATGTCTAAAACTAACCACGAAACATAGTCTTAGTGAGGTCGTAGCGTGCTTGAGAATAAATTGAATATTGATAGGAACAGCCAGTAAAACATTCATTCCGTAAAATGCAACCAAATTTCAACAATGAAACATTATTTTTATGCTTACCTTAGATTAAACACACCATTTTTCTTTTTTTCGTAATATTTCGATGCACAACACTCACCCCGACATGACACCTTGTGAGACCACTGAGCGGGGTACGGAAAACACGTTTGCGTATAAATCAGATAGATGGCATTAGTATTTTGCTGAGAACCATAGGGAATCATATTACCTCGAGGGATCATTTTGTACACCTTTCCCTAAGTTCCCCATTATTTGAGACTTTGTATTGTCTTTTATTCTGGCACATATTAAGCATTTATGGACATACTTCTTAACCATAAATTTTACTTTCAGGATCCAATATTTCGAACGCAAATAACACAATATTAATTGTATTCCTCCATGAAGTGTCTTAGCATGTACGTCAGCGATGATCAAAGGTGTAAGTGAGTTTTCTTTTCCCAAAATCATTGGATTTTTTCTATCATTATCTAGGTTTGCATGGCGAAGACGACCGCCCACTCTGAGGATATTTTTCTCGTCGAGGTATGGGGTAAGTGATCTTAATGAACTTTTATTCTTTATTTGTTTCTTTAATTTTAATCTTCCTATTTCCTCGATAAACTCTTCTTCTTGTACCTTTCTTATGCAAATGTTGAGGGAATCATCTAATTCTTTGGTTGTTAAATAATTTTCCATGTTATTCAAATCTTTTTTGTAGTTTAAAAATATTCTACTGTAGGCTAGTGTTTTTATTAATTCTGTTAAGTTATTGAATGTTTCAAATTTCGATGTTAATGATTTTTGTTTTTCAGGTACTTCTGCAGTCAGGTAAGTATTCATTTTTGTTGTTTTCATTTCCATGTCTGTTGTTATAATTTTATTGTTTACTAATCTTGATTTCTGTTTCAGATAACCAACCTTCCACCACAAGTCACATTCCTTGCTGAGAGCAAGATTCCTCGAGAGGCTAAGTCAGCGGGATTTTCATGTGACTGTACATGGTTCCAATATTTGTTGTTGATATTTTCTACGATTTCAACTACACGATTTGCGATAAATGGCTTCCACCGGTTAGGTTCACCACAAAGCCATGCGATGACTATCGTTGAATCTGTCCATGCATTCATTTGGGACGTTGGTATCCTCATTGCACTCCCAATTTGTTTCATCGGTTTGGATAAGAGCAGAGCACCACAAAGCTCCAATCGTGGTAAAGAAATCGTCTTCAGTGGTGCTACTCTGGTTTTAGCAGCGATTAGCTTTGTTTCAATGTAATCATCTTCAGTTTTGATTCTTATGTAGACAACCGCTGCATAGGTACGCATTGATGCATCACAAAATCCGTGGATTTCTACGTTTTCTATGTTTGCATTGGTTGTCCCAATCCATCTGTCTATTCGTATCTCATCAACATTGTCGAAGTCCAATCTTATCTTTCGCCATTCATTTTCTAGGGTTTCATTAACTTTTTCATCCCAATTTACTTTTTCGAGCCATAACTTTTGGATTAAGATTTTAGCCATGACTGTACTTGGAGCTAACCAGCCAAGGGGATCGAAAAGCTTTTGGACATCTGATAAGATACTGCGTTTCGTAATGTCTTTTGGAATTGATGCTAAATTCAGTTTGTATTGATAGTTGTCCATGTTTAAATTCCAAATTATACCCAGTGCCTTAATTGTTCCGTCAAGATTCATATTTACTTGAATGTTTGTTGATCTTTTGTTCTCTTCAATGGACTGTATAAATTGAATATTGTTGGATGACCACTTCGTAAGTTGGAAACCGCCTTTTTGTAGGATGTCGGATACTTCTCTGGCTACTATTATAGCGTCTTCCGCTGAGTCTGCGCCTGACAGAAGATCGTCCATGTAAAAATCTTCCTTGATTGTTTGTGCTGCCAGTGTCTTGTGTTTTCCTTCATCATTAGCTACTTGTTGTAGGGTTTTTACGCTTAAGTATGGTGCTGGAGCTGTACCTAAAGTGACTCGGAGAAGTCGATATTCTTCTAGAATCTTAGATTCATCAGATCGCCAGAGGATTCGTTGATAGTCTGCGTCGTTTTTTGATACCAAAATCTGTCTATACATCTGTTGGATATCTGCCACAAAGCACTCTTTTCATCCTCCATCTCATCAGAATATTTCTTAAGTCTCCTTGCAGCTGCGGACCAACCATCAGCTCTTCGTTTAGTGAAATGTTGTTCATGCCTTTACAGGAAGCATCAAATACGACTCGTGTTCGAGTGGTCTCCTTGTCTTCACGCACCACAGCGTGGTGAGGTAAGTACACTGATTGTTTTGATTCTCTTTCTATCTCAGGTACCTTCTCCATATGACCTTTTTGTAAATAGTCTTCAATTACTTTTGTGCATTCTTCTCTTAATTCAGGTGATCTTTTGAATTTTCTCTCTAATTGTAAAAATCTTCTGGTTGCTATTTCTTTTGTGTTTCCGTCGGGAGATTGCGGGTTTGCTGTTTTGAATGGCAGTTTAACTATATATCTTCCTTCTTCATTTCTCGTTGTTGTTTTGTCATACTCTTGTTCGCAGAGTTTTTCTTCGTTTGTTAAATGTCTATCAGTATCTACGTCTAACTCCCAGAATGCTTTCAGCATGTCATCAACGTCAACTTGATGGTGCATTACAACGTAAGTGCCTTCTTGTGGTTTCGAACAGATGT
Organism: Pasiphila rectangulata; assembly: GCA_963082625.1. Taxonomy (NCBI): domain Eukaryota; kingdom Metazoa; phylum Arthropoda; class Insecta; order Lepidoptera; family Geometridae; genus Pasiphila; species Pasiphila rectangulata. The sequence goes on from OY720242.1 coordinate 22,410,233, forward strand.
CGCCAAATAGTATCCATCCAAGTTTGGTTTTCTGAGCGCATGGTGCGCCTGGAGGGCCTTCGACGTAGTTATTCTGTAGTATTTTAGCAAATTCTTTGACACCTAAAAGCATATCAACTGACCCTGGTGTGAAGTATTTTGAATCAGCCAGGTTCAGCCCTTTCAGGTGTGGCCATGGTTGTGTCATGATTGTTTTAGCAGGTATCTTTGTGGTCAGTTGTTTTGACATCACGTAGGCCTTGATTGGTAGACTAAAGCTTGTGTCCCACTGTGATCTTATTTGTAGCTGCACCACATGTTTTATTTCCTTTCTTGAAGATCCTACTCCTATAACATTTCCTCTCATAGGTTGTCTTTCTAGTTTCAATAGTTGAGTCGCCTTCTCGGTGATAAATGTTGCTTGTGAACCTTGGTCTATTAGCGCTCGTAGTGGAATGATTTGTCCATGTTCGTTTATTGCTTCCACAACTGCAGTCGCTAGTAGTGCTATTCCATGTCTGTTACTGGGTTGTGACGTCACCATTGTGTTGATTTGTACTTCATCTTCTTCTTCTTCTTCCACCACATGTTGTGAAGCCAGCGGTTGTGTTTGTTAGGTGCTTGGTGAAGCCGCTGGTTCCTGTGCCTTGTTTACATGTAGTAGAGAATGATGACGACGTTGACATATTCTACAGGATACAGGCAGTCGACATTTGACTGCTGCATGCCCCGGTAATATACAGTTGAAACATAGTCGTTTGTTTGTTACATATTCGCTTCGTTCAGTAGGTTCCATCTGCGAGAATTCTTTGCAGTGGGTCAGTGTGTGGTTATCTTTGCACTTGATACAATTTCTTGTTACAGGTTCGGCAACGTGATGCGATCGTTGGCTGACAGGTTTGCCTTCCTTTGTCGTGCTGTTTGTGATTAATTCCAATGTACGGAACTTTGATTTTATAAATTTCCTAAATTCATTCCATGTATGTAATGCTTCCGTTTCTTCCTTATATGATTGCTCTTCCCAGGCCTTGTGAGTCTCTGGGTCCAACTTCTGGACTAGCAGATGTATAATGATAGGATCCCAAGAGTCCGTTTTTATCTCCAAATTATGTAAATTATTTAGGCATTCAGTTGTTGTATCTAACAAACCTTTCAAATGAACAGCTGATTGGGAAGTCAACTTTTTTTGGTTAAATAATTTCTTCATGGTATTATTCAGAATTAATCGTTTGTTGCCATACCTTTGTTTTAGTAATTCCCATGCGTTACTATAGTTGTTGGATGTGATTTGGACATGTCTCAAGAGTAGCTCGGCTTCATCGCTGACACTTGTTTTCAAATAGTGTAATTTTTGAACATCATTCAGGCTTGTGTTGTCGTGAACCAATGATATAAATAAATCACTATATGTTGGCCAAGCCTCGTAGGTTCCGCTGAATGTAGGAAGTACAATTTTAGGTAATTGTACTTTCATGTACGACTGATTATGGATACTTGTATTTGTCGCAACTGATTCATGCATAGAACTTTCTTTTATTTGAATAAGCATGTCTTTCAGGTCACCTTGTAGTATGTTATACAAATCTTCATAAATAAAATACTCTTCATTTAAAAAATACGGCAAAGCCCCTTTCATTTCCTTCGGTGTAATTTTTACAAGTTCTTGGTGAGCATTCTTGAAAATATCCCAATGGTCATCAATTATTTTCATACGTGCTTCGATGTATCCTCTTGTCAATCGAGCTTTCGGGCATTTCTTCAAGTTAGATTGTGTTTTTTGTAACGTTGTAGCACAATCCTCCAACACCGTATTGTTGCTCCTTTGTAGCAGGCATTTTTCCGTAGTAAATAAGTTGGTATAACACTTGAATACAGTTTATTTCGTCCAACACTATCACAACATAATAATTGTTCTGTTATATTATGATAACCACACAGCAAAAATAACGTAATAAGTTCTTATAATGTTCACTTTTATAACTTAGATGCACAGGTAATTAGCAAGCGCTCGCTTATCAGTTCTTGGAATGCGGTCTATTGTTCTCGGGTTCGCAGCGCTGCACTGATTGATCCGGCTCGAAGGACCATATGGTGGGTGTGTTTAGGGTCCACTTTCACTCAGTTTTTAGCAGCTAATTTGAAGAACGAAAATACGTATTTTTGCTTTGAATTTTATTGTGCGACTGGTGTGAAAAATACAAATGGTTGGCTGGTATGGGATGCTATATAATCTACCTACATACACTACATTGTTTTATGTTTTTACTTAGGTTATAGATATTTATACATTTACGCTAGAGGGTTTGATTTGATTACAACAGGGTGCTTATTAGTAAACTCGTCCCCTAATTACTGCAAAGACTATGCTAAATCAGATTTTGTTATTCTGATGGCCGGTTCAAATGACAGCAATCCATTGAGCGTACAATCACACCTATACCATACCTACTTTAAATGAATTAATAGGCACCAATGTATTAGCGTGTAAAGTACATAAAAACAAGATAGATAATGTTGGTAATCTGAATGATATGCTAAGGCATGTATGTAAATTTTGTACAAACTCAGAATACATTGAGTTTGACGATGTGACTAGTTCATTAGGTTTTGATAAAATTAATGCAAGTAGACTATTATAATATCGAGAGTTTTTACGTATAAACCAAAGAAATAAGTACCATAATTATTGTTTGAGTAAAATAAAACAAATGATGACTATTGCACGAACGAAGGTCAGAGCCATCTCTAGCCAGATCTAGGAAACAAAAAAAAAACTATGCCCATGTGTCGACCCAAACTATAGTGCTTAAAGATTTAAATGAAAACGATGGGCTAACATTTTTTCGAGACTAACTATAAAATCAAGGCTTAAAGATTGTGCATCAAATCATGAGCAACTAACAATTGTTATCAAAATGTTTGTGGTATATCTAATAAGAAAGATGAATTGGAAATGTATCTTGGCGAAAGTGTTAGCAATCCAAACTTCATTTGTCTCTGTGTACACTTCCATAATACACAAAACCTAAATGTTTTTATTTATGATGTATATAAACTCTGTTCTCATAATTGTAGAACTAAAAAAGTTACATTAATTCTAACTCATCATCATCATCATTTCAGCCGTAAAACGTCCACTACTGAACACAGGCCTCCCTCATGGATCTCCATGAGGGGTAGTTGCCATACTCACCACGCTTGGCAGGCGGGTTGGTGAGCGCAGTACGGGATGTTGTTACACGGAAAGATGCTGCTGCCCATCTTCCGGAGGTATCCCTTAGCAGGCTCTTACTGCATCCACGGGCATGAGAGGAGGGGTAACATTCTACTGCCGGCACCCCACAGCAATATTATATTGTTGAGTTTCTAAATTGGAAGGCGGAAGTAAATGCGATCGAGAGCTCAATTAGCAGTGCTTGCTATGCTTTGAGAAGCCTGCGGGATGAGGTGGCGGTGACGCAGCTTATAATTGTACCTATATTATGCCTTAGTAGAATCTAAACTCAGATATAGCATACAATTTTGGGGGAATGGTTATAAGTGTAACACTCAAAAGGCTTTCATAATGTAAGTATAATAAAAAGGCGATAAGTTTGCCCGCAGGTTTGCTCGTTGCTCAACCAATGTAAAAGTCTGCCTGTTCAGAGCCTATTGTACCAACTTTTATACATGTAGCCTGTGGGTTAATTATACTCAAAAACAGTATAGCGCCCAACGTGTCCAGTACGTCGGGGATGTTCGCCGCGGCGCGAGTGGACTGTTTCTGCAGCACCTTGCGCAAGCGGTGCACATCCCTGGGGCGACGGATCGGAGCCAGCTCCAATGGTATTCTGTGTGTGTGCAAGCAGGTTCGATTGCGAGCATGTGAACCACTGTAGCATGGTACATGCGCAGTACAGGGATGTCAAGCTTTCCTATATCTAATTTGTGTTCTATATTGTGTTTTGACATTGTGGTTATGTACTATTTAATTTAATTTTATTGTTAATTTATTAAGGTAATACTGTGGATTGTTGTAAATAAAATAAATGTTTTATTATATATATTATTATTCAAAAAAGAGCAATCCGGACAATAATGCGTATTCCACAGTGGGAATCTTGCACTTTAAATAAAAAAAATTACCGTTCCATGCCTGTATATTCTAATTACTCTCATGAAGGTACATAAATATCCCCGCATGTATGAATCCCTAGAAGATAGAGAAACTAGATTAAAAACACGGCGTAAGGATCTTGATGCGCCTCTACAGCCTCATTTAAATGTTGCAAAGCACGGTTCTAGATATCAAGCTGTTACTCTTTAAGTCACTGCCTGCAGAATTAAAAGTTGTCGAGAATCCCCATACTTTTCAATCAAAACTTAACAACATACTTATTGGAAGAAACATTTTACTCAGTGGATGAATTTTTAAAATACGGAAAGAAGTCAAAGTACCTAGTTGTCTATTATTTATTGCATGGGTTTATTAAGGGTGCCCATTTTGTCTCCGAAAAACAATTGTCCGAAAATTACAATCAATAACAAGTGTCTCCGAAACATCACCATCCATAATATTATGATCCCATAAATATCACTTGCAATAAGATATTGTTCATCATAATGCTCCTTACGCATAAAATTATTTTACCTAATATATAATTTCCATTGTTATATTTTTTTTTTTTTTATAATGGTTCTCAAAACTGGACTTTTTACATGAAATCAACTTATTTATCATACTGATTTAGAGACATAATTTAGTAAAAGCCCTTCTTGATGAGAACACAACATGCTTATGATAATATACTTACGATAACATTATTATTAAGATAACTCTATATAAATTTAAGTTAAAAGATATACAAAAACAATTAGAAATAAAATAGCTCACTCCGATTGAGGAAACTTAGGCAGTCTCTTAAGAGAGGAGACTGAAGTACAAAAAATGTCAACATCGTTACATATACTGTTATAAAAAGAACACATTCTGTTTAGTGGTGAGTTTTGACTGTAGTTGGTACGACCATATGGTATTTGGAACATTTTTCGGTTTATGATATGATATGATATAAACATATGTGTCATAATGATAACGAATCATAAAACTTGTTATCCCGAATATTTTCGAAAGATTAAAAAACTTTCCTTTTTCAATTTTTAAAAGTGGCTGAATCGAGACGGAAGCACAGTAGGTTATTAGTTTTTTATACAACTATCTGAAAACACTGCCTGGGACAGAACTGAGATGGGGAGACAGTAGGTTATTAGGTTTTTTTTTATAATTATCCGAAAACAGTACCTATGACAGAACCGAGATGGAGAGACAGTAGGTTATTAGGTTTTTTTTATAACTATCCGAAAACAGTACCTATGACAGAACCGAGATGAAGAGACAGTAGGTTATTAGGTTTTTTTTTATAATTATCCGAAAACAGTACCTATGACAGAACCGAGATGGAGAGACAGTAGGTTATTAGGTTTTTTTTTTTTATAATTATCCGAAAACAGTACCTATGACAGAACCGAGATGGAGAGACAGTAGGTTATTAGGTTTTTTTATAATTATCTGAAAACAGTACCTATGACAGACAGAACCGAGATGGAGAGACAGTAGGTTATTAGGTTTTTTTTATAATTATCCGAAAACAGTACCTATGACAGAACCGAGATGGAGAGACAGTAGGTTATTAGGTTTGTTTTTATAATCATCCGAAAACAGTACCTATGACAGAACCGAGATGGAGAGAGTAGCTTATTAGGTTTGTTTTTATAATCATCCGAAAACAGTACCTATGACAGAACCGAGATGGAGAAGGATCTTTAAATTATAGATTGTGATTATTCGGGCAATCGATGATTATGAAAATCAAAAAATCAAAAAAAAAATCAAAAAATATTTATTTGGGACAATACACATTTTGTTACATAAACTTGTTAGAACGTCGAACTACTGCGATAGTTAAAAAACTGTGTTGCAGAGTCAGCGCCCACCTCCGAAATACTGTAACTAGTTTACATAATTTACATAAAATAGTAACTACAGCAATAAAATTATAATAAAAAGTTTAAATAATTGTAGATTTACTGGTTACAAATTTATTTATTTATTTATTTATTTATTAAGACACTCCTACGACATCTTCACATTACATTCACAAAGTACATTAACAATACTGGTCCCGTGTGAGACACCTTTACAGGAGTGTACAGCACTCGATAAAAAAACTAAAAACAATATTGCTCATACATAATCTTACAAAACTAAAATTAAAATCAAAATTACCTAACTACAAATTATACAATAAAAAGAAAAATTACGAAAATAAACATTTTATTAAACATTTTATTCGGTCCCTTCTTCTTCTTCTTTATTTAATGGCGTGTGTGTGACAGGAAAGATATTCCACCACTTTGCCAACGTCTGTTTATTCGACAAGATTTTTAACAATAAAGCAATGGGGTTGAGCATAAAGAAAAAGAGTACAAAAAAAGGTAAAATTCACACAAGACACACAAGTTGATTGATTTTTAAAAAACTGAAGTAAACTAATCTATACTATTAATACTACATCACTTAAACAAACACAAATTTAAATCTATAAACATACGTTAATAAGATTAAAGGATACATACGATACATAAACAATTACAACTTTATATTATTTACAGATATAAATTTACAAAATTTGGATATAAAAGGGGAAAATACTAGTGGAAGAAGAGTTTTCAAAGAAAGGGGACGTGGGATTTCTGGAGGGGTAATATCATGGAGGGATACGATCAGTTTAGGACAGGAGAAATTATTCGGTCCCAGAAGTGGTCAGAAACTTGCGTTTCAAACCACTCAGTGAGACCGAATACATGTCAATGTCAACGTCACGAGACTCTTTTACAAGATTGCTGTAAGATCGTATACAACGATTGACCGGTGAAAATTTGCCTATCTTAGTTCTAAATGAATAAATGTCAAAAGGATTTGTTATTCTGAAACGAGGCAAGGTGCGGGGTACTGATATTTTCAGCAAGGCTAATATTTCCGGGGCATCATATATTCCATTTGCAGTCTTATATAAAGAAACAACCTCTGATTTTTGTCGACGATATTCCAATGTGTTCATATTAAAATAAGTTAATCGGGTTGGGTAGTCCGCTCGGTAAGGACATCGATAGTCTTTGTACGCTAGATATTTTGTAAATTTGTGTTGTATTTTTTCTATGCGTTTTATATGCACTTTATAGTAAGGGTTCCAAATAACTGAGGCATATTCTAAACTGCTGCGAATATATGCGTTATATAAACATTTAATGGTGCTGATATTTATAAAATTATTGCTGATTCTTTTAATGAAGCCAAGTAACTTAAACGCCTTTGAAACTATCTTATCAATATGATACTTAAATGTTAGTGAGCTATCAAGTATGACACCCAAGTCACGAATCTGTTGAACCTGTTGTAGACAAATGCCATCTATTGAATATAGAGGTGGTAAACCGATACGTTTTCTGGAAAAATTAATACTGAAGCACTTGTCAATATTTAGACTCATCTTGTTATGTGTGCACCAAGCGTTTAAAGAGTTTAGGTCTGATTGAAGAAGTTTTGAATCATCTGCATTTTCCACTTTACGATACAGCTTCAAATCGTCAGCAAAAAGGAGACATTCACTATACTTAATACATTTAGTAATATCATTAATAAACAACAAAAACAAAATAGGACCAAGATGCGAGCCTTGCGGTACGCCGGAAGTTGCTGAAAATGAATATGAACTAAACCCGTTGACTTTGACTTTTAATTCTCGATTAGAAATATAGGATTTGAACCACAGCAATAGTTTTCCGTGAATACCACAAAGCTGCAATTTGTGTAATAAAATATCATGGTTAACTTTATCAAAGGCGCTTTTAAAGTCTGTATATATTGCGTGAACCTCAGATCCAGAATCAATAGCTTGAGACAGATAATGTGTGTAACCAATAAGATTAGTATCGACTGACCTATTCCGATAAAACCCATGTTGGCTGTTGGTTATTATATTTTTAGCGTAAGATGTTAAAACAGGGCAAATTATAAGTTCAAATATTTTTGAGAATAAACTTAAGATGGATACAGGACGATAGTTTAATACGGAACATTTATCTCCTTTTTTAAAAATCGGAATTACATTAGCAGACCTCCATATAGTTGGGAAAACGGAAGTTAGCAGTGAACACTCAAAAATCAACTTCAGAGGATAAGTCAAGTTCTTATAAACATTTTTAATGAAGAATGGAGGAATCCCATCAGGGCCCGCACCTTTACTCGGATCAATAGATTTTAAAATTTTTGATACCATCTCTTCATTTACATGGACATTGGCTAAACAATGCTGAGTAGGATATGAATCATTACAATTAAAATTAAAATTAAGGGAGTCACTAGAATAAACAGAAGAAAAATGAGATGCGAACATGTTACAAATATCGTCACCTGAGTTGGCCAAAGAAGAATTATATTTCATTTCACTCGGTAGATCAGTATCATTAAGGCGATTTTGTTTGACATATGACCAGAACTTTTTGGGATCATTTTTCATTTTGTCTTCTATATTAAACATATATTCAGAGTAACATGACTTCATACGAGCCTCAATACGTTTGTTTAGGATTTTTAAAACAAGTTCATCCCTGGGATTCCCATAACGCTTAAATTTTAACCTAAACTTTACCTTTTCTTTTAACATTTTTATAAGATCAATTTTAAACCATGGCGGATACTTAAAGTTACGAGGTTTAGTTTTAGGCACTAAATCATTAATTATAGCATATAGTATATCATAAAATTGAGAAACCATAGCGTTCTAGATATCAAGCTGTTACTCTTTAAGTCACTGCCTGCAGAATTAAAAGTTGTCGAGAATCCCCATACTTTTCAATCAAAACTTAACAACATACTTATTGGAAGAAACATTTTACTCAGTGGATGAATTTTTAAAATACGGAAAGAAGTCAAAGTACCTAGTTGTCTATTATTTATTGCATGGGTTTATTAAGGGTGCCCATTTTGTCTCCGAAAAACAATAGGGGACCGGACAACTTTTGAAAAAGTTTTTTTTATTAATCCTCATGGTTAATTATTCTCACAAAAAATATAGTTTTAATTAAATTTAGCTTAATTTGTACCCAAAACCATAAATCAAATTCAAATGGCTAAAATTGCCGCGTAAACACTACTAAGCGATCGCGTGACGTCATCTGTGGATGACAGTTCAGTCAAAGTCAGTTCAGAACAAACCGCCCCCGTGCATAATTTTGAAACTGGTGTTATTATCTTCTTCTTCTTTTATTTCTAATGGCTGATGCATGCCACTTGCTGCAACTCTGCCAGTGGTGTTATTATCTTTGATAAACTATCTGTACCGTGAACCAGCTACGTGAAGTTGGCAGTAGTATCCCTACTTTAAAAATAAATAAGTTGCCATTAATAAAAAAAAAACAACTAACTTTACTAATCAAGTGCGTTTTGTAAGCTTTCGTGAAATTTGGAAGATATGGAAAGGAAAAAATATCGTTGGTGTGTTGTACCTACCTCAATGTACATACGAACACATCTGAAACTACATACTCCAAATAAATTATTTATTGATGTACCTCGAAAAGCCGAAATAAAACAAAAATGGCTGGCGTTAGCAAGAAAAAAAAACTGTGAAGGAATGTCTGTAACTTCACCTCAACATGATGACGCCCATACACAAATGACGTCACTCGCTGTGATTGGTGTTTCGTTTGACATGCGAAACAGATTATAAATATCGTAATTATTAAATTTTGTTTTTTGATTTAAAAATATAAATCATTATTTATTTTATGAAAATTTTAGTAGGAAAATCGTAAAATTTTATGAACATTTTATGTAACTATATCTTAGATTTTTTTTCGATTACTGTCCGGTCCCCTATTGTCCGAAAATTACAATCAATAACAAGTGTCTCCGAAACATCACCATCCATAATATTATGATCCCATAAATATCACTTGCAATAAGATATTGTTCATCATAATGCTCCTTACGCATAAAATTATTTTACCTAATATATAATTTCCATTGTTATATTTTTTTATTTTTTATAATGGTTCTCAAAACTGGACTTTTTACATGAAATCAACTTATTTATCATACTGATTTAGAGACATAATTTAGTAAAAGCCCTTCTTGATGAGAACACAACATGCTTATGATAATATACTTACGATAACATTATTATTAAGATAACTCTATATAAATTTAAGTTAAAAGATATACAAAAACAATTAGAAATAAAATAGCTCACTCCGATTGAGGAAACTTAGGCAGTCTCTTAAGAGAGGAGACTGAAGTACAAAAAATGTCAACATCGTTACATATACTGTTATAAAAAGAACACATTCTGTTTAGTGGTGAGTTTTGACTGTAGTTGGTACGACCATATGGTATTTGGAACATTTTTCGGTTTATGATATGATATGATATAAACATATGTGTCATAATGATAACGAATCATAAAACTTGTTAATATTTTCGAAAGATTAAAAAACTTTCCTTTTTCAATTTTTAAAAGTGGCTGAATCGAGACGGAAGCACAGTAGGTTATTAGTTTTTTATACAACTATCTGAAAACACTGCCTGGGACAGAACTGAGATGGGGAGACAGTAGGTTATTAGGTTTTTTTTTATAATTATCCGAAAACAGTACCTATGACAGAACCGAGATGGAGAGACAGTAGGTTATTAGGTTTTTTTTATAACTATCCGAAAACAGTACCTATGACAGAACCGAGATGAAGAGACAGTAGGTTATTAGGTTTTTTTTTATAATTATCCGAAAACAGTACCTATGACAGAACCGAGATGGAGAGACAGTAGGTTATTAGGTTTTTTTTTTTTATAATTATCCGAAAACAGTACCTATGACAGAACCGAGATGGAGAGACAGTAGGTTATTAGGTTTTTTTATAATTATCTGAAAACAGTACCTATGACAGACAGAACCGAGATGGAGAGACAGTAGGTTATTAGGTTTTTTTTATAATTATCCGAAAACAGTACCTATGACAGAACCGAGATGGAGAGACAGTAGGTTATTAGGTTTGTTTTTATAATCATCCGAAAACAGTACCTATGACAGAACCGAGATGGAGAGAGTAGCTTATTAGGTTTGTTTTTATAATCATCCGAAAACAGTACCTATGACAGAACCGAGATGGAGAAGGATCTTTAAATTATAGATTGTGATTATTCGGGCAATCGATGATTATGAAAATCAAAAAATCAAAAAAAAAATCAAAAAATATTTATTTGGGACAATACACATTTTGTTACATAAACTTGTTAGAACGTCGAACTACTGCGATAGTTAAAAAACTGTGTTGCAGAGTCAGCGCCCACCTCCGAAATACTGTAACTAGTTTACATAATTTACATAAAATAGTAACTACAGCAATAAAATTATAATAAAAAGTTTAAATAATTGTAGATTTACTGGTTACAAATTTATTTATTTATTTATTTATTTATTAAGACACTCCTACGACATCTTCACATTACATTCACAAAGTACATTAACAATACTGGTCCCGTGTGAGACACCTTTACAGGAGTGTACAGCACTCGATAAAAAAACTAAAAACAATATTGCTCATACATAATCTTACAAAACTAAAATTAAAATCAAAATTACCTAACTACAAATTATACAATAAAAAGAAAAATTACGAAAATAAACATTTTATTAAACATTTTATTCGGTCCCTTCTTCTTCTTCTTTATTTAATGGCGTGTGTGTGACAGGAAAGATATTCCACCACTTTGCCAACGTCTGTTTATTCGACAAGATTTTTAACAATAAAGCAATGGGGTTGAGCATAAAGAAAAAGAGTACAAAAAAAGGTAAAATTCACACAAGACACACAAGTTGATTGATTTTTAAAAAACTGAAGTAAACTAATCTATACTATTAATACTACATCACTTAAACAAACACAAATTTAAATCTATAAACATACGTTAATAAGATTAAAGGATACATACGATACATAAACAATTACAACTTTATATTATTTACAGATATAAATTTACAAAATTTGGATATAAAAGGGGAAAATACTAGTGGAAGAAGAGTTTTCAAAGAAAGGGGACGTGGGATTTCTGGAGGGGTAATATCATGGAGGGATACGATCAGTTTAGGACAGGAGAAATTATTCGGTCCCAGAAGTGGTCAGAAACTTGCGTTTCAAACCACTCAGTGAGACCGAATACATGTCAATGTCAACGTCACGAGACTCTTTTACAAGATTGCTGTAAGATCGTATACAACGATTGACCGGTGAAAATTTGCCTATGTTAGTTCTAAATGAATAAATGTCAAAAGGATTTGTTATTCTGAAACGAGGCAAGGTGCGGGGTACTGATATTTTCAGCAAGGCTAATATTTCCGGGGCATCATATATTCCATTTGCAGTCTTATATAAAGAAACAACCTCTGATTTTTGTCGACGATATTCCAATGTGTTCATATTAAAATAAGTTAATCGGGTTGGGTAGTCCGCTCGGTAAGGACATCGATAGTCTTTGTACGCTAGATATTTTGTAAATTTGTGTTGTATTTTTTCTATGCGTTTTATATGCACTTTATAGTAAGGGTTCCAAATAACTGAGGCATATTCTAAACTGCTGCGAATATATGCGTTATATAAACATTTAATGGTGCTGATATTTATAAAATTATTGCTGATTCTTTTAATGAAGCCAAGTAACTTAAACGCCTTTGAAACTATCTTATCAATATGATACTTAAATGTTAGTGAGCTATCAAGTATGACACCCAAGTCACGAATCTGTTGAACCTGTTGTAGACAAATGCCATCTATTGAATATAGAGGTGGTAAACCGATACGTTTTCTGGAAAAATTAATACTGAAGCACTTGTCAATATTTAGACTCATCTTGTTATGTGTGCACCAAGCGTTTAAAGAGTTTAGGTCTGATTGAAGAAGTTTTGAATCATCTGCATTTTCCACTTTACGATACAGCTTCAAATCGTCAGCAAAAAGGAGACATTCACTATACTTAATACATTTAGTAATATCATTAATAAACAACAAAAACAAAATAGGACCAAGATGCGAGCCTTGCGGTACGCCGGAAGTTGCTGAAAATGAATATGAACTAAACCCGTTGACTTTGACTTTTAATTCTCGATTAGAAATATAGGATTTGAACCACAGCAATAGTTTTCCGTGAATACCACAAAGCTGCAATTTGTGTAATAAAATATCATGGTTAACTTTATCAAAGGCGCTTTTAAAGTCTGTATATATTGCGTGAACCTCAGATCCAGAATCAATAGCTTGAGACAGATAATGTGTGTAACCAATAAGATTAGTATCGACTGACCTATTCCGATAAAACCCATGTTGGCTGTTGGTTATTATATTTTTAGCGTAAGATGTTAAAACAGGGCAAATTATAAGTTCAAATATTTTTGAGAATAAACTTAAGATGGATACAGGACGATAGTTTAATACGGAACATTTATCTCCTTTTTTAAAAATCGGAATTACATTAGCAGACCTCCATATAGTTGGGAAAACGGAAGTTAGCAGTGAACACTCAAAAATCAACTTCAGAGGATAAGTCAAGTTCTTATAAACATTTTTAATGAAGAATGGAGGAATCCCATCAGGGCCCGCACCTTTACTCGGATCAATAGATTTTAAAATTTTTGATACCATCTCTTCATTTACATGGACATTGGCTAAACAATGCTGAGTAGGATATGAATCATTACAATTAAAATTAAAATTAAGGGAGTCACTAGAATAAACAGAAGAAAAATGAGATGCGAACATGTTACAAATATCGTCACCTGAGTTGGCCAAAGAAGAATTATATTTCATTTCACTCGGTAGATCAGTATCATTAAGGCGATTTTGTTTGACATATGACCAGAACTTTTTGGGATCATTTTTCATTTTGTCTTCTATATTAAACATATATTCAGAGTAACATGACTTCATACGAGCCTCAATACGTTTGTTTAGGATTTTTAAAACAAGTTCATCCCTGGGATTCCCATAACGCTTAAATTTTAACCTAAACTTTACCTTTTCTTTTAACATTTTTATAAGATCAATTTTAAACCATGGCGGATACTTAAAGTTACGAGGTTTAGTTTTAGGCACTAAATCATTAATTATAGCATATAGTATATCATAAAATTGAGAAACCATAGCGTTGACATCATCACCATAATTTCCTAATTCCATCCTCCAGTCTATTTCACTTAATCTAGTATTAATATCAATATAATTAGCTTTCTTAAAGTTATGCGTAGCAAACATTTTTGGTTTTAATATTTTAGATTCAGTGCAAAGACCGATTTCAATTTCCAATGCTGGATGATGTGATTCAATTTTTTTAGTTAGACTGTCAGAGCTTTTAGTCACAGAAATATCCGTAAAATTTGATAAAACTAAGTCCAAACATTTACCATTATCGTTTTTGATATTATTATATTGTGATAGGTTGTTTAAAGACATAAAATCCACAAACGCAAAACCAAGATTACTATTAAAATTAGATGGAGTTAATTGACTTTGATTATTATTTAAGCTCCAAGAAATAAACCCTAGATTAAAGTCTCCTAGTACAATAGTCTCAGCTTGACTAGATTGTAAAACAGTGCTTACGTTATCTAGGAATAAATCTAAACTATGAATAAGAACAGGTGGTGGAATCTAAACTGCACAAATTTGTAAGTCTCTTACATTATTCTTATCACCGTCACATATTTTAAGTGTGACCCAGAGATCTTCAGCAGATGACTCAAAATGCATAATCCGCCTTGATTGTATGGTCTTTAAAACTGCGACAAGTACACCTCCTCCACGTATAGAAGTTGAACCACTCGACTGGCGATCTCTTCTATATATGTTGTATTTGCTGCTAAGTAGTTCACTATCTAGGACTGCATCATTAAGCCATGTTTCGGTAGCAACGATAACATCGTATTCATTTCTCATGCTTGCAAGTTGGATATCTAGAAGTTTAGATTTTATAGCACGAACGTTTTGGTAGTAAATGTTAAACATTTTTATAGCTTTATTTGCGGCCATGTGATGTTGAGCTAAACAAGGTAGAATTACAAGTTATTAAGGGACTCGTTGCATTTTATCTGTTTTGCCGGAGATTGGTCATCCTTACGAACGAATATGCGGCCATTACGAACCCACACATACTTGTAGTTGTGCTCACGTGCTGCGGCTCTAGTGCGGGCATGTAGAGATTTATTGTATGGTGATAGATGTTCCGAAACAAACACAGGTGTTCTGTTACCACCGAAACCCAAATGTGCCGAGCTGAGTTTATGGTCAGCATTTTTCCTGTTAAATTTGGACACAGCTGCTATTATTTCGTCTCTTACTCTCGAATTTGGCAGAGTTACGATTATTGACCTTGGATGATTGGTAGAATCGTTCATTTTCCTTATTCTAGTGCATGATACGACGTCAGCATCTTGTATGGGTCGAGAAATAGTGACGCATATCTGTTTAGTTATTGTGGCAATATTTTCATTTTTGTTTTCAGGTACTCCATTAATTTCTATATTAGTCGATCTGTTGTATTGTTCGATCAGGTTAAGTCGAACATTTAAATCGTCCACCTTGCTTGAAAGTGAGCTATTATCTTTCGATAGTATCTTAATTGTGTCCTTAGCTTCTTTCAAATCGGTCTGAACGCGATCGTATTCTGCACTTATAAATTCCACAGAAGATTTTAGATCCATTATCGTGGCTAGATCAGCTCGAATAGCGGTTAGTTCCTTCGTCAAAGCCTTCTCAATCGAAGATGATACAGAGTCTTGAATTGCAGAACGGATTTCAGATCTTATCAAATTGACCAACTCAGGACTGAGATTACTTGGTGTGACAGGCTTTTCTGCGGGTTTTTTAGTTCTTGTTGTTATATTAGATGAATCAGATGCGGAGTCAAGGGTCTGGGATTCTGCAGAGTAGTCGATAGCATTGGTAGCCGACCTTACAGGTGTATTCGTGTTGTCGCGCTTGCGCTGTGAATTTTTGCACTGTGGACATAACCAATTCTCCTTGGATTCCCGGGTTATTGCCTTGAAACGCTCAACGGAAATATTTGCGCAATCGATGTCGTAAACTGCCTTACAGAGCGGGCATGTAAGGAACTGCCTATTCGCTATCAATTTGAGGCATCCGTTGCAAGTTTGCTTAGGTGGCATGGTTCCGATTATTTTCTACCAATAAGGTAAGACTTTTTAAGATGGAAATGCGAAATTTGATAAAGATACAAAGAAAAATACATAATAAGAGCACGCGCGCGTGTGTGTGTATGTGTGTTTATGTGTGTGTGTGTGTGTGTAGCAGTGTGTAAGTTAACGTGATTTGTTTGCCTGGGTAGGTATATGTATAAAATAAATAATAAGGAAGGTAAATAATAGACATTTATGAGTTACACGATAAATATTTTTAAATTACAAAGTTTTAAGGAGATCTTCCGTCTCCTCATACGATAAGAGTAGATCATACATTTAAGTTTACACCTGTTCAGCGTTAATGGGTAAATGTTGAGGGCTTTGTTGACTTTGTTGTAAAGTGAGTTGCTTTTAAAGTGAAAGTGTCTGCTAGCAACAACCGTTCTAGAAAACTCTATGTTGCACACAATATCATGTCGTCGTTTCGCTGATGCATGATTTGGATCAAACAAGAGTTGGGAGTGTTTCCTTAGAATGGTGGCCAAGATATAAAGTTTCCTTACTGTGAGCACTTGACATATTGAATATAAGGTTGAAGTAGGAAAGCGCCTAGGTTTGGATATCATTACTTTTAGGACCGCTCTCTGTGACCTTTCAACTCTAAGCATATGAGTCGTGGTGGAACCACCCCAAGCAGAAATACAATATGTCAAAACGGATTGTGCTAAGGCATAATACACCATTTTAAGGCAATCAAGATCAGCGCTATTTCTGATAGTCTTAAATATAAACATTAACTTTCTGATCCTTGAAACTGTGCACTCAGACTGTGCACTCAAAATACATTTTATGGATTATTATAAAATGGAAATAAACAGTAATAGTAAAAATAATAGTAGTATGAAAACTTTATTTTTATGTAATTTAATTCAAATACAATTGTAAACTTATTATAAGAATAAATGATTATGATATCTCGAATACCAATAAAATCTATTTATTTTTAGAAGAATGGGTATGGAAGGATATAAGCTTTAGTTATTTATGTCAAGGAAAATATGTACCTATAACTTTTTTCCTTTTATCAACATTGGTAGCGACCTGATGAATAAATAAGGCCTTATTCAATCTTAGGTAGGTACATGAAATGAAATGAAATAATTTATTTGCCTCAAGTATGGTTTTACACAGATATTTGTATGTTTATTGTCGATCGCGGCGATATCCCATATACACTACTCAATGGAACTACCTATCTACCTTTACACTCCACACTATACACTGTCATTTCAATTCTCTGGCTGTCTGACTTTACATTTTGTCTCAACAAATATTATATATTATTATTTAATCTACCTACCTACTGTACCTATTTTTAATTCATACTTAGTTGTGTTGTTTGGTTGTTTTTGTTTGTATTTTTTTTTTTTTATCTCAAATTTGTTTTACTCCTGTGAATGTTATTAGTGTAAAATTTCCGTCTTTTGTGTTATTCCAGTTGTAGATTGTTGTGTTGTTTTTTTTTACTATATCTTTTATTGTCTCTTATAAAATTATTGATCAAGCTGACTTCACTTCCATCTGTGAAGGTTTTTACCTTTGTTTAAATATCAAATGTATTTTCTTTGTATCCGTGGGATGGGGGCCTGGTGACTAGTAACACAGGCTGTGCGCCTATAACTAGCACCAGTATCTCATAATACAGGTTAGGATTAAGCTTTTTACACCATCAACATTCATCTTTTACTGTGCTGTAACCTTTATGAGAGAAAATAAATATATCTCTATTATTATTATTGTTAGTTATCACACACTTGACCGAACTATCCGGCATGCAAATGTCAATGTTATGAGTTATCACTCTTATTACATAGCTATTATAAGTATATCCACTAAAAATCTGGAATGAACACAGTAGTTTTAACAATTTAAATATCAATAAATAATAAAAAAAATAATGTCATGCAAATAATTATAATTAGTGGGTACCTATGTCAAATTTTTAATCTAATAATTCTTTCGTTACATTCGATCTTGCAAGCCGATACCGTGTACCTGACGGCCTTTTATCAATTTATTTGCGGATGACACGTAGACTTGAAAGATAAGGCAATATGCAGCAAGTAAATCTCAAAATTATTTTATCCGCTATATTGCTTAAGCTGGGACTATTTTAAATTTTGTAAATATCCTCGGAGCATGTTGAGCATGAACACAATCAACGCAAGCAATGTCCGCTAATGTCGCAGTAAAAACCCCTTTTACTCTAAGATAAAGCAAACTCTAGAACTATCTACCAACCAGCCTATTTATCTTTTCGATCTTACGAAAGCTGTCGATCTCTAATCGAATTAACGGATTAATGAATAATAGGTTAGTAACCTCCTAGCTGTACTTCTAGAATGTTAGTAATCGTGTACGCACGTGTGAGCAGCATGTCGGTCTGCGGGCGCGGCGGCGGCGGCGGCGGCGGCGGCGGCGGCGGCGGGGTGCGGGGCGGGGCGGGCGGCGCCGGCGTCGTCGTGCTCCACGTGGAGCTGGTGGCGGGCGGCGCGCTCGTCCCGCTCCTGCCGACACCAACACGGGGCACTTTACCATCTTCATACAACGTGCGCACTAGCGCCTGACATTACAGATTCTAGAGGAAGCGTCTGTGGGATCTGACTGGAGCGAGGCCTGGGAACGAAGGATCACGTCGTTTTAGTTCCCAAAACGACAACAAAGTTCAAAACGACCTTCTCGACACAGCATACATATGGTCCGGGTCCGGCGCGGGCGGCGCGGTTGTGGCGATAGCGACATACGTACACTAATAGGGGATTCGAAGGTAAGGGGGGCTAGAGGGACTGATATACCGCGTACCAATGATGCAGACCTCGGGCAGCAGCTTGTAAAACTTGTCTTTTTTAAACTTTCGCGATCACAACACATTATTAACATACATATAACCGGATATTTATCGCGTAAATTACCTTTATAATAAAGAAATAATAAAGGTAATTTACGCGATAAATACCCGGTTATATGTAGGTATGTTAATAAATCTCGTAAAACCCTTTGCGGCGTTGGCATTAAATACGGAGCGCCGGAGAGGATACATTTTCGAAAAGGGATGGGGGACACTGAGGTACCGAGGCGGAAGCATGCACCAAATAAATAGTAACGGTGCTTGGTCTCCTTAAAAGGAAGAGTGCATGGATAAGCTAAGGATATTGTAAAGTCGTGAGCTGGTCTCTCGCCTCTCTCTCGCAAGGGGTCCTGGTGGGGTACCTGTGCGCGGGCGCGGGCGGCGCGGGGTCGCGCTCGGCGTCCTGCAGCTCGGCGAGCCGGCGGCCGAGCGCCAGCACGCCGCTTCGTGAGCTGGTCTCTCGCCTCTCTCTCGCAAGGGGTCCTGGTGGGGTACCTGTGCGCGGGCGCGGGCGGCGCGACTCGGAGTCCTGCAGCTCGGCGAGCCGGCGGCCGAGCTGCAGGACGCCGCTTCGTGAGCTGGTCTCTCGCCTCTCTCTCGCAAGGGGTCCTGGTGGGGTACCTGTGCGCGGGCGCGGGCGGCGCGGGGTCGCGCTCGGCGTCCTGCAGCTCGGCGAGCCGGCGGCCGAGCGCCAGCACGCCGCTTCGTGAGCTGGTCTCTCGCCTCTCTCTCGCAAGGGGTCCTGGTGGGGTACCTGAGCGCGGGCGCGGGCGGCGCGGGGTCGCGCTCGGCGTCCTGCAGCTCGGCGAGCCGGCGGCCGAGCGCCAGCACGCCGCTTCGTGAGCTGGTCTCTCGCCTCTCTCTCGCAAGGGGTCCTGGTGGGGTACCTGTGCGAGGGCGCGGGCGGCGCGGGGTCGCGCTCGGCGTCCTGCAGCTCGGCGAGCCGGCGGCCGAGCGCCAGCACGCCGCTTCGTGAGCTGGTCTCTCGCCTCTCTCTCGCAAGGGGTCCTGGTGGGGTACCTGTGCGCGGGCGCGGGCGGCGCGGGGTCGCGCTCGGCGTCCTGCAGCTCGGCGAGCCGGCGGCCGAGCGCCAGCACGCCGCTTCGTGAGCTGGTCTCTCGGCAAGGGGTCCTGGTGGGGTACCTGTGCGCGGGCGCGGGCGGCGCGGGGTCGCGCTCGGCGTCCTGCAGCTCGGCGAGCCGGCGGCCGAGCGCCAGCACGCCGCTTCGTGAGCTGGTCTCTCGCCTCTCTCTCGCAAGGGGTCCTGGTGGGGTACCTGTGCGAGGGCGCGGGCGGCGCGGGGTCGCGCTCGGCGTCCTGCAGCTCGGCGAGCCGGCGGCCGAGCGCCAGCACGCCGCTTCGTGAGCTGGTCTCTCGCCTCTCTCTCGCAAGGGGTCCTGGTGGGGTACCTGTGCGCGGGCGCGGGCGGCGCGGGGTCGCGCTCGGCGTCCTGCAGCTCGGCGAGCCGGCGGCCGAGCGCCAGCACGCCGCTTCGTGAGCTGGTCTCTCGGCAAGGGGTCCTGGTGGGGTACCTGTGCGCGGGCGCGGGCGGCGCGGGGTCGCGCTCGGCGTCCTGCAGCTCGGCGAGCCGGCGGCCGAGCGCCAGCACGCCGCTTCGTGAGCTGGTCTCTCGCCTCTCTCTCGCAAGGGGTCCTGGTGGGGTACCTGTGCGAGGGCGCGGGCGGCGCGGGGTCGCGCTCGGCGTCCTGCAGCTCGGCGAGCCGGCGGCCGAGCGCCAGCACGCCGCTTCGTGAGCTGGTCTCTCGCCTCTCTCTCGCAAGGGGTCCTGGTGGGGTACCTGAGCGCGGGCGCGGGCGGCGCGGGGTCGCGCTCGGCGTCCTGCAGCTCGGCGAGCCGGCGGCCGAGCGCCAGCACGCCGCTTCGTGAGCTGGTCTCTCGCCTCTCTCTCGCAAGGGGTCCTGGTGGGGTACCTGTGCGAGGGCGCGGGCGGCGCGGGGTCGCGCTCGGCGTCCTGCAGCTCGGCGAGCCGGCGGCCGAGCGCCAGCACGCCGCTTCGTGAGCTGGTCTCTCGCCTCTCTCTCGCAAGGGGTCCTGGTGGGGTACCTGTGCGCGGGCGCGGGCGGCGCGGGGTCGCGCTCGGCGTCCTGCAGCTCGGCGAGCCGGCGGCCGAGCGCCAGCACGCCGCTTCGTGAGCTGGTCTCTCGGCAAGGGGTCCTGGTGGGGTACCTGTGCGCGGGCGCGGGCGGCGCGGGGTCGCGCTCGGCGTCCTGCAGCTCGGCGAGCCGGCGGCTGAGCGCCAGCACGCCGCTTCGTGAGCTGGTCTCTCGCCTCTCTCTCGCAAGGGGTCCTGGTGGGGTACCTGTGCGAGGGCGCGGGCGGCGCGGGGTCGCGCTCGGCGTCCTGCAGCTCGGCGAGCCGGCGGCCGAGCGCCAGCACGCCGCTTCGTGAGCTGGTCTCTCGCCTCTCTCTCGCAAGGGGTCCTGGTGGGGTACCTGTGCGCGGGCGCGGGCGGCGCGGGGTCGCGCTCGGCGTCCTGCAGCTCGGCGAGCCGGCGGCCGAGCGCCAGCACGCCGCTTCGTGAGCTGGTCTCTCGGCAAGGGGTCCTGGTGGGGTACCTGTGCGCGGGCGCGGGCGGCGCGGGGTCGCGCTCGGCGTCCTGCAGCTCGGCGAGCCGGCGGCCGAGCGCCAGCACGCCGCTTCGTGAGCTGGTCTCTCGCCTCTCTCTCGCAAGGGGTCCTGGTGGGGTACCTGTGCGAGGGCGCGGGCGGCGCGGGGTCGCGCTCGGCGTCCTGCAGCTCGGCGAGCCGGCGGCCGAGCGCCAGCACGCCGCTTCGTGAGCTGGTCTCTCGCCTCTCTCTCGCAAGGGGTCCTGGTGGGGTACCTGAGCGCGGGCGCGGGCGGCGCGGGGTCGCGCTCGGCGTCCTGCAGCTCGGCGAGCCGGCGGCCGAGCGCCAGCACGCCGCTTCGTGAGCTGGTCTCTCGCCTCTCTCTCGCAAGGGGTCCTGGTGGGGTACCTGTGCGAGGGCGCGGGCGGCGCGGGGTCGCGCTCGGCGTCCTGCAGCTCGGCGAGCCGGCGGCCGAGCGCCAGCACGCCGCTTCGTGAGCTGGTCTCTCGCCTCTCTCTCGCAAGGGGTCCTGGTGGGGTACCTGAGCGCGGGCGCGGGCGGCGCGGGGTCGCGCTCGGCGTCCTGCAGCTCGGCGAGCCGGCGGCCGAGCGCCAGCACGCCGCTTCGTGAGCTGGTCTCTCGCCTCTCTCTCGCAAGGGGTCCTGGTGGGGTACCTGAGCGCGGGCGCGGGCGGCGCGGGGTCGCGCTCGGCGTCCTGCAGCTCGGCGAGCCGGCGGCCGAGCGCCAGCACGCCGCTTCGTGAGCTGGTCTCTCGCCTCTCTCTCGCAAGGGGTCCTGGTGGGGTACCTGTGCGAGGGCGCGGGCGGCGCGGGGTCGCGCTCGGCGTCCTGCAGCTCGGCGAGCCGGCGGCCGAGCGCCAGCACGCCGCTTCGTGAGCTGGTCTCTCGCCTCTCTCTCGCAAGGGGTCCTGGTGGGGTACCTGAGCGCGGGCGCGGGCGGCGCGGGGTCGCGCTCGGCGTCCTGCAGCTCGGCGAGCCGGCGGCCGAGCGCCAGCACTCCGCTTCGTGAGCTGGTCTCTCGCCTCTCTCTCGCAAGGGGTCCTGGTGGGGTACCTGTGCGAAAGCGCGGGCGGCGCGGGGTCGCGCTCGGCGTCCTGCAGCTCGGCGAGCCGGCGGCCGAGCGCCAGCACGCCGCTTCGTGAGCTGGTCTCTCGCCTCTCTCTCGCAAGGGGTCCTGGTGGGGTACCTGTGCGCGGGCGCGGGCGGCGCGGGGTCGCGCAGGTGCCGCGTGTTGCTGCGCTAGAGTGTATACAAGAGCTCGGAGGCGCGCAGGGAGCCCGTCCCGCCGCTGCACAGCGCCGGCGCCGCGAGCCGAGCGCAGGTGCCGCGTGTTGCTGCGCTAGAGTGTATACAAGAGCTCGGAGGCGCGCAGGGAGCCCGTCCCGCCGCTGCACAGCGCCGGCGCCGCGAGCCGAGCGCAGGTGCCGCGTGTTGCTGCGCTAGAGTGTATACAAGAGCTCGGAGGCGCGCAGGGAGCCCGTCCCGCCGCTGCACAGCGCCGGCGCCGCGAGCCGAGCGCAGGTGCCGCGTGTTGCTGCGCTAGAGTGTATACAAGAGCTCGGAGGCGCGCAGGGAGCCCGTCCCGCCGCTGCACAGCGCCGGCGCCGCGAGCCGAGCGCAGGTGCCGCGTGTTGCTGCGCTAGAGTGTATACAAGAGCTCGGAGGCGCGCAGGGAGCCCGTCCCGCCGCTGCACAGCGCCGGCGCCGCGAGCCGAGCGCAGGTGCCGCGTGTTGCTGCGCTAGAGTGTATACAAGAGCTCGGAGGCGCGCAGGGAGCCCGTCCCGCCGCTGCACAGCGCCGGCGCCGCGAGCCGAGCGCAGGTGCCGCGTGTTGCTGCGCTAGAGTGTATACAAGAGCTCGGAGGCGCGCAGGGAGCCCGTCCCGCCGCTGCACAGCGCCGGCGCCGCGAGCCGAGCGCAGGTGCCGCGTGTTGCTGCGCTAGAGTGTATACAAGAGCTCGGAGGCGCGCAGGGAGCCCGTCCCGCCGCTGCACAGCGCCGGCGCCGCGAGCCGAGCGCAGGTGCCGCGTGTTGCTGCGCTAGAGTGTATACAAGAGCTCGGAGGCGCAGGGAGCCCGTCCCGCCGCTGCACAGCGCCGGCGCCGCGAGCCGAGCGCAGGTGCCGCGTGTTGCTGCGCTAGAGTGTATACAAGAGCTCGGAGGCGCAGGGAGCCCGTCCCGCCGCTGCACAGCGCCGGCGCCGCGAGCCGAGCGCAGGTGCCGCGTGTTGCTGCGCTAGAGTGTATACAAGAGCTCGGAGGCGCGCAGGGAGCCCGTCCCGCCGCTGCACAGCGCCGGCGCCGCGAGCCGAGCGCAGGTGCCGCGTGTTGCTGCGCTAGAGTGTATACAAGAGCTCGGAGGCGCGCAGGGAGCCCGTCCCGCCGCTGCACAGCGCCGGCGCCGCGAGCCGAGCGCCGGTGCCGCGTGTTGCTGCGCTAGAGTGTATACAAGAGCTCGGAGGCGCGCAGGGAGCCCGTCCCGCCGCTGCACAGCGCCGGCGCCGCGAGCCGAGCGCAGGTGCCGCGTGTTGCTGCGCTAGAGTGTATACAAGAGCTCGGAGGCGCGCAGGGAGCCCGTCCCGCCGCTGCACAGCGCCGGCGCCGCGAGCCGAGCGCAGGTGCCGCGTGTTGCTGCGCTAGAGTGTATACAAGAGCTCGGAGGCGCAGGGAGCCCGTCCCGCCGCTGCACAGCGCCGGCGCCGCGAGCCGAGCGCAGGTGCCGCGTGTTGCTGCGCTAGAGTGTATACAAGAGCTCGGAGGCGCAGGGAGCCCGTCCCGCCGCTGCACAGCGCCGGCGCCGCGAGCCGAGCGCAGGTGCCGCGTGTTGCTGCGCTAGAGTGTATACAAGAGCTCGGAGGCGCGCAGGGAGCCCGTCCCGCCGCTGCACAGCGCCGGCGCCGCGAGCCGAGCGCAGGTGCCGCGTGTTGCTGCGCTAGAGTGTATACAAGAGCTCGGAGGCGCGCAGGGAGCCCGTCCCGCCGCTGCACAGCGCCGGCGCCGCGAGCCGAGCGCAGGTGCCGCGTGTTGCTGCGCTAGAGTGTATACAAGAGCTCGGAGGCGCAGGGAGCCCGTCCCGCCGCTGCACAGCGCCGGCGCCGCGAGCCGAGCGCAGGTGCCGCGTGTTGCTGCGCTAGAGTGTATACAAGAGCTCGGAGGCGCGCAGGGAGCCCGTCCCGCCGCTGCACAGCGCCGGCGCCGCGAGCCGAGCGCAGGTGCCGCGTGTTGCTGCGCTAGAGTGTATACAAGAGCTCGGAGGCGCGCAGGGAGCCCGTCCCGCCGCTGCACAGCGCCGGCGCCGCGAGCCGAGCGCAGGTGCCGCGTGTTGCTGCGCTAGAGTGTATACAAGAGCTCGGAGGCGCGCAGGGAGCCCGTCCCGCCGCTGCACAGCGCCGGGGCCGCGAGCCGAGCGCAGGTGCCGCGTGTTGCTGCGCTAGAGTGTATACAAGAGCTCGGAGGCGCGCAGGGAGCCCGTCCCGCCGCTGCACAGCGCCGGCGCCGCGAGCCGAGCGCAGGTGCCGCGTGTTGCTGCGCTAGAGTGTATACAAGAGCTCGGAGGCGCGCAGGGAGCCCGTCCCGCCGCTGCACAGCGCCGGCGCCGCGAGCCGAGCGCAGGTGCCGCGTGTTGCTGCGCTAGAGTGTATACAAGAGCTCGGAGGCGCGCAGGGAGCCCGTCCCGCCGCTGCACAGCGCCGGCGCCGCGAGCCGAGCGCAGGTGCCGCGTGTTGCTGCGCTAGAGTGTATACAAGAGCTCGGAGGCGCGCAGGGAGCCCGTCCCGCCGCTGCACAGCGCCGGCGCCGCGAGCCGAGCGCAGGTGCCGCGTGTTGCTGCGCTAGAGTGTATACAAGAGCTCGGAGGCGCAGGGAGCCCGTCCCGCCGCTGCACAGCGCCGGCGCCGCGAGCCGAGCGCAGGTGCCGCGTGTTGCTGCGCTAGAGTGTATACAAGAGCTCGGAGGCGCAGGGAGCCCGTCCCGCCGCTGCACAGCGCCGGCGCCGCGAGCCGAGCGCAGGTGCCGCGTGTTGCTGCGCTAGAGTGTATACAAGAGCTCGGAGGCGCAGGGAGCCCGTCCCGCCGCTGCACAGCGCCGGCGCCGCGAGCCGAGCGCAGGTGCCGCGTGTTGCTGCGCTAGAGTGTATACAAGAGCTCGGAGGCGCAGGGAGCCCGTCCCGCCGCTGCACAGCGCCGGCGCCGCGAGCCGAGCGCAGGTGCCGCGTGTTGCTGCGCTAGAGTGTATACAAGAGCTCGGAGGCGCAGGGAGCCCGTCCCGCCGCTGCACAGCGCCGGCGCCGCGAGCCGAGCGCAGGTGCCGCGTGTTGCTGCGCTAGAGTGTATACAAGAGCTCGGAGGCGCGCAGGGAGCCCGTCCCGCCGCTGCACAGCGCCGGCGCCGCGAGCCGAGCGCAGGTGCCGCGTGTTGCTGCGCTAGAGTGTATACAAGAGCTCGGAGGCGCGCAGGGAGCCCGTCCCGCCGCTGCACAGCGCCGGCGCCGCGAGCCGAGCGCCGGTGCCGCGTGTTGCTGCGCTAGAGTGTATACAAGAGCTCGGAGGCGCGCAGGGAGCCCGTCCCGCCGCTGCACAGCGCCGGCGCCGCGAGCCGAGCGCAGGTGCCGCGTGTTGCTGCGCTAGAGTGTATACAAGAGCTCGGAGGCGCGCAGGGAGCCCGTCCCGCCGCTGCACAGCGCCGGCGCCGCGAGCCGAGCGCAGGTGCCGCGTGTTGCTGCGCTAGAGTGTATACAAGAGCTCGGAGGCGCAGGGAGCCCGTCCCGCCGCTGCACAGCGCCGGCGCCGCGAGCCGAGCGCAGGTGCCGCGTGTTGCTGCGCTAGAGTGTATACAAGAGCTCGGAGGCGCAGGGAGCCCGTCCCGCCGCTGCACAGCGCCGGCGCCGCGAGCCGAGCGCAGGTGCCGCGTGTTGCTGCGCTAGAGTGTATACAAGAGCTCGGAGGCGCAGGGAGCCCGTCCCGCCGCTGCACAGCGCCGGCGCCGCGAGCCGAGCGCAGGTGCCGCGTGTTGCTGCGCTAGAGTGTATACAAGAGCTCGGAGGCGCGCAGGGAGCCCGTCCCGCCGCTGCACAGCGCCGGCGCCGCGAGCCGAGCGCAGGTGCCGCGTGTTGCTGCGCTAGAGTGTATACAAGAGCTCGGAGGCGCAGGGAGCCCGTCCCGCCGCTGCACAGCGCCGGCGCCGCGAGCCGAGCGCAGGTGCCGCGTGTTGCTGCGCTAGAGTGTATACAAGAGCTCGGAGGCGCGCAGGGAGCCCGTCCCGCCGCTGCACAGCGCCGGCGCCGCGAGCCGAGCGCAGGTGCCGCGTGTTGCTGCGCTAGAGTGTATACAAGAGCTCGGAGGCGCGCAGGGAGCCCGTCCCGCCGCTGCACAGCGCCGGCGCCGCGAGCCGAGCGCAGGTGCCGCGTGTTGCTGCGCTAGAGTGTATACAAGAGCTCGGAGGCGCGCAGGGAGCCCGTCCCGCCGCTGCACAGCGCCGGCGCCGCGAGCCGAGCGCAGGTGCCGCGTGTTGCTGCGCTAGAGTGTATACAAGAGCTCGGAGGCGCAGGGAGCCCGTCCCGCCGCTGCACAGCGCCGGCGCCGCGAGCCGAGCGCAGGTGCCGCGTGTTGCTGCGCTAGAGTGTATACAAGAGCTCGGAGGCGCAGGGAGCCCGTCCCGCCGCTGCACAGCGCCGGCGCCGCGAGCCGAGCGCAGGTGCCGCGTGTTGCTGCGCTAGAGTGTATACAAGAGCTCGGAGGCGCGCAGGGAGCCCGTCCCGCCGCTGCACAGCGCCGGCGCCGCGAGCCGAGCGCAGGTGCCGCGTGTTGCTGCGCTAGAGTGTATACAAGAGCTCGGAGGCGCAGGGAGCCCGTCCCGCCGCTGCACAGCGCCGGCGCCGCGAGCCGAGCGCAGGTGCCGCGTGTTGCTGCGCTAGAGTGTATACAAGAGCTCGGAGGCGCAGGGAGCCCGTCCCGCCGCTGCACAGCGCCGGCGCCGCGAGCCGAGCGCAGGTGCCGCGTGTTGCTGCGCTAGAGTGTATACAAGAGCTCGGAGGCGCAGGGAGCCCGTCCCGCCGCTGCACAGCGCCGGCGCCGCGAGCCGAGCGCAGGTGCCGCGTGTTGCTGCGCTAGAGTGTATACAAGAGCTCGGAGGCGCGCAGGGAGCCCGTCCCGCCGCTGCACAGCGCCGGCGCCGCGAGCCGAGCGCAGGTGCCGCGTGTTGCTGCGCTAGAGTGTATACAAGAGCTCGGAGGCGCAGGGAGCCCGTCCCGCCGCTGCACAGCGCCGGCGCCGCGAGCCGAGCGCAGGTGCCGCGTGTTGCTGCGCTAGAGTGTATACAAGAGCTCGGAGGCGCAGGGAGCCCGTCCCGCCGCTGCACAGCGCCGGCGCCGCGAGCCGAGCGCAGGTGCCGCGTGTTGCTGCGCTAGAGTGTATACAAGAGCTCGGAGGCGCGCAGGGAGCCCGTCCCGCCGCTGCACAGCGCCGGCGCCGCGAGCCGAGCGCAGGTGCCGCGTGTTGCTGCGCTAGAGTGTATACAAGAGCTCGGAGGCGCGCAGGGAGCCCGTCCCGCCGCTGCACAGCGCCGGCGCCGCGAGCCGAGCGCAGGTGCCGCGTGTTGCTGCGCTAGAGTGTATACAAGAGCTCGGAGGCGCGCAGGGAGCCCGTCCCGCCGCTGCACAGCGCCGGCGCCGCGAGCCGAGCGCAGGTGCCGCGTGTTGCTGCGCTAGAGTGTATACAAGAGCTCGGAGGCGCAGGGAGCCCGTCCCGCCGCTGCACAGCGCCGGCGCCGCGAGCCGAGCGCAGGTGCCGCGTGTTGCTGCGCTAGAGTGTATACAAGAGCTCGGAGGCGCGCAGGGAGCCCGTCCCGCCGCTGCACAGCGCCGGCGCCGCGAGCCGAGCGCAGGTGCCGCGTGTTGCTGCGCTAGAGTGTATACAAGAGCTCGGAGGCGCAGGGAGCCCGTCCCGCCGCTGCACAGCGCCGGCGCCGCGAGCCGAGCGCAGGTGCCGCGTGTTGCTGCGCTAGAGTGTATACAAGAGCTCGGAGGCGCGCAGGGAGCCCGTCCCGCCGCTGCACAGCGCCGGCGCCGCGAGCCGAGCGCAGGTGCCGCGTGTTGCTGCGCTAGAGTGTATACAAGAGCTCGGAGGCGCGCAGGGAGCCCGTCCCGCCGCTGCACAGCGCCGGCGCCGCGAGCCGAGCGCAGGTGCCGCGTGTTGCTGCGCTAGAGTGTATACAAGAGCTCGGAGGCGCAGGGAGCCCGTCCCGCCGCTGCACAGCGCCGGCGCCGCGAGCCGAGCGCAGGTGCCGCGTGTTGCTGCGCTAGAGTGTATACAAGAGCTCGGAGGCGCGCAGGGAGCCCGTCCCGCCGCTGCACAGCGCCGGCGCCGCGAGCCGAGCGCAGGTGCCGCGTGTTGCTGCGCTAGAGTGTATACAAGAGCTCGGAGGCGCAGGGAGCCCGTCCCGCCGCTGCACAGCGCCGGCGCCGCGAGCCGAGCGCAGGTGCCGCGTGTTGCTGCGCTAGAGTGTATACAAGAGCTCGGAGGCGCGCAGGGAGCCCGTCCCGCCGCTGCACAGCGCCGGCGCCGCGAGCCGAGCGCAGGTGCCGCGTGTTGCTGCGCTAGAGTGTATACAAGAGCTCGGAGGCGCAGGGAGCCCGTCCCGCCGCTGCACAGCGCCGGCGCCGCGAGCCGAGCGCAGGTGCCGCGTGTTGCTGCGCTAGGGCGCAGGGACTGGGACTGGACTTAATTGTGCCGACGCTCTGACTTTACCGTTATACAAGGTGTCCCAAGAAATAGCGATCTAATAAAGCTGGAGGTAGAGGACCTCGGGGACTATCCGAATCACCTCCATGTATGTTCCGCGATTTTTCGCATTTTCGGAGTGATATATTTTTTAACTAACACCAAGTGTGATTTAATGTATGATGTCATGAATTATTGTGATAGATGCTTGATTTTAACACTTTTATTTTTGACACTTATTGTATATAATTATTTGACATTTTTAACATGTGTCATTTGATCTTAGTCACATTTTTAAATCATAAGTAATAAAATAATTTCCATTCTGGAAAGGTCACTAACAATATCTATCTATATCAATATTTTATTGAGCTTGATTCGGATAGACCTTGAGGTCTTCTACCTCCCAGCTTTATTATAAAATAAATAAATAAATAATGCTGGACAAATCACACAGCATCATCTAGCTCCAAGCTAAGCAGAGCTTGTGTTATGGGTACTAGATGACTGATATACTTAATACAATATACTACATAGATAGATATTTTTATTATAATATAGAAAAACAACCATAACACCCTGAAAAAATATCTGCAGATCATACAGACATTTGTCCGGAGGCGGGAATCGAACCCGCAACCCCTGGCGTCGCAGGCGGACCTTCGCCCACTATTAGATCACTTTCTTGGGACACCTTGTAGGTATAACATTTACCAGAAAAACAAATGTTGTATCTCATTATTTTCTAAAGAGTCAATTACTGCAAAGGGTAGATGAAATCAGTGATCTTGGAGTTATCATAGATCGTAAGCTAATTTTCGACTCACATAATACAACATCCATAAAGGGTCTAGGGCATTAGCATTTATAATGCGTTCATCGAAAATATTAATAACAATATATGTAGGTTTTTTGGACACTAAAACCAAATAAAAATGTACCATTTATCCAATAATAAATAAATAAATAAATAATTAAAACTAAGTTATCAAAATTTTGTATTGTACCTACCTTTGTAAGATGCCACCTAGAATAAGCATCCCAAATCGGCGTCCACAGTAGGAAAATTACTAATATCTTGTGACATTGTCACAGGATGGGAATATCAAAACATTACTTCCCATATATAGGGCTAGGGAGGTACGGGTAGTACAGTCACGTTCATAGTACCTAAAGGATGTGGTATCCTACATTTTATACTGGCCGACTAACAGGCCCGGATTAGCTCCTAGGCCCACAAGGCCCGGGCCTAGGGGCCCTCCAAGTCTAGGGGCCTTTATGGCGGAACATTCATACCCCTAAAGTCTGCCTTGCCCGAAAAATTGGCACTTATTTTTCCAAATATAAATAAAAATGTCAAAAAGAACGATGTCAAACTAATCATTGAAAAAACCATAGAACAAAAATAGTGCCTGAATTCAAGGAAAAACGTCACGAGGCATATTCCTACAGATGGAACTAATCGGCCGCCTCTGCGCTGCGCTGGCCGGCTCGAGCCATCACTGTGCTCAAATATCAAGTGCCCAGGGTCCTGCATCCTCGATCCGGGCGCCGACTAGCGTTGTAAGGCTTAGTGGTATCCTTTACTATGCAAGGAACGCGACTGTACATACCTAGTGAAATAAGAACACTTAGAGCACTTGTTGACTTTTATTAGGTGTTATTTTAATTGAAAAAATCACATTAATTATAATGCACATCACTAGTAATGATTGTTTGTATGTAATACATGTTGCCTCATATCGTAAATGAGGGATTATCCGGCAGGTAGATAGACATAGGGCGCCACAGCAGCTCAAACAAATATGCTGTCAAGTTATTTAACTTTATTTTATTTATTTGGAAAACAATAAGCTTAATAATTATTATGTAAAGTAGTACATACATAATGTGGCTAAACTAAAGCTAGAAACAATTTCCACGTATAGGTAACTTAGGAATATTATGTAAAAGTAGGTAAACAAATTTACCTACCTTCATATTAGATCTAAAAAATAGCTTCAGTACACTCCCTTTGACATATGACACAAACAGTAAGTTCGATAATATTAAAACTAGCATTAAAAAAGCATCACAGAACATCAATTATTAAAAAACCGCAGAAAGGTACAACATGTTCAGGGCAAATATACCTTTTTCATCTTTGAACGCACTTAGCTCCAAGCACGGTCGCCGTCTAACTGATACTTTTAAACAATGCTTAGCGTAACTCATTGACCCCAGCTACTGAGAAGAGCGGCAACGTCACTTGCATAGTTACCAATCTGTAAGCTAACAAAAAAGTCCCGGGTCATTTTGACCCATCCTCCATGACGCCGGGTTAATACAATATTAAGCATTGGTACATTTCCAATAGATTTCTGGCACTGTGAAATAATTTTGCTTTTTACAAATCGGACATAGGAAATTACCGGCCGATTAGTCCGATCTCACACCTTTATAAAACATTTATTGAAATTATAGAATTCAGGATCAGGCCAGTTACATTTAAATCAACCTCCTGAACAAGCCGGGTTTAGATGGGGTTTATCAACTACAGACCACCTTCACACTTTGAATCAAGTTCTGGAAAAACACATCGAGTTTCCGCTCCCACTTTACCTGGCTTTCACTGATTATACTAAAGCTTTTGACAGCCTTTATCATCATTCCATCTTCAGGGCCCTTCCAAATCAAAATATACAACCTACCTATATAAGTTTATTAGAGAAAATTTATGAACACAGTACCGCCTCCATAAAACCACACAGCTGGCCCATCTTTTAAGATAAACAAAGGTGTAAAGCAAGGCGACGCTTTGTCCCCGAAACTTTACTGCCACTCTGGAAGAAGTATTTCGGAATCTCTCCACTGACAGGGAAGAGAAAGGAATTATCGTCGGTAACAAAAAAGTTAACCAACCTACGTTTTGCTGACGATATCGTACTGTTCTCCTCTTCCGCAGTTAAACCAAAGGCTATGTATGATCAATTGATCAACGAACTGAACACCGCAAGCTTTGATGTCGGACTTACGATGAATGTGTCAAAGACCAAGATACAATACAATATCTTTATCTTAGCCAAATAGTTTCTCTCCAGGCGAGACAAGTTCAAGAGATTGCAAAACGCACAGAGAACGCCTGGAGAAGCTTTTGGTCAATGAAAAAACTTATGAAGGGTACGTAAACTACCGCTGTCCCTAAAAAAGAAACTCACGGACGTACGCATTCTTCCCATACTTAGGTACCTACGGCGCTCAGACTTGGTCTTTGATAGATCGCCGGAAGTCCGCACTCGGGGTTTGCCAACGAGCTATTATGGAGCGCCGTATCTTAGGCGTAAAGCCAGACCGCGTGCGGAACATCATACTGCGCTCCAAAACACAAATCGTGGACGGTGGTCACAAAGCCGGAGCCTGAAGTGGAACTGGGCCGGACACGGCTGTCGCATGTCCAGCCATTTGTGGGCGAATACCAGCACAGAGTGGGGCCCACCCAATGCTAGAAGGCGACGTGAAAGGCCGAGAATTAATTATTATTAAACATTAACAGAAGAAAAGTAACCGAATAAAATAACTTTGTTTGTTTGCCTGTAAGTGATATATATTGGTTAAGGCGTTTGTATAGAAAACACAAACAGTCCAACACACCGAAAATGCATTTACGCGCGTTCATGCAAATCACGCGCGTAGGTGCGGAGAAACACGCACCCACGCGCGTAGGTGCCGGGCGAGACGCAAGGTATGGCGAGTGCAGTGCCGTGCGTGAATTTGGAAGGGCTTGACGTGTCTTTGAAAATGGATCTCCATATCGATCGATTTATATTCGAAATCGAAAATCACCCAGCTAATTTGGAATAGATTATTTACGGTAAGCTCGTGCTGACCCTATATAGCCTGGTTTTAACTATAATTGTATCGTTATAACTAAATAGGTAGTACGGAACCCTATTACTAAGACTCCGCTGTCTGTCTGTCCGTCTGTCTCCAGGCTGTATCTCATGAACCGCGTTATGTTGCCGCTATAACAACAAATGTTAAAAAACAGAATACAATAAATATTTAATACTCTCGTACAACAATCGTGATTGTTTTGCCGTTTTCATTGATAACGGTACGGAACCCTTCGTGCGCGAGTCCGGCTCGCACTTGGCCGGTTTTATTTAATGTTAAAATTGTTTAGGTACTTACCGACCTCAATGTTACCCACAGTGTCTCCTTTGGCGTAATACAAATACGAAAATTTGTATCCATTCCAGTAATGCCTGTTCGAATTTTGGCTAGCAAATAATTTATTTATTTATTTAATAGGACATCCAACACAGGGTTACACATAATATACATAATACTAAGAACTAAATGTTAATAGCCTGGTGCTCCCGTAATTACAGGATGTCACAGCATGTACATAGTTAGAGCGACAACTGATAAAAAGTATTATTTTTTTAAACAGTATTTAAAGCATATAAGAAAAATTGTGACATAAACTTTACCTAAGTTAATAAAATTTTAAACAGTTTAGAAAGCAAGTATGAAAAATTATAATATACACTTTAGGTTCATTATGAACAATCATTGAAGTTAGTAGGTTAGAAAAGAAAACATTTTAATTAAAATTAATAGTAAAGAAAGAAACACAATGACAATATGTTGAGTTGGTACGTAAATATTTAAAAAAATAAGTAACTTTTAATGTTTATGGTATCATTTATGCATTTATACCTCCATGATCTTTAATAGTTGTTTTTTGAAGCTATGCACTGAATCTGAGATGTCTAGATCACTAGGTTTTGACAACATATTGTATTGCCTACAAAGCCGCGACATGACAGCAAGTTGACCAAGATTCGTTCTAGAGTAGGGTACGTTAAAAAAATTGTAAGCCCGTATTCTTGGTAGTCTAGCTGGTGCAGAAATAAGAATTAAGTTGGTGAGTTCCATGCAGTCTATATTTCCATTATAAACCTTATGTAGAAATATTTGATCGTTAATTTTTCTTCTCTTGTCAAGCGCAGTCATCCTGTAGTTTTTGAGTCTTAAATTATAGCTAAAAAGTTTCTTAGCTTTATTATCCTTGTATGCTAAATGATACAAAAATCTACTCTGGATGCTTTCAATTCTTTTCGAGTAAACTTCGTACTGAGGGTTCCATATAACAGAACAGTACTCAGTCAAAGGCCGGACCAAGCTATTAAAAAGTTTGATTCTTGTAGAGCTATATTTAAAATCCTTGCTGTTACGTATTACAAAACCTAAGACTTTAAAGCATTTAGTAACTAAATTTAACACGATGACTGTCCCGCCTATTTTTGGGGAATTACCTGGTACGTCCAATGGTTTTTTTTTTAAAACTGCTTTATTTTATGTTCCTAAGAAGGGCTGATATGTTGATTACTGCGTAATTATACAGGGGGCCTGAATTTCAGCATGAATTATATGTAATGCATGGACGTCTCAGCTAGATTTTCGTGAATTACATGTAATGCATGGACGTCTCAGCTTGATTTTAGTGGATTACATAATATAATACATGGACGTTTGAAATAATATATTAAAAATTTTTTTTTTTTGCTGTGGTAACCCTGTGAAAAGTTGCATTCATTCACTCAGCTGATTGGGCTATCAAAAATTTTCGTCTGTCAAAAAAAAGCCAATGGCAAGATTTGCCAGAAACGCTGCACCAGTTGTTATAAAAAATTAAAAGAAACTGGATGCACAACCAATGACGCAAGAAAAAAAGCTCCACAGGTTATAACAGAGTGCCTTCCATGCAAAAAAGCTTATTGTCTATATTGTGTTTCAATGAAGCTCACTAGAGTTTCTTTCCACAGATTATGACGTCCATAAATAAATAAAAAATAAAAAAAATCGATGGGACATTTGTGTTTTATTTTCACCAATTCAATGTTCATACGTCCCTAGAAAATCAAAGCTCTAGCTCACACGTCCAGCCCAGGAAACGCGGTTTAGTTGCCTATGGCGAATGCATTTCATGTAATGCACGGACGTCACAGCCGGACCAAAAATGCATTACATGTAATGCACGGACAGTCAACGTGTTAAGATGTGTGAGTCAAAGGTAAGTTTTGGGTCGATAGTTACTCCTAAATCTTTTACATTTTCTACGTTTTGTAACTCCTGTCCATTTAAATAGTAACTATTTAAGGTTTGACTTTTATTGCGAGAGAAGTTGATGTGATGACATTTTTTGATATTCAGGGACATATTATTTTTTTCGCACCAAGATGATAACCTATTCAAATCTTCTTCTAGAAGTTTTACATCAGACGGAAATGCTACGGGTCTCATTATTTTTAAATCATCTGCGTATAAGTATACTTTGGAATAGTTAAAGCAGTCTGGAATGTCATTAATAAAATTATATTAAATAGTATTGGACCTAAATGGGACCCTTGAGGAACTCCTGAGACAGATAAAAAAGATCTTGAAAAGTGTCCACTTACGGCAACCTTAGATGACCTGTTTAACAAATAAGAAGAAAACCAGCTTAACAATGAACCAGAAATACCTAGACATGAAAGTTTGTGCAAAAGTATGGAGTGATCCACCTTATCAAAAGCCTTATTAAAATAATCAAAAGATGTTGTCGACATACGCGTGTAGTTGAAGAATTTCTCTTCATATTTTCTCAAGTCCCAGTAATTTTGAACAAATGACCCATTCAACGATTTTGTTTGTAAATAAGGATGTACCCAGTATCTTCTATAGGCACGATTTCTATTAATTTGACTGTACAAAAACCAAACAGTCACTATAACTGCAGCATCCTGAATGAGTTCCACTTACGAGTTATATTAAATATGGTTACTAGTGTAACCATATTTAATATAAAAACTGACTCGACGCTCTGCACTGCCCAAGCTAACACCTTGAATGAAATGCAACTACGCGCGTGAGTGCGTGAAAAACCCGCACGATGATGCAGATCTGCACTCCCGCAAGTACGCGCGTAGGTGCGTCGACACGCAACATCAGCGTAGTGCGTGGCAGTGTGTGAACCGCCTAAAGGGCGTCACACACGGCGACCATTCTATTATTTTTGTATTACACTAATCAAATATATCAAAGACACGGAAACGTCCCTTAGTGTCATCATTTTCCGTAAGTACTGGTTTGAGATATTTTTTAGGGTTCTGTGGCCCGTTCTGCACTCATGTACCTACCTGCCTTAGATTATACTTATAGGAAGAGTATCCCTCTAAATAGTACCGAACCTATGCCTCCAGCGGTTTATTTATGCGGCCAGGAGTCAAAGCTATGCTGAAACACTGAACGAAGCGATAAGGAGGGATTCTTAATGCCTGTCCGAAAGAAAACTATTTTCGCTGAACCAGCCAGAAAAAAAAACAAACATATTTATATATGTATGTAGATAATAAGTAATTCAAATAATGACCATAACACCTACTTCCGACATCTGGTCGTTTTAATTTTGTATGGAATTTTGCCCTTAGTTCTTCACAGAGATGTGTAAAAGCAGTTGAAGTGAGAACGCCGAGAAGCACATAAGGAAGTACCTAGGAATGCGCAAGAGGAGCTTGGCCATTTAACTCAAAGATTTAAATCTTTGATTAAATCTGAAGACACGACGGTTTGCTCGTCGGATAAAATGACAGCTCCGAGGAGGCCGACAACGCGCGACGCCGCAGGTTGCGGCCGCTACAGGTACATGCCGTTGACGAGGTAGTCCGCGTCGTGCGCCAGCGGCTTGCCGCCGCGCCGCAGCCGCCGCCGCGCCGCAGGTTGCGGCCGCTACAGGTACATGCCGTTGACGAGGTAGTCCGCGTCGTGCGCCAGCGGCTTGCCGCCGCGCCGCAGCCGCCGCCGCGCCGCGCCCGCGCGGCAGCCCGCCACGCCCGCCAGCCCCACCGTCATCAGCATGCCTGCAACAACCAAGCGTCAACCAAGTGCCTCCGCCCTCCGCCCTCGACTCTCCATTCACATTTATATGGGACTCAACCAAAATGGTCAAAAGGAACCTTCTGTTATGTCTATCTGCCACAGCTGCTTATTACGAATATACTTATTTCATCATCACAGCTACTTACAGCCCTGCGGGAGGGTGCTCGTTAGTTCTCGGCCTCAGCACTCACCTAGCACGAGCAGCAGCACGGCGGCGGGCGGGTGCTCGCTGAGCCCCGCGCCCTCGCCCCCCGCGCTCGTCGCGACGCGCGCCGCCGCGCCCCCCGCGCCACCCGCGCCCCCCGCGTCCGCGCTGTCCACCGTCGCTTCATGCTACAACAACAGTAACGGGGATATTATAACATAAAGTTTCAGCGGAACCGAATCGAAGATGACCTTTGAAACCCCACAGACCATAATCAATTACCTGCGTGCAAAAGTCGATGGCAAGCATCGAGCACATACCTATCCAATAGAATTGTTGTTTCATCATCATCGTCATTTCAGCCGTAAAACGTCCACTACTGAACACAGGCCTCCCTCATGGATCTCCATGAGGGGTAGTTGCCATACTCACCACGCTTGGCAGGCGGATTGGCGAGCGCAGTACCGGATGTTGATACACGGAAAGACGCTACTGCCCATCTTCCGGAGGTATCCCTTAGCAGGCTCTTACGGTTCTACTTTGCTATGACGTGCGAAGTGATGTAGATAATTTTTATAATATTATTTAAGGTATAATTTGACACATGCATGCCAAAAAATAATCGTAAAAAATCAATAACGAAGCGATATCCGGTCTGGTTTGCTTCGGATATTTTTTTCAATGGTAGTAAGACCAAACTTCATGCTGTCTGGAAACGCACTAATTCTATGGACTCATACGAGGAATTTTCAGATCTTAGATCTTCTCTGAAACAGTGTGTAGCTTTGGCCTACAGTGCACATATGCGGCTCATAGAAAATAAAATTGCAATTAACCCTCGCGATTTTTGGCAGCATATTAATAGTCTGAGAGCGAAGGGGGGATTCGAGCCGAATGTCACATAGAATCAAGAATCAAGAATCAAAAAATACTTTATTCAGTGCGGCCGCATGGACCTTATTGACGCGTCACAAATTACAAAGTAAAACAACACAAATAAATAGAATAAAGCACATAATTGAATCTGTTCACTTCAGATGACACGCGAGTTAGGAAAAGAAGTGAACAGAAGAACCTAACTCGGTCGTTATAGTCATCATTTAACAATTTTATTTTGTCTTATGTTACGTTTGACGGAGTTGGAGCAGATTCCGTCCCAAGTGGTTTTGTCCTCTAGGTAATCTGATATTTTATA
Source organism: Pasiphila rectangulata (assembly GCA_963082625.1). NCBI lineage: Eukaryota > Metazoa > Arthropoda > Insecta > Lepidoptera > Geometridae > Pasiphila > Pasiphila rectangulata. The sequence goes on from OY720242.1 coordinate 22,448,885, forward strand.
ATAAGCTTTATTGCACAGATTGCGTTTAATAATGTTTTTGAATTTATTCAATGATAACTTCTGCAACTCACTTGGGAGTTTGTTGTAGAAGCGTATACATTGCCCTTTAAAAGATATTTTCACCTTATGGAGCCTAGTAGTGGGCACAGCGAGTTTATTCTTATTTCTTGTATTTACATTGTGATTGTCGCTGTTTTTCTTAAACGAAGCAATATTTTTATGGGTGTACAACAGGTTCTCATAAATATATTGACAAGCTACTGTCATTATATTTATTTCTTTAAATTTAGTGCGAAGTGATTCTCTGGGACCCATATTGTAGATAGAACGAATAGCCCTCTTCTGCAGCACAAATACGGTGTCTATATCTGCAGCACATCCCCACAGCAGTAAGCCATAAGACATAATGTTGTGGAAATAGCTGAAGTAAACAAGTCTAGCGGTATCAACGTCTGTAAGAAGGCGGATTTTTTTGACTGCATATGCTGCAGAACTAAGCCTACCCGATAGTTGTTCTATGTGTGGGCCCCATTGAAGCTTATTGTCTAACGTTATGCCTAAAAATACAGTTTTTTCTACAAGGTTTAAACTTTCACCTTTCAATTTAATCTTGACATCAGCCTGTTTTACATTCGGGAGAGTAAATCTAATGCATTTCGTTTTATTTCCATTAAGTAATAGGTTTAGGACATTAAACCAATTAACAACCTCTGAGATTGCATTATTCACCTCGTCATAATCGGTGGTACGTCGTTTCATTTTGAACAAAAGTGAAGTGTCATCAGCAAACAATACAATCTCATGATTGTTTTTGACAAGATGAGGTAGATCATTAATGTAAATTAAAAATAGAAAAGGCCCAAGAATTGATCCCTGCGGTACACCCATTGTAACTAAAGATCCCGAAGAACGTTTTCCATTAACATCAACTCTTTGTATCCTGTTACTGAGATAAGAAATAAGTAGATCCAAAGAGATATCTCTAACACCATAGTGGCGCAATTTTCCGATTAATGTTTCATGGTGTACACAGTCAAATGCTTTTGAAAGGTCGCAAAAAACACCTAAAGCGTCTTGCGACCTCTCCCAAGCATCATAGATATGCGAGACTAACTCTATACCAGCATCAGTAGTGGAACGGCCGCGAGTAAAGCCAAATTGCTTGCAGTGAAGCAATTTGTTGTCGGCAAAGTGCTTAGATAGCTGATTTAAAATAAGCTTTTCAAAAATTTTACTAAATGTCGGCAGTACTGATATCGGCCTAAAGTTAGTGGGGTCCGACTTAGAACCTGATTTATACAAAGGAGAATCTTTTTCTGGGGTCGGGGCATCAGAAGCCGTGCCACAGCAAGATACTGACCATCTCAGTGGGTCTGACATTGGCAGTAAGTAATAGTAATTATGTCAATATCTTTCACTTCACACCTAACGATATCAAAAATAGTATTACAAAACTGAAACGTAGTAGTTCCATAGGACCAGATAGCATTCCTTCAAGTATATTCAAACAGATGAAACGCTCTTTTGTATTACCACTTTAGCACATTTTTAATTTAGCCCTGAGTACAGGTATAGTATATCCACCTCAGTGGAAAATCTCAAGAGTACCCAATACTTCCCCCTATACCCAAGACTTCTAACAAATTGTCTGTGGAGGAATATAGACCAATAGCAATATTATCTTCACCTGCTAAGATTTTTGAAAATGTTGTCCATAAACTCATTTATAGCCAAGTTACTGCATCCGCGGGCATGAGAGGAGGGGTAACATTCTACGGCACCCCACGGCATAAATGACATTTTCACTATTGGGTACGTCCTCGATGATAGCAAGGTACCGCGTTGCATTCTGCGTAGAATCAAGAATCAAGAATCAAAAAATACTTTATTCAGTGCGGCCGCATGGACCTTATTGACGCGTCACAAATTACAAAATAAAACAACACAAATAAATAGAATAAAGCACATAATTGAATCTGTTCACTTCAGATGACACGCGAGTTAGGAAAAGAAGTGAACAGAAGAACCTAACTCGGTCGTTATAGTCATCATTTAACAATTTTATTTTGTCTTATGTTACGTTTGACGGAGTTGGAGCAGATTCCGTCCCAAGTGGTTTTGTCCTCTAGGTAATCTGATATTTTATAATAAGCTTTATTGCACAGATTACGTTTAATAATGTTTTTGAATTTATTCAATGATAACTTCTGCAACTCACTTGGGAGTTTGTTGTAGAAGCGTATACATTGCCCTTTAAAAGATATTTTCACCTTATGGAGCCTAGTAGTGGGCACAGCGAGTTTATTCTTATTTCTTGTATTTACATTGTGATTGTCGCTGTTTTTCTTAAACGAAGCAATATTTTTATGGGTGTACAACAGGTTCTCTTAAATATATTGACAAGCTACTGTCATTATATTTATTTCTTTAAATTTAGTGCGAAGTGATTCTCTGGGACCCATATTGTAGATAGAACGAATAGCCCTCTTCTGCAGCACAAATACGGTGTCTATATCTGCAGCACATCCCCACAGCAGTAAGCCATAAGACATAATGCTGTGGAAATAGCTGAAGTAAACAAGTCTAGCGGTATCAACGTCTGTAAGAAGGCGGATTTTTTTGACTGCATATGCTGCAGAACTAAGCCTACCCGATAGTTGTTCTATGTGTGGGCCCCATTGAAGCTTATTGTCTAACGTTATGCCTAAAAATACAGTTTTTTCTACAAGGTTTAAACTTTCACCTTTCAATTTAATCTTGGCATCAGCCTGTTTTACATTCGGGAGAGTAAATCTAATGCATTTCGTTTTATTTCCATTAAGTAATAGGTTATTGACATTAAACCAATTAACAACCTCTGAGATTGCATTATTCACCTCGTCATAATCGGTGGTACGTCGTTTCATTTTGAACAAAAGTGAAGTGTCATCAGCAAACAATACAATCTCATGATTGTTTTTGACAAGATGAGGTAGATCATTAATGTAAATTAAAAATAGAAAAGGCCCAAGAATTGACCCTGCGGTACACCCATTGTAACTAAAGATCCCGAAGAACGTTTTCCATTAACATCAACTCTTTGTATCCTGTTACTGAGATAAGAAATAAGTAGATCCAAAGAGATATCTCTAACACCATAGTGGCGCAATTTTCCGATTAATGTTTCATGGTGTACACAGTCAAATGCTTTTGAAAGGTCGCAAAAAACACCTAAAGCGTCTTGCGACCTCTCCCAAGCATCATAGATATGCGAGACTAACTCTATACCAGCATCAGTAGTGGAACGGCCGCGTAAAGCCAAATTGCTTGCAGTGAAGCAATTTGTTGTCGGCAAAGTGCTTAGATAGCTGATTTAAAATAAGCTTTTCAAAAATTTTACTAAATGTCGGCAGTACTGATATCGGCCTAAAGTTAGTGGGGTCCGACTTAGAACCTGATTTAAATAAAGGTATTATTTTACTGTGTTTCATTAGATCAGGAAATACGCCACAGTCAATGCATTCATTATATATAAGAGCCAGCTCAGGTGCGATTGTGTCTACCAATGGTTTTACAATGTTTACAGAAATACCCCAGAGATCTGCAGTTTTCTTAACATTTAACATTTTAAAGGCTTTAACTATATCGCTGCTGTCCACATATTGGAAATTAAAATTACTATCACATTTAGGTACATTTTTGCTAAGTAAGGACTCGGCGATCAGGTGAGAAGAGTTTAAAGACTTTGTGGTAGAAACTGGAATGTCAGTAAAAAAAGTTTCAAATGCTTGGGCTACATCTTCATCACTTTTGTAGGTTGTATTATTATAATTTATTTTAAATTGGTTGTTAAAGTTACTCACATTTCCAGTTTCTTTGTTTATTATTTTCCAAGTAGCTTTAATTTTATTATCACTATTTTTAATTTTTGAACTTATATAATTAGACTTAGCAATATGGCAGACTTTTCTAAAAATTTTTGAGTAATTTTTAACCTTTTCTTTAAATTCTTCACTAAAATTATAATGTTTTTCACTATAAAGATCATATAATTTTTGTCTACTTCTATGTATACCCACTGTTGCCCACTCATTAAAGTTAAGATTATCTGTGACCATTATCGACTTTGATGTAAATATTGAATTGAACATATTGCTAAATGCATTGAAAAAATTGCAATATGACTCATTAGGGTTGTTATTTGAGTAGTGAGGTGGAAATTTTGTATTCAATTTACATTTCAGTTGTTCAGATCGATGCATGGTCACAGGTATAAAAGTAATTTTTCTTTTTACATTTTGTTTTTGTTGCTGTTTAATTTGAATGTGCTGACCTAAATGGTCTGACTTTATATTACTAATCAAGCCCTTATGGATAATTTTTATATTAGAATTTACAAAGATATTGTCAATACATTTAGCGGATGTTTCAGTTATTCTAGTAGGCTCCATAAACAATGGTTTTAGATTATATGAATTAAAAAGGCACGTTAATCTAGTACTTAAAGAGTAATTTTCTAAGAGATTAACATTGAAATCTCCACATGTAATGATGTTTTTACTTGACTTTGATGTTTTGAATAATATTTCATCCATGACTTTTTCAAACGTCTCAAATGAAGCTGACGGTGGGCTGTATACGCTTATGATAATAACTTGCTCCAACTCTACACATGCTATTTCAATTTGGCTCTCAACAGACAGACAGACAATGTCGTAGCCATCGAGGCTGTTTCTCCTACGTACGGCTATTTTTAAAAGCTTTTATTTAGCTTGCCCTGTATGCATGTATGTAACTATGTTTGTTCGCGGAATCTTGCAACTCAATTTTGAAGTAGATATCTTCAACCAATTGAGCTGAAATTTTGTATAAATGTTTTCTTTGGATGACAATGCATGCTCAGCTTATGTGACGTCACTCTGAATCCAACATGGCGGAACACCCAAGATGGCGGACTACTTATTTTTAATGTGCTCCTGTAATATGGGTATTAGATGAAAGGGCTTGCTAAGAATAACTCAAAAAATGAAATGACGTCACTCTGAATCCAACATGGCGGAACACCCAAGATGGCGGACTACTTATTTTTAATGTACTCCTATAATATGGGTATCAAATCAAAGAGCTTTCTGAGAGTTACTCGAAAAATTAAATTATATCACTCTAAATCCAACATGGCGGACTAGTTATTCTTAATGCACTCTTACAATATGGGTATCAAATGAAAGGCCTTGCTGAGAGTTACTCGAAAAATTATATGACATCACTCTAAATCCTACTTGGCGGTATAGTATACTCAAGATGACGGACTAATTAGAAAAATGCAATAACGTCACTCTAAATCCAATATAGCAGAATACCCAAGATGGCGAACTAGTTATTTTATTAATGCACTTTTACAATATCAAATAAAAGGGCTTGCTGAGAGTTATTCGAAAAATTATATGACATAACTCTAAATCCAACATGGCGGGCATGAGATGAACAGTGATAACTAAAAAGTAAAAAATAAATTAAGAGTAAAAAAAACTTTTTAACAAACAAGCTTTTATTTAAGGTACTAAAAATTATAATAAAACAAACATTTTCCATTAAAGTTTAACGTCAACTTAAAACGTCTTTACACAATTTATGTGATAAAAAAGCTTGTCGCGAGATTTAAGCAGGTCCTCGTATTTACCTATGTACATTGTTTGAAAAAAAAAATTAAATCAATTACTTAGATCAAGTTACACAGGTGTACATGTACAGGTTAATCTAGCGACATTAAACTTTAATGGAAAAAGTTTATTTTATTATTATATATTATGATATATGATAATAGTATATTATATATATTTAGTTCAAATACAAATGTTTATTGCGTTCACATTCGTTGGCCGTGGGGTGCCGGCAGTAGAATGTTACCCCTCCTCTCTTGCCTGTGGATGCAGTAAGAGCCAGCTAAGGGATACCTCCGGAAGATGGGCAGCAGCGTCTTTCCGTGTATCAACATTCCGTACGGCGCTCGCCAACCCGCCCACCAAGCGGGTGAGTATGGCAACTAGCAACATGGAGATCCATGAGGGAGGCCTGCGTTTAGTAGTGGACGTTTGACGGCTAAGATGATGATGATGATTGCGTTCAGGTAGGTATTGAAGGTCTTATAGCCCTTCATGAGCCCAATGAGCATATTGACTTAGATTATATCTATGCATTTTCGATTAATGATTTTGAATGAATGAGTTTAATTAATGTTAGAAAGATTTCAATGAATTATTTTAATGAATTTTAATTAATGATTTAAATTAAGTTTAATGAATGTTATAGGTATTGGTGTTATTATGTTTAAATGAAATTTGTATTATATTGATTGAACTGATTGACTTGTAAAACTGGTTTTATGAATAAATTATTGTATTGTATTGAGAGTACATATATAGGTACTGAAATTTGGGATTTAAAAAATTAGATTCAAATACCTCAGTGCAAATTAATTAAATGAAACTCAAACTCATTAATTTATTTCCATAGTTTGCAATTACAAAACATAGACACGTCAACTTACAATAAAATAAACATAATTTATTTAATCTTATGATCCCAGGAAATAAGAGGAAATAAGGCAATTAATGAATCTGTTCGCTTCACTGTTTAAGCACTGTGATAAGAAACGATCAGAAAACACTGCTCATTTTGATAGTTAGTTTTTTTAGTTGTTTCGGAGTGGAGCTAATTTCATTCCAAGTATTTTTGTCTTCTAGATAATTAGATATTTTATAGTAAGTAAGCTATATTGTTAAGCTTACCTACATTTTATTGTTTTTTTTTAAACTTATTGTTAGACAATTGATGCATTTCTGTAGGAATTTTATTGTAGAAGCGTGTACACTGCCCTCTGAAAGATCCCTTACGTAATACCTAATAATGAGCAACGCGAGTTTATCTTTTTTTCTAGTATTTACCTACATTGTGCAAATCATTTTTTTTAGGAAAACTATTAATATTTTTGTGGGTATACAGCAAAATTTCGTAAATATCCACTATATAAAGAAATTTATATATACTGTCATATATTAATTTCTTTAAATTTGTCACGTAGCGATTCTCTGGGGCTCATATTGTAGAGGTAGATTGCACGAACAGCCCTATTATGCAGCACAAATACAGTGTTACCTACCTATGTTTAGCTCCAGATCCCTCAACACTGTTAGTGTTGTGGGGTGTTTCTACTATGGAAATAGCTAAGGTAAACAAGTCTTTACTGCATATGCAGCAGAACTGAGCCTCTACAAGTTCTAGGTTCTACCTTTTATTTGAATGTCTGCCTTAATATGTTTTACATTAGGAAGTGGAAATCTGATACATTTCCTTTATTTTCATTACGTAATAGATTATTGGAACTGAACCAATGTACAACTTTAGAGATTGCATTATTCACATTGTCATAATTGATTGTACGGCGTTTCATTTTGAACAATAAGTGAAGTATCATCAGCGAATAATACAACCTCGTGGAACGTAGGTGCTTGTACGTAGTACCAGTCTTTTTATTCCTTGAATTTCCCTAAGGCGTAGACAATTGATTCGTACCTTGTCGTGGTGCGGGCGCGCGCGCGCGGGCGGCGGGGGCGGGGGCGGGGCAGAGGCGGGGGGCGCGGGCGCCGCCTTGCTGGAGTCTCGCAGCGTGCCCTCCGCGCGCGCCGCCGCCTCGTACAGCGGCTCCTGGAACCGCCGCCACCGTTCTCACAATTGTCGTCTTTAATTAAACTTACACTATCTAACAACATTTGGTAATGGCAGGTGGCGCAAGGCCTTAGAGGAGTGGTGGTCCTAGAGAACCGTTGGCAGGCCAGATATGGATGGATGGCATACTTAATTTCCGTACGGTGTAGGTAAGTCCTGGATGCAAAATCCCAAATGAGAGCAATTTGGCGGTTAGGGAAGAAGGCTTTTATACCTACTCCAAGATTTAAGCATTAAATCCAGCTAACATTAAAATTTTGAATGTTAGCTGGTTAGCTGGATTATATATACAATACCTACTTATTATAATACAACCTGTAGGTAGAAGAATGTACCTGATGAAGTGAAAATGCTGCATCCGTCGAGGTTTGCCTTTCAGACTTCCGAATCCCTATCATACCGCCTTCTGTGGAGGGAGGGACTAGCATAGTGGGCCGAAATCTACCTCATAGTAAGTACATTTTGATCTGAGCTATGCTTTCAACACCCCGGAGTACGTACTTCTCCGTTATTAGAAGGATCATCCGTTATCATTAAGGATCCGTTATTAGAAGGTCGGATTATACCGCACGTTTCGCATGAGGCGCCGACATTACTGGCGCGGCTACGGTCAACTGCGGTGTACGTTCGTCTCCGGCAGGAGCGCGATGGCGCGTCTGCGCCAGCTGAAGTGCGGCATGAGGAGCGACGAGCGCTCGGGAAGTGGCGCGAGCGGCTCGAGGAGCCTAGGAGGTCACGCCGTCGGTGCTGTTATGCCAAGCTTTGAAGTCCCTCCTAAGAGGGAGGGAGATAACGTCACCTATCGACTTACTCAGGTACTCACCAGGCATGGTTGCTTCGGTGAGTACCTACCTGAGTAGGATCAGACGCGAACCGACACCGCAATGCCACCATTGTGGGTTGGGGCCATGATTCCGCGCAGCACACCCTCGAGGATTGCTCAGCGTGGTGCGTGAAAAGGCTGTGAGACCGTAATGGTTCGGAAAGAGGCCGCGGAGTGGGATCGCGAGAGGGATTATCCCGCTCATAGAAGGCGGCGACGGGGTGCAGGCAACGGCTGCCCGCACCGCCTGCCCCGTGAGGCTACGGCGTCATGGGGCTGCGTCATCACCCAATAGGGGACCACCTGGGTCCGTGGGGTAGTCGGGGTGAGGGCTCGGACTAACTCAGACGGATCCAGGGAGGGCGATGGTGCATGGCGATGCACCATCGTAAGTTTCGCAAGACGTAGGACGTTAGTTGTGGACGCCCCAGGGACGTGCGCAGTGTGTCTACCATGAGTTATCACTGTAAGATCGCCTGCCGTTACTACAGTAGTAGGTAATAGTAGGTACGTTACTATGACATCTGTCAGATTTGTAACTCACCAATAACATCAACCAAATTATAAGCAAATAAGGCCCAAACTCCTGTAAACTAGTATAGTTTACTGCGTATTTTAGTACCAAACTATCCGCTAGAGGCGCTGTACAAGTTTTCATACATTTTTATAACTACAGTCGTTAGCGAGTATAGATTGTGAAAATTCATGGTAGACCTACACAGGCAAGGTGCGATAGGGGCTCCGGACTGTTTTTTACGAGGAAACGGAGCCCCTAAAGCACCGAGGCCGGCCATCGGGGGGTGTTAAAGTGAGTCGTCATGAGACAACCTCGCATTTAACCATGATGTGCCCTTTCGCAGCGTGGTACCTATCTGTGAGCAGATTTACCCCTCGTCACAAAAAAGGGTCGGATTAATATAAGGGAAACATTGAGTTTCTGATGGCACTTACCGGGTCTGGTCGCGGCGGCGGAACGGGCCAGCCGCGCTCGCCCCACTCGAGCCGCGGGTACGGGACCCCCGGCGCCGCGCCCGCCCCCGCGCCCGCCCCCGCGTTGCCCCAGCCTCCCATGCTCTCCACATCTGAAAACACATTCACTCGGTCACGCTGAGCAAAACTACACGCCTCGCCACAAGTGATCGCTAGAACCCCATCAATCGAGTCATGTCCCCCTTCATAACCTTCGGGGATGCTCAAAGAATGCTGCCGATGATCCTGAAAATAATTTATCTTTTGGAAGAAAAGGGTTTTTTGGTATAAGTAAAAGTCACTGGTTTATGGTACGGACTTCACTATATTGTCCCTTTCCTTATTGGTAAGTGGTAAAATGGTATGAACTCGCGACGGTGATGGTTGTCCTTCGTTATTACCTACAAGGTGTTGGGCTGGTGGCGGGGTAGCGGCAAGGGGACATGTTGAATACATCACAACGCGAGACGGTAATGCAGATCTGGTTTTCCCCATGAACACTTAGAGCTGCACTGCCATATTTTGCATCTGTTTCTTTTGAAGAGAGTAATGATGACTCACTCTGGTGCTGTCCCCAGGTGCGGCGCGGCCAGGGCGGCTCGAAGGGCGGATAGGGCGGGGGCGGCGCCTCCGCTGCCTCCTGCAGCAGTCCGCCCTTGTGACTAAAGATGTGCGAACTAGTGCCGGGATCTGCGGAAGGGCAAGAATTCCCATTTGAATATGGGTCTTTCTTAATTGAGGTTCAGGAACAGTGTCTAGGAGGCAATAATACAACGTGCAAGTAATATCAAATTCTGAAAAGTTCCAAAAGACTTTAAAGATTATTATCAGTCATGTTGTGCTCATTTAGTTTGTGAATGCGCTTCGGTCCTGCGCTAGTCAGGCGCGTGCAATCCACTCCACAGTCTTGCGGATGTGGTCGACCCACCAACGCATCGATTGCCGAGACAAGTGTCCTTGTCTCGGCCACTGGGCGACACGTTAAACACGCGACACGACACGACTAGTTTTAAAATACTTATATGTTAGCATAGCAAAGAACTACCGGTGTAGCGGTGCTGCGGCTGCGCCTGCGTCAGCCTGTGCGGCCAGCGGTCCGCAGCGGGCGCGGCGGGCGCGGGTGCGGGCGCGGGCGCGGGCGCGGGCGCGGCGGGCGGGCAGCCCAGCTCGGGCGCCTCGTCGCTGCCGTCGGCACACTGCGGCACGCCGTCGCACGCGTTGTACACGGCGATGCACTCGCCGCCCACCACGCACTCGAACTGGTAGCGGCTGCAGCGACCCACGTCTGCAATCAATATCACATTCATCATACAGGGTCGTGGTTGGGAATCTAAATGGCTTTAAATTGGCAACTTTTATTACAGCACGTTGAGCAAGTTCTAATTATAATAAGTGCGTATAGAAGCTCCCCTCCATTTGACGTTACAGTAAGTTTATATAGAGGTAGACATGCAGAGCATGTTGATAACGTTTAACAATAACTTACGATCCTCGTCACAAAAAAGGGTCGGATTAGTATAAGGGAAACAAATTCTCTATCTCTTTCAGATATTTAAAAATACTTACGTATAATAATTTCACTACCCGTCAAACTACTATGTAAGGTACAAGTACTATACTGAGTTTCTAAATTGGAAGGCGAAAGTAAATGCGATCGAGAGCTCAATCAGCAGTGCTTGCTATGCTTTGAGAAGCCTGCGAGATGAGGTGGCGTGGCGGTGACGCAGCTTAAAATTGTATATTATGCCTTAGTAGAATCTAAACTCAGATATAGCATACAATTTTGGGGGAATGGATATAAGTGTAACACTCAAAAGGCTTTCATTATGTATAATAAAAAGGCGAACATGATTGCCCGCAGGTTTGCTCGTTGCTCAACCAATGTAAAAGTCTGCCTGTTCAGAGCCCATTGTACCAACTTTTATACATGTAGCCTGTGGGTTAACTATACTCAAAGACAGTATAGCGCCCAACGTGTCCAGTACAATAATGCGTTCAGAGTGTTGATGGGGCTGCCTCGATTCTGCAGCGCGTCCGGGATGTTCGCCGCGAGACGCGAGTGGACTGTTTCTACAGCACCTTGCGCAAGCGGCGACGGATCAGAGCCAGCTCCAACGGTATTCTGAGTGTGTTTGCAAGCAGGTTCGATTGCGAGCATGTGAACCACTGTAGCATGGTACTTAGTATATAAACCTTATTTTTATGTAATTTAATTCAAATACGATTGTAAACTTATTATAAGAATAAATGATATGATATCTCGAATACCAATAAATAGAGTTATTTTTAGAAGAATGGGTATGGAAGGATATAAGCTTTAGTTATTTATGTCAAGGAAAATATGTACCTAGATACCTATAACTTTTTTCCTTTTATCAACATTGGTAGCGACCCGATGAATAAATAAGGCCCTATTCAATCTTAGGTAGGTACATGAAATGAAATGAAACAATTTATTTGCCTCAAGTATGGTTTTACACAGATATTTGTATGTTTATTGTTAGGTATCACACACTTGACCGAACTGCAAATGTCAATGTTATGAAGTTATCACTCTTATTACATAGCTACCATACACTAAAAATCTGGAATGAACACAGTACTTAGTTATAACAATTTAAATATCAATAAATAATAAAAAAAATAATGTCATGCAAATAATTATAATTAGTGGGTACCTATGTCAAATTTTTAATCTAATAATTCTTTCGTTACATTCAATCTTGCAAGCCGATACCGTGTACCTGACTGGCCTTTTATCAATTTATTTGCGGATGACACGTAGTCTTGAAAGATAAGGCAATATGCAGCAATTGAATCTCAAAATTATTTTATCCGCTATATTGCTTAAGCTGGGATTATTTAAATGTTGTAAATATCCTCGGAGCATGTTGAGCATGAACACAATCAACGCAAGCAATGTCCGCTAATGTCGCAGTAAAAACCCCTTTTACTCTAAGATAAAGCAAACTCTAGAACTATCTACCAACCAGCCTATTATCTTTTCGATCTTACGAAAGCTGTCGATCTCTAATCGAATTAACGGATTAATGAATAATAGGTTAGTAACCTCCTAGCTGTACTTCTAGAATGTTAGTAATCGTGTACGCACGTGTGAGCAGCATGTCGGTCTGCGGGCGCGGCGGCGGCGGCGGCGGCGGCGGCGGCGGCGGCGGGGTGCGGGGCGGGGCGGGCGGCGCCGGCGTCGTCGTGCTCCACGTGGAGCTGGTGGCGGGCGGCGCGCTCGTCCCGCTCCTGCCGACACCAACACGGGGCACTTTACCATCTTCATACAACGTGCGCACTAGCGCCTGACATTACAGATTCTAGAGGAAGCGTCTGTGGGATCTGACTGGAGCGAGGCCTGGGAACGAGGGATCACGTCGTTTTAGTTCCCAAAACGACAACAAAGTTCAAAACGACCTTCTCGACACAGCATACATATGGTCCGGGTCCGGCGCGGGCGGCGCGGTTGTGGCGATAGCGACATACGTACACTAATAGGGGATTCGAAGGTAAGGGGGGCTAGAGGGACTGATATACCGCGTACCAATGATGCAGACCTCGGGCAGCAGCTTGTAAAACTTGTCTTTTTTAAACTTTCGCGATCACAACACATTATTAACATACATATAACCGGATATTTATCGCGTAAATTACCTTTATAATAAAGAAATAATAAAGGTAATTTACGCGATAAATACCCGGTTATATGTAGGTATGTTAATAAATCTCGTAAAACCCTTTGCGGCGTTGGCATTAAATACGGAGCGCCGGAGAGGATACATTTTCGAAAAGGGATGGGGGATACTGAGGTACCGAGGCGGAAGCATGCACCAAATAAATAGTTACGGTGCTTGGTCTCCTTAAAAGGAAGAGTGCATGGATAAGCTAAGGATATTGTAAAGTCGTGAGCTGGTCTCTCGCCTCTCTCTCGCAAGGGGTCCTGGTGGGGTACCTGTGCGCGGGCGCGGGCGGCGCGGGGTCGCGCTCGGCGTCCTGCAGCTCGGCGAGCCGGCGGCCGAGCGCCAGCACGCCGCTTCGTGAGCTGGTCTCTCGCCTCTCTCTCGCAAGGGGTCCTGGTGGGGTACCTGTGCGCGGGCGCGGGCGGCGCGGGGTCGCGCTCGGCGTCCTGCAGCTCGGCGAGCCGGCGGCCGAGCGCCAGCACGCCGCTTCGTGAGCTGGTCTCTCGCCTCTCTCTCGCAAGGGGTCCTGGTGGGGTACCTGAGCGCGGGCGCGGGCGGCGCGGGGTCGCGCTCGGCGTCCTGCAGCTCGGCGAGCCGGCGGCCGAGCGCCAGCACGCCGCTTCGTGAGCTGGTGTCTCGCCTCTCTCTCGCAAGGGGTCCTGGTGGGGTACCTGTGCGCGGGCGCGGGCGGCGCGGGGTCGCGCTCGGCGTCCTGCAGCTCGGCGAGCCGGCGGCCGAGCGCCAGCACGCCGCTTCGTGAGCTGGTCTCTCGCCTCTCTCTCGCAAGGGGTCCTGGTGGGGTACCTGAGCGCGGGCGCGGGGTCGCGCTCGGCGTCCTGCAGCTCGGCGAGCCGGCGGCCGAGCGCCAGCACGCCGCTTCGTGAGCTGGTCTCTCGCCTCTCTCTCGCAAGGGGTCCTGGTGGGGTACCTGAGCGCGGGCCCGGGCGGCGCGGGGTCGCGCTCGGCGTCCTGCAGCTCGGCGAGCCGGCGGCCGAGCGCCAGCACGCCGCTTCGTGAGCTGGTCTCTCGCCTCTCTCTCGCAAGGGGTCCTGGTGGGGTACCTGAGCGCGGGCCCGGGCGGCGCGGGGTCGCGCTCGGCGTCCTGCAGCTCGGCGAGCCGGCGGCCGAGCGCCAGCACGCCGCTTCGTGAGCTGGTCTCTCGCCTCTCTCTCGCAAGGGGTCCTGGTGGGGTACCTGAGCGCGGGCCCGGGCGGCGCGGGGTCGCGCTCGGCGTCCTGCAGCTCGGCGAGCCGGCGGCCGAGCGCCAGCACGCCGCTTCGTGAGCTGGTCTCTCGCCTCTCTCTCGCAAGGGGTCCTGGTGGGGTACCTGAGCGCGGGCCCGGGCGGCGCGGGGTCGCGCTCGGCGTCCTGCAGCTCGGCGAGCCGGCGGCCGAGCGCCAGCACGCCGCTTCGTGAGCTGGTCTCTCGCCTCTCTCTCGCAAGGGGTCCTGGTGGGGTACCTGAGCGCGGGCGCGGGCGGCGCGGGGTCGCGCTCGGCGTCCTGCAGCTCGGCGAGCCGGCGGCCGAGCGCCAGCACGCCGCTGCTGAAGTTGCCGTGCGCCGTGAACTTGCAGCGGAAGTCTTCGGGCGGCCCGCACGCGAACAGGTAGCAGCTGCCCGGGCCCTGCTCGACACGCACCACCAACGATTTCAATATTTGCGCACTACATGTTTATTTTTGCTATCCTATATTATGTGTTTCTGAATTCATAGACAGGCTCCATTATAAAATGCAGTGTTATTTAGCAAGATAGTCTTCAGATCAATAAAATAAGTTTCGGTGAACCGACCGTGTCGTGTGATCCGATAAGTGATTAAATTGACTTAATGTTTTTTAAATGTTAAATTTAATGTGTAGCCATTATTTTATTGAATAAAACATTTATATTTCATTTCAAATATGAGACTGAACTGGGTAGGTGTTTAGGTAGGCAGGCAATAGATAAGAATCGCGATCAATGCGTTGCAGCCCCGATACTTTGTATCTATGCCGACTATCGGAAACATTCTGAATCAATTAACATTTGTTTTTTAAAGGTATTTATTTGGTCCATGGTAATACATTGCATGTCTTCAACGTGCGAACGAAGTTAGCACATAGTGTACCTAACACTCACAGTGTACGAACGCACACTGATTCCACACAGTGTTCCCGAACGACAAAGTGCGAAATCGGTAGAGATCCCACTAAAATCGGTATATTTGTACTCAAAATCGGTATAATACAATTTTCTATTTAATTTATCAAAAAATAAACTTAAAAACCTAAGTAAAAATATAAGTAAGTATAAGACTAAATAATAGTTTCTTCTTAAAACCAAAGACAGACAGACAAACAGATAGAAAAACCCAAACTGGATCGACCTCGATATTAAGAGAGTAAGTGAAAAAATAAAATCGGAATTCTTGTCCAAATAGACAAGATAATTCCAGGGAGCGGGAATCTCTTATTTTGCAATTTCAGTTAACGTTACGGGAATCCCTCAATAGTAAGATTGGGTATACTTTTTTGGGTTTACGTTACGGGGAATCCATTAACAGTAGTAGAAAAGGAAGTGTAAAATCGATTTCCATGGTATTCTCTAAAATCGTGGAAAAATCGTTGCATTTCGGTAGAACAGAGGCCATATCGGTAGAAATACCGAAAAATCGGTAGGTTCGAGACCACTGATTCCACATAAAACTCATTGAAATCCAATGTCAATTGATTGGATCGTATTAAGACAGTAGCGGGTACCTTCTCCTCGTAGACGAAGACGTCGCAGGCCTCGGTCTCGCAGCAGAGGCGCAGGCACTCGGCGCGCGCGCCCACGTCCAGCTCGGACAGATAGCGCGCGCCCATGTCGCGAGACTCCTCCGTGCGGATGATCTTGTCGCGCTGCACATCGAAGCGCGCCGCGCACGCCGCCGGGTCCAGCTCGCGCGCGCCGCACGCCGCGCCCAGCACGCCCGCCCACCACAGCAGCCAGCGCGCCATCATGCCTCTTCCCTTCCTTGTGTTGTTATATATGCCTGAGGACGGCGCGGCGGTGGCCTCGCGCGCTCCGACTCCGCGACTGCCGGAGCCCCGCGCCCGGCCGCGCGCCATGCGCTTGCCCGCGGTCGATAGCGGCGCGCCTGCGTGCTGCGCGCGTCTGCTGCCTCACCTTTGCTAACTTCATCCGACACGATCGCACGACGAAATTTAGACGTGCCGGACACCGTATCGAATAGCTGGTAAGTTAATATAGTACATTTTTGCAACACAGTTAAAATCTTTAAACAATTTGTAGGTTGCGACCATAACTTAGTTATCCTATATTAATATTTACTAGTGTAAGAATTTAAACAATGTAACTTAGTATAAAGTATTCATCATCATCATCATTTCAGCCATAAAACGTCCACTGATGAACACAGGCCTCCCTCATGGATCTCCATGAGGGGCAGTTGCCATACTCACCACCCTTGGCAGGCGGGTTGGTGAGCGCAGTATGGGATGTTGATACATGGATAGACGCTGCTGCCCATCTTCCGGAGGTATCCCTTAGCAGGCTCTTACTGCCTCCACGGGTAGGAGAGGAGGGGTAACATTCTACTGCTGGCACCCCACGGCTAAAGTATTACCTATTCATAAATATATATAGTATAAGTATAGGTAATATATATAAAATAATATAATGTTATTTATCGGTAATAGATAAGTCAGCAATAGCAGAGCATGTGTTGACTTCCGGTACTGCGCATTACATCCGGTTCGACAAGGCTCAAGTGCTCGCTAGGGAAAAATTCTTTGTGCCACGTAAGATCCGCGAAGCCATCGAGATTGGGAGAACCAGCAACTTCAACAGGGATCAGGGATGGTTAATGCCTTCAGCATGGAATCCTTGCCTCAACCTGTATGAGAGCGACACGCAAGGTGGGCATTCCACATCTAATGGAGATGCAGTAAGCGTGTTCTGTTCATCGACATTTAGTCGAGACGATAGTAGTGACGATGAACCTGCACCGGACACATATGCCAGCACCACTACTCCAACAACGACGCCTGCAACAGCGCAAGCACATCAACCGCCACGCCGACCGCGCCCCTCCAGTCGCGCCGAACGTTACGAAGCTCGCGCGGCACGCGCCGCTGCCAGCGCCAGTGTCGTGTCGGCCCCACGCGCGGACGGGCATTCAATCCCATGATGATGATTTTCTTGAAAAATCGAAACGTGTCGGAATAATCTTCGACGTTACAAAACTACGTGAGTAATCCCGTTTTTACAAAATGAAGCGTCTACCTGTTGCCGTTATTTAAATCTTGTTAAAAACGACAAAAAATCATGTTTGTTGTATGCGACACGTGGTCTCCACTCAAGAACCAGCCGTCCAGCATTGGTTGCAACTCCTGCAACGTTTCCGCCATGATGACGATGTCATCCGCAAATCGCAGGTGAGAGATGTGGGCGCCATTTATATTGATGCCGCGTCTTTTTCAATACAGCACCTTGAACATATCCTCCAGTGCATTTGTGAACAGTTTCGGTGATATGACATCACCCTGTCGCACTCCACGGTGCAGGTGGATATGACCTGTCTGCTGGGTCTGTACTTGGACAGTCATTGTTGCGGCTTTATAAAGGCATCTCATCACCTCGATGTATCGCCAATCGACATGGCATCGTTGCAAGGAGTCCAGCACATACATAGTCAAAGGCCTTCTCATAGTCCACAAAAGCTAAGCACAGAGGCCGATTATATTCTATGGTCTTCTGTATAATCTGCCACACTGTGTGAATATGGTCTATGGTACCGAAGCCACTTCGAAACCCGGCCTGTTCTGGAGGTTGAAACTCATCGAGCCTTCGCGCGAGACGGTTCGTGATGACCCTAGAGAATAGCTTATTTGCATGGCTCAAGAGCGATATGGGTCAATAGTTTTTCAGAAGGGTTTAGTCACCCTTCTTGAAAAACTGAACGAGTGCCTTTGTTCCACGCATCTAGAGTCTCCCAGTGGAGAGAACGGTATTGAATAAGTCCTGAAGCTCCTTCAAATTGATTTCTTTGACATTTGATTATTATTTACGATTTATGTAAAATTTACTTTTTAATAATCTGTAATATCTTAATTTTAACTGACTCAATTATTATTATTGTTTTTTTTCTTTATTAATCTTAATGTGTTTATTTGTTATTCTGAATTTATCTCTATGTTGTGTATTGTTTTTGTTTGATCAATGTTATTGGTTTAATTACCGTTTTAATTAAAGTTAAATAAATAAATAAATTCAGTACGGGTATTCCTCCCGCCTTCAGAAGCTCAGTCGTGATGCCGTCCTCGCCCGGGGCTTTTCCATTTTTAAGCTGCCTAAGGGCCGCCTCGAACTCATTCAGGCTGATCTCGGGCAAGTCTTCTGTAAAGTGGCGTGTAAGGCTGTGGGATCGTCTCTGAGGGCTTCTGGTCGAGGTTCGTGTGAGTTGTATTGTATAGTTGACTATAGAATGCTTAATCTCCGAGAGGATCTCCGGCCTAGAAGTGACGAATTACCGGCTTATGTGTAGTCAACCTTGTCAAGTGGCTTCTTCCGAGAGGCTGGACGAACACTTTCGACCCCCACTTCTGCTTGATAGCTTTCTCAATCTCAAGCGTGTTATATAGCTAGTAGTAGTAGAAATTTTTGTGAAAGGTTCATCCGGGGAAGAACTACCACCATTCCTATTTCTGCCGCCAAGCAGTAATGTCTCCATTGCTGTGTTCCGGTTTGAAGGACAACTGGGTCGGTGAAATTACGGGCACATGATACTTTACAGCTATGTCTCAGGGTGACGGGTAGAGGTTACCGCTTAACATCAGGTGGGCCTTCGGCTTGTCTCGTCATTTAGTAGTAAGTATAAAAAAAAGCTCGGAGATCGCGTCGAACCAGCTTCGAGACTTTTTTATTAAGGGCCTGGTTTTCAAGGTTGAGGGGGGTTTTGGCGTTGTTAGCAGTAAAGTATAGTGCGTATAAAATCACCTTTAGGGCGAAAGTTATCTTATTTTGCAGAGATTATCGGATCGGATAGAGACGCAGAGAGTTGCGGGCAGCGCGCAGGCGCGGCGCGGCGCGGCGCGGCGGCGCAGCGGGCGCGGCAGAGTGGCGCGAGCGGCCCGCAGCGCGCCTCATGTCGCTGTTCTTCAAGTTCAGAAGCAGCGTGAGTACCGCGCGCCGTCGCCATTCATTTCATCTTACTGGTAGCTCGCTTTGCTTTCTCCACTGTCGGACTCCTCCTCCGGCGCCTCTAGGCAGTGCGGTGCCGCATGCCGCGGCGGCTGCGCGGCTGACTGGCGCTGCATCGGCAGGCGGCAGGAAGCTCGGCCCGCGTCCCATCTATGTAATTATTAGTGCATCGTATGTACGTACCTTTTCTAGGTATCCCTTTGTATTAGTTGCACCTGCCTGCGAGAGAGCTCCATATCTACGATCCACCCCGTGTCATGAGGTACTCAACACAATCAATTAATTAAATTCACCACTTAAAGTTCCTTTTCATTTCGTAACTGTGCGTGAGCCCGGCCACTCAAAAAAAAAAACTATCCACTGTGGCATTATTGTGACTTTTGCAGTTTAAATTAATGCTTGTCTTAAGTTACATAAATGCATGATCGTACCGTCTGATAAATATGTTAATCTATCTGAGATCTTTCCTAGGAATCCATAGGAATCTTATTTTACATGAACAATAAGCTTTGTTCATGTCTAATACGATTCATAGGGTCTTATATCATATTATTGAAAAAACTATACGGTATCGGCATCAGCGGTTCAGCACATGATTGGTTGTCCTCTTACTCTTGTGTCCTCTTACTTTAAAACTAGATTACAATATGTCCAAATTGATTACCACGATCATACATAATACAGGCGTCATTAAAAAAGTTAAAGTTAAGCTCGAAAATAATTAACGTAACTAAATCAATACCCCAAGGGAGCGTTCTTGGATGCTTATTATTTTTAATCTATATAAATGATTTGCCAAAATGTATTAAAAGTTCATGTACATTATTCGCGGATGATATTTCAATAATAGTTCCCTGCAAATCTGATTTAAATATAAACAATAATATAGATAAAACATTAATAGAAATTGTAAATTGGCTAAATGATCACAATCTTATTCTTTATTGCACAAAATCTAGGCTTAGGTATACAATTTCATCCGTATCAAAAGACATATTATATCATAGTTGAAACATATAATATCTATATAATAATAACCCAATATAATG
The DNA here is from genome assembly GCA_963082625.1 of Pasiphila rectangulata. Lineage (NCBI taxonomy): Eukaryota > Metazoa > Arthropoda > Insecta > Lepidoptera > Geometridae > Pasiphila > Pasiphila rectangulata. Next base: position 22,469,298 of record OY720242.1, read on the forward strand.
TGTTAGTACATATCCTCTACTAGGAATTCAAATAGATTCTAATATTAACTGGAAAGATCATACAAAAAGAGTCAGTGCCAAACTTTTGAGATTCACTTAGGTATGTCCTATTCGAACTTAAGAATACTACTGATGAAAAAACTGCCACATGTGCTTATTACGCCTATGCACATTCTTGGCTGCAGTACGGTTCTCTGGGGCAAAAGCACACATATAAATAAAATTTTCATTCTTCAAATCTTATTTTCAATGTAGTTTTTACATATAATTACAAACTTAGAAAATTGTTGCCACCTCCGCCGTCTCGCAACTTTGCCAACACTGACCGCAGCCACTATTTAGTCCGTGTTGGTGAATTTCTGGGTAATTATGGCAATTGTACGAATTTTGACAAGTACATTATTACTATATTGGATTATCGGGTATTTATGGCGAGTCGCCACTCAGAATTTGTGCTGTAACAACACGAATGCTGTCGCAGCGCTGGTTTTCGGTGGCGCCGTAGCGCTATACAAAGCACAGACCACACACACGGTGTAACAAATATAATAAAAATGAATAAAGTAATACGGGTTTAAATAATATCTTACAACAACCTCAATACAATACAATAATCCGAAATACAAAAATTAACAAAAATCTTTGAAATATTGACAAGAACAACAGTGTTTTAAGTATAGTGCCTAGTTAATAACAATAATATTAAAGATTCAAATAAGAAACGTTGTTAACATCGAAGAACTATCATACCAGACACTTAGATATTTGAAGATTTAATAAGTATTTTTTATAGGATAATTTAAAAGAGTCTAAACTAATAGAATTTCTAATCGGAGGTGGTAGGTTGTTCCAGCATTTCGTGGCAGCATAGAGCATTGTGTTCTTGTTTGTTCTCATTGTTATGAAACTACTAAACAACCCGTAAAATTATATCTCACTAATATTATAAAGCCTAATTTTGTTTGTATGGATGTTTGTCACTTCTTCACGCAAAAACTAGCCTACGGATTGAGCTGAAATTTTCCTTTTTCCTTTTTTTGAACCGTGGCCGGTATTACTAGAGCTTACGCTGACATCTCGGCCACAACAGCGGCCGACAACATGACTGACGGCTCACGTAAAACGTAGTGATTATATACTCTATGGGCTCACGACTGGGCGGGGGCTGGGCACTGCGCAGTGCCCGGCCGCGGCCGCAGCGGGGAATTAGCAGAGTTAGTTTAAAAGTAAGGTTCATTTATAGGGGAAGGTCGCTCCGGCCGGAGATTGTTCGGTTTAGTTGGTTGGTAGCAGGTTATGTTGTATGAAACGGACGTCATCGACGTCGTCATGTTGAATGCGCGCGCGCACGGCGCTTATTTGTATGTGTGTGTAGTTATTTTGGTTGTTGTGTATTGTAAGTTATCTATATTTAAGTAGTCGGCAGTGAGCCGCGCTACGGTCCGCTCGTCCTCGCCCGCAGACAGCGCGAGATAGCGACAGTGCGCGTGGCTGTGTAGTGCAGTGCAGTGGTGGGTCGCGGAGACGCGCGCTCGGGCTCGCCTCTCGGTCTCCGGCGCGCCGCCGCCGCGCGCCCGCGGGGCACTGACCGCGCGTGGGAGTCGCCACCTCGGGCCTCGCCGCGACCGCGCTCGTCTCCTACAGAGACTGCTTCTGTTCCCCGTATTCACGTGCAGGTACTTTCCTACCTAGGTGAATTTGTTTCGAGCGCACGGAAACATCAGCGAGAAAACAAATGATTTTGTTCAGTGATTTCGTTGCAATTCGTAGGTAGGTGAGCTGTCCGCACACAGCTCACACAGAAAGAAAGATGATAGCTTAGATGGGTCGGTACTAAGTAGCGGCTGCCTGTGCTCTACACAACACAGTTATGTTTACACATTTACTCTGTAAACGGTTTCCCGTTAGATAACGTACCTATATAAGGTATTGTATACTACTTATGTAGATACCTACCGTTTGTATAAAACAAGCTTCTGTCTCACCTTCCTACATTTAGTTGGTGATTGTGATTGACCTGGCAATGCTGAAGGTTGTAGCCCAACATCAGACTGCATGATTTCTACTTTACACTTTTTATTGATAAATCCTTACTTATATTTTTTTGCCAGGTTATTTAAACTTTATATTAAAAATGTTATATGAAAAAAACTAGGCCAGGTGAGCGTGGTAGTAACCGCAGACCTGTTGTTAGAAGCTGCTGTATGTTTTTTTACGTCTACCAAAACATATTACCAGGAATTAATTGAGTTTTCGGTTTAAGGTATTCCGGTTTGTTTGGGAAACCGAATTACTTATTTGAGCGACTATAATAAACTTTTTCGCCAACGGAACGCTAAATCGAAAAAATGTCTTCGCGACCCCTAAATGGAAGCAATTTAATGTATACCACTGTTGACAGAAAATTATTACCTGCCTCTTAATTGTTGTACCTATGTATAATACATAAGATGGAGTACCTGCCTACGTTATATGATAAGATATAAATTAAATTGAACATTATGTACCCACGTATGTTTTGATTTTTATCAAAAATACTTGCGAGTAAATTTTGATAAACGCAGCAAAAACAATAAACAAAAAAAATTCATTCAATTTCACTTGAATTTTCAAAGTGAAAGAGTGAGGTTTCTTGTTCGCTTCTTTCCCTCACTTTGAAAAAAAGTTATCTGAAGTGAACGAATTAAATTATGTGCTTTTATTCAATTTAAATGCGTCTTGTTATTCTTTTCTAAATTGACTATTCTGTGTGGCTTTTTGCTGTTTTGAATAAACATTTATTGACTTATGACTTATTATTAAATAAATAAAATAAAAAAAAATATATACCTAAAACTAGGCGTCAAACTAATGGTACTAATAAAAAAGTGGCCACGCGTTGATATAAAAAATATTTGAATGTCATTGTTTAAATTAGAACTAGTTAGAATGGCAAGACGCGGCCTGAGGGGCCGCCGGCATATTAACAAACGCGAAAAGCTAGCTTGAAAAATGGCTTGAAATGAGAAGTCGTGAGCGCCAACATTTGACATAATTATAATGAAAACTATTGCTAATTACGTTACCACAATTTTGAAAACATTGTATAAGTAGACAATGTGTATAGACTTATTTTGTGCGTATTATGTAGGTAAGTACTCAATATACAGTGTGTACACTATAATACACACTGTATAATTGATCTACGACTTTACAGGATTCAGTAATTCGCATTCAAGAAACGACCACGAAAGTTTTAACTTCAACAGCTGAATACGTTATTGACAACTTAAATTCCAGCTGATTCTTGCCAGGGTCATTGACCTCCGCAGAGTTGACGTGCAAATAAAAATACCTAAGACGACAAAGAGGTTATTTTTTATTAAAATGTAAGAAAAAACAATTATGACCTCAGGATTGTTTTGAATTCCCTATTTTTTTCCTTTCCAAAACTACTTGTATTAAGACCGATCTAGTATATTGACCACAGGATGTATAATACTATGTGTACTAACCCGAAAGGGTTTCAGGTACACATATTATTATATAATACATCCTGTGGTCAATATACTAAATCGGTCTTATAGATAGTTTTCTTATTTTTAGGGTTCCGGACCAAAATGGTAAAAAGGAACCCTTATAGAATCACTCCGTCTGTCTGTCTGTCTGTCTGTCACAAATGGATATCTCGAGAACTACTGATGCTATCGACTTGAAATTTAAAATGGTGAAAGACAACACTTTTTTACTAATAAATCATTATATTAAAATGTAAAAAAATATTCTTATTTTGATTGCATGGGGGCGGATAGGGGATCTCAAAAATTTTAAGTGAAGTTACTAGGCCGTGTGGGGTATCATATGAAAGGTATTCATTTGCCCATTAATAAACAGTTTTTATTTATTCTTTAAGCCGTATCGTTTTTGAGTAATTTACAAAAATGTTGAAAAAACGACCGTCCCCCCCCCCCTCTCCCCAAAGATGGCTTAAGAAGGATGGTAAACACCTATACATTTATTATGGTCGCACTTCTTCGCATCATCAATCATTATCACCATCATCAGGGTAATTGAAGTCGGTTTTTTTGTTGAAAAATTCAAGAATGGTAGCTATACCTAATTAATTAAAACTACAATTAAAGCGATTTTTTATTTAAAGTGTAAACCCACACTAAGGTATCATTATAGAAAATGAAAAATGCAATCAAAATTTTGTCTCCGACGGGACTCGAAGGCAGCCTGCGTTGAAGGTGTTCGTCTGAACGTTACGGGTTCGAGTCCCGTCGGAGACAAAATTTTGATTGCATTTTTCATTTTCTACAATTAAAGCATTTATATTGATGAATTAAATGCAGTGATTTTAAACTTCAATATCTCAGAACTCCAATACACTTCAGGGCAAAGTTCACGTACCTATGCTTATGTTTTTACTTGGAAAGCACTTTATAACAACTTTATAAGTCCCTCAAAGTCCAACCGCAGTCCACACGTCGTCCATGCGTGTATTTATAACGCGTGAACGTGAAATTAACCCTATTTTATTGTTACTCGACTGACACTGGCAGAATAGTGTAAAACCAATGTAAATGTGTTTGTGTTTAACATTGATAAACAGTTTTTAGTTTTCCTTTAAACCGTATCGTTTTTGAGTTATTTACAAAAATGTTGAAAAAACGACCGTTCCCCCCCCCTTATCTCCATAGTTTGCAGCGATAAACCCGTGATACTTTTATAGCTAATAGAAGTGTATGTAAACTTTATAGGAAAATTATAGCGAACTCTCTAATTTGCATAGTTTTTTAGACAAGCGGGGTGGAAAAAATTTTGTGAAGTTAATAGGTGATGTGGGGTATCATATGAAAGGTATTCATTTGCACATTAATAAACAGTTTTTAGTTTTCCTTTAAGTCGTATTGTTTTTGAGTTATTTACAAAAATATTGAAAAAAATAGCGTTCCCCCCCCTATCTCCGAATTTTGCGGAGATAAACCTCTGAAACTTTTATTGCTATTAGAAGTGTATGTAAAGATTAGAGGGAATTTATTACAATCTATCTACATAGCATACTTTTTTAGAAATCATCGAAAGTGTAAAAAATCTACATAAGTTCCGCTATCAGACAAGAGATGGCGCTGTCAAGGTTCTCCAACAAATTAAAACCGCCTTTGTCATATATTTTATTGTATGATGGCACGGAACCCTCGGTGCGCGAGTCTGACTCGCTCTTGCCCGGTTTTATTTATAGTGTTTAACCACACTGAGGTAGGTAGAACATTTTCAAAGAAATGAATAACCTTATCAAAAATTTAGAATAAGCTGTAGCGACATCTCTAGTCATTGCTACTGAATGCAACTTCAGACAATGAACAGGAGAACTCTAGTAGTTACTTGTAGATGGCGCTCTAATCGGTTGCTCAAACCGATATCACGTTATCAAGAAATTTCAGCGGGTCCAGACATGGGTTCTGTAGCTTAGCGGTCAAAGCACTTCTGGCTTAAAAAAGCGTGAAGTATCGATTTGACGGACGTGGGTTCGAATCCCACCGGCACCGTAAAATTTTTGATAAGGCTATTCATTTCTTTGACAATAAAGCGGTTTTGTTGTTCACATGTAATGTTTTTATAAAGCAGTTTTTGGTTTTTTTTTTTCATTGTAATAGTAAACCTATCGTGTAAAAAAACAACCAATTTAAAGTATAAACCTTAGAATAATTATTCTAAGGTATAAATACAAGTAAAACACAAAATATCAGTTTCCGAATGATTAGTACCTAATTGCTGAAAAAAGTTGCCCTGCCTGACGCACTGACGCGCTGCCGCATTCCTGACGCACTGACGCGCTGACGCATTCCTGACGCACTGACGCGCTGACGCATTCCTGACTGCCTGACGCAGGAGGATGCTCCTCGGCTGGGTGTTTCAAACCGACTTTAGGGAAATTAGGAGGTTCTCAAATCGCCAGTATTTTTTTAGAGTTCCGTACACAATGGGTCAAAACGGGACTCATTACTAAGACTCCGCTGTCCGTCTGTCTGTCCGTCTATCTGTCACCAGGTTGTATCTCATGAACCGTGATAGCTAGACAGTTGAAATTATCACAGACGATGTATTTATGTTGCCGCTATAACAAAAAAAATGCTAAAAACAGAATAAAATAAATATTTAAGGACATACATACAAGAAACGTGATTTTTTCCGTTTTTTGCTCGATATTAGGTAATAAATAACGCTTGAAATATTTACAGAATATTTAGTTGTATATTCATTTTAACAATAAATAGTTAAAATAAAATAAGTATTTAACACATTCCATACAACTAACGTGATTTAACGCCGTTTTTTCCCGGCGGCGGCACCAGGGCTGCGCAGCCGCGCTCGGGGCGGCGCGGGCGCCGGCGGCCTTATCTCTCCCGCAGATAACAGCTCGATAGCTAATGATCGCGCACATGCCTATCTGCTTACTCAAACAATATATTTAGATAGGCAGGTACCTATCATCATACCTGTTACCCAAAGTAGGTAACAAACAGTAGCTAACTGTGTAAAACGGTTTGACTAAAAACTTTCCACGCTCTTTGAGCCTGGTTTGACTCGGTGTTTTGATGTCCTAAATTTTTATAAATACCCTACTTTTGTGCCCGGCTGCCAGAAAGGGTATTGTTTCTCGCGCGTATCTTGTATGTTTGTTTGTAATTTTTTTATTTCCATTCGTCTCAAAAACCCAAGTGTCCTTAGATGGGTAATAAAAAAAATCCGGGCAAGACCGAGTCGGACTCGCGCATCGTGGGTTCCGTGCCATCATAAGATATAATTTATATGATAAAGGCAGTTTATATTTGTTGTAAAACCTCTTCTCGCCATCTCTTGTCTGATAGCGGATTTTATGTAGATTAATTACACTTTCGATAATTTCTAAAAATCTACGCCAATCAGAGAGTTTGTTATATTTTTTCTGTAATCTTTACATACACTCCTATTAGAAGTAAAAGTCGCAGAGGGTTATCTCTGCAAACTTCGGAGATAAGGGTCGTTTTTTCAACATTTTTGTAAATAACTCGGAAAAGATAACTTAAAAGAAAAGTAAAAACTGTTTATTAATGTGCAAATGAATACCTTTCATACGACACCCACACGGCCTAGTACCTTCACTTGAACATTGGAGACCCCCTCCCCGCCCTCGGCAATCATAATAACAATATTTTTTAGCATTTTCGTACCCTATCCTACTAATATTATAAAAAAGTGAAAGTAAGAATGTATGTATGTATGTTCCTTTTCACGTCATAACCGCTGAACCGATTTGGATGAATTTTAGTATAGGAGTAGATTAGACCATGGAAACGGACATAGGCTACTTTTCGTTGCGTAAATTAAATCAGAAGAGGTTAAAATAAGGGATGAATGTTTGTATGTAAAAAATATTAAACACATGTTTCAGCGTTAGTTGTGGCGTAATTGTAGGGTAGTAGTAAGTTAGTTGTAGGGTAGTTGTAGGGCGGGAAGACTGTTCCAGTCTTCCCGGGACCACGATGGGTGCAATCCTGTCGAAACGTCGGGCAATAATAAAGGTAAATAGCGCGATAAATACCCGGTTAAATATGTGTTAATAATGTGTCGTGATCGCGAAAGTTTAAAAAAGACTGTTTGCTTGTTTATTAAAATAAATACGTAAAATATTAGCTAGTTGTTACCTACCGAACCTAAAGGCCTAAAGCCGGAAGGGCTTCAGCCAACGCGCTATGGAACCCATGACGTGACGCGCTATGGAACCCATGACGCGACGCGCTATGGAACCCATGACGTGACGCGCTATGGAACCCATGACGTGACACGCTATGGAACCCATGACGTGACGGGCGAGAAGAATCGAAAATGTTTAATAATGTTTTTCATTTCCTTAAAATGTTCTACCTTAGTGTGGTTTAACAGTATAATTACAAATTTATTTGGTTTTCCAACAGACTTATCACGGTTATTAAAGTTTACAAAAATTACAGATAAAATGTGTTTATTTCAAAAAGGTTTCACAGTTAGAATAGAATAGAATTTTAACAATTATGTAATCATACTAAGAAAAATACTCTGCCCAATAAAAATCTGCGTGCTGTCAGTGCTTCGACTCCTCGTTCTAACTAAGTGTTAAACTTGTGCTTAGACACGAGGGGTGCTCTGCCTTGGAATACTCAGGGATGGGTCAGTAGGAGATACTCAGTTTTACTTGACAAAAGAAAAGTTATAAATGAAAGAACCTTATCCAAAAGAGTACATTTTCAGCGTATGTAAAAGTGTAATGAGTTTATTTATGAGTTAGTTTATGATATTATTTATGTAGATTAATGTATGTATAATGTGTGTATGTACAGTTATGATGTTTGTGTTAAAAGATAATAATAATCAGAATCTTGTTGAAAGTTTACGAACAGGAGGACACAACCTGCAGCTTTAACATTAACAATTAATTGTAAGTTAAGAAGTGTGCTACATATAGGTAATCCAATAATGGCCTCATCCTATGCACTAGTTGCCACGAACTTAGAATGAACGAGCGACTTCTTTCAATGAAGTCCCTTAACGATTTGGATTTGGACTGAATTTCTGGAATCCTCCAAAAATTGTGCCAAAGTGCTATGACCTAACAAGCATTGGTACGGGGGTACCACAAACCCCCTTCTCTCTTAGACGGTGCTAACAAAAAAGGTTTCATGTAAATCGGTCATCGCGTTCGGTTGTAATCGTCCCATACACAGACAGACAGCGCTATGCATATTAATATTACCTGTAACCCTAATAACCAGTTAAATAACTAGTTTTAACTGAATTGAACTTTATTAAACTAGTTTTAAACCACCTAGAGGTGGTTTAAAAATCACAAACGTCTTTCTTACATATTTTATTTTGGCTAGTCTTCTAAATTCTAATTAAAAATGATGTTCTAAGTACCTTTATATGAGATAAAGATGAATACTTTCGATTTATTATTTGAATTGAACGACTAAAGAAGAAGAATAAACTATTGGTCTCCTCTGCGGGGATCAGTCAGTCAGATTCATCCGCGAAACAATACCTACTTCAATCCAAGAAACATGAACCTTAATGTGGCACAGGACGAGCTACCGCTGAGCATTAGGCGTGGAGGTCGTTCACAGCTCTGCTTTTTGGTTAGCGCGACGCGATCTACAATTTGAACATTTTTGAATCGACATCTAGTTAAAATAAATTGCCGTAGCCGTAGCAGCCCCGTTGTTAGTGGAGCTCCATGGACACAATAAAGTAGTTCTTCGTAAAGCCGCAGACCTACTTTAGAACCCTAAGAAAGAACTAGAGAAGGACAGACTAAAACAGCGAAACACCACGTCCTTATTTTCGATCCCTTGCACACGGATCGCGTGATGACATAAAATAATCCTGTCTGCTGTGCAAGTGGAGAGTGCAAGCCTACTAAAGTACGCATAAACCTTTTTGTTTCTTATCATTGAATTAGTCTATTAGTCATAGTGCATTTGGTTGGATCTCAGGGTTGGATGTTATCCAAATCAGTTTGAAGTTGTTGGGTGTCATTGGAATTAGGAACAGTTGTAGATATACTTAAGTACAAACAAATCTATAAAATTACAATTCCATGTGTCCCCCGACGCTGCCTAGTCTCGGAGGTTGCCTATTTTTTTGTAATGTGTATCCTTCGTTTTGCATTCTACACAATATAATTTCCTTTCATTTGAGACCAAACTCGGGTATATTTGGAAACATTCGATGATTCATCCCCTCTTTCACCCCCCATGTCTTATAAACTTATTAACTGATTTTGATAAAACATATTTAAGAACCACCGCAGGAAAACCCGCCTTTAAATAAAAAAACCTGCACGCAAATCGGTCCCCTCGTTTAAGAGAAACGGTACCACAGACAGGCACACAGACACAGACACACATAGCGGTCAGTATTAAAACACCACCCTTTTTTGCTGTTTAACTTTCCTCACTAAAATTTTCACATTTTAAATTTTTTGCAAGTATTGGGCCTCTATGTAACCCTGAGGAACTCCGTCAGTAGGGGGTAAGCTTCAGAATCATATCCGCACACGACAGCAGAATTTGTAATCTACATGAGAGATACAAAGATTTTAAAATAATGTCCATAGATTCCGACTGAGTGACCGACGAATAGGCTCAAGATAAGATATTTATAATAAATTAAATAGATTTTTTACTGTGTTGTTAAAATTACAATTTTGTTAATTTGAGCTACTTGATCTTATACTTACCTATTTGAGAATGTTTAGAAGAACCCAGAGACCGAGGCCGTTGGTTACTTGTTGCTTGTTTTAGAATAATCATCTACATCATACAAGGGAATTTTATTTAAAGTGTAAACCCACACTAAGGTATCATTATAGAAATGAAAAATGCAATCAAAATTTTTTTTTTTTGCAAATAAAATTTTGATTGCATTTTTCATTTCTATCATACAAGGGCTTAGCAGGTAATGTAGATCGGTGGTTGGTACTGTTTCAGAGCCGCAGCGGCGCCAGCGGCGGCGGCGGCGGCAGCGGCGCGGCGGGCGCGGGCGGCGCCATGGAGTGCGGCGCTGCGCCGGCGCCGGGGGGCTACGCCCCGGCGGGGGCGCGGGCGGGCGCGCACCCCGCGCTCTCTCCCACGCAGCGTTCTCCGGCCAAGTCCGGTCTGCATGTCAACTTCACTGACAAGGGAGAAGTGAGTTGAGTCGAGTCCGCCTACCGTCCACATATTATAGGGTCACATCCAAACTAGTGATCTGCAGCTTTATGGGTCCATTACTGTGGCAGGTGAAGGAGCGGCGCGAGAAGTTCTTGACGGCCAAGTACGGCAGCCACCAGATGGCGCTGATCCGCAAGCGGCTGGCTGTCGAGATGTGGCTCTACGATGAGCTGCAGAAACTGTACGAGCCGTCCGCGCCCGCGCCCGCGCCGGTAATTACCTACTGCTCTCCTCGATGACACTTCCGAAGGCAGAAGGAGCATCTGTTATCCAAGAACTGTTGCGCCTCTTCACTTTCGTCCTTTACTACGGGAGAGCTCCAAAGGCGTGGAGCGGGAGCATTTTTTTTAGAAGGGTTTTAGGGTTTATGTAGAGTTTAACAACCAAAGATTTAAAATCTTTGGTATCAACTCCCATGTGATTTTGTTAGACTTCATCGATATAAATCTTTGGCTTCATTAGTTAAGGTTAAGTCTAATTTACTCGAATAAACTATCGCCTTTTATTATTATATACACGAACACGAGAGGTACCTACGACATAATATATATTGTGTTTGTGTCCTCAGACGGCGGGGGCGGGGGCGGAGGTGGACGTGGACATCGACGAGCTGCTGGACATGGAGTCGGAGGAGCGGCGCCGCTCGCACCTCGCGGTAACTAGCACACACAGCTCCCACTACCCTTCCCGCTCGCACCTCGCGGTAACTAGCACACACAGCTCCCACTACCCTTCCCGCTCGCACCTCGCGGTAACTAGCACACACAGCTCCCACTACCCTTCCCGCTCGCACCTCGCGGTAACTAGCACACACAGCTCCCACTACCCTTCCCGCTCGCACCTCGCGGTAACTAGCACACACAGCTCCCACTACCCTTCCCGCTCGCACCTCGCGGTAACTAGCACACACAGCTCCCACTACCCTTCCCGCTCGCACCTCGCGGTAACTAGCACACACAGCTCCCACTACCCTTCCCGCTCGCACCTCGCGGTAACTAGCACACACAGCTCCCACTACCCTTCCCGCTCGCACCTCGCGGTAACTAGCACATACAGCTCCCACTACCCTTCCCGCTCGCACCTCGCGGTAACTAGCACACACAGCTCCCACTACCCTTCCCGCTCGCACCTCGCGGTAACTAGCACACACAGCTAACACTACCCTTCCCGCTCGCACCTCGCGGTAACTAGCACACACAGCTCCCACTACCCTTCCCGCTCGCACCTCGCGGTAACTAGCACACACAGCTCCCACTACCTTTCCCGCTTATGGACGCGCAGAAAACACGTCTACCACCCGATGACAAGCGAGGTAATGCTTAAAAGCATCAAACCGGTCACACACAGGGTAGGACTCTGTACCTTAGTACTTTTGCGCCTTGTGTTATGTACATCGAATTCCTGTTGTTTCACTGGAAAGTGGAAACCATATTATTATATTTTAAGTTCGAATTCGGTACAGTCGCGATCAGAGAGAACGACCCTTATAAGCCAATGACATCAACTTTTATGACTTCAAACTGTTTAAGTTTTTTGTTTGATGACGTACTAAGTAAGGCGGTCTGGCAGGTATCACACCCGTCTCACAATCCAAAGCGGCAAGCGCAGCGTAGGACGTCCACCTACAAAATGAGCAGACGACTTGGTGAGAACTGCTGGTCGGCGCGGCGGTGGATGCAAACGGCTTCCAACCGCAGTACTTGGAGATCAATGAGGGAGGCCTTTGTCCAGCAGTGGACGTCCTACGGCTGATATGATGATTTTACAATTTCTACAGCCCTTAAAAGTAAACAATTAAAACTTATGAATTAAATCTAAAGCCAATAATGGATTTACATTATACTAAGTAATTGTGATTAGATACAACGACGACCGTTACTTAACTTAAAAAGATCAGAAAAAATATCTTAAATTATTATCATTACAAACCAACAATCAAAGTTACAAAGTTACAACCTAAATTTAGCTACTACTTAACTACAAACAATACAAGAACACAAACTTACTGCACATCTAACAAAAATAAACATTGAATCTCCCCACCTCCCCACTGCACCAACTCTCACTGCTCAACCTGATTAATTGTCGTTGGTTTCCAAAATATCCTTTTTGAAAGCCAGTTTCCTCGTGTTAATTAAGTCTATTTCACAAAAAAAAAATATTGAAGCTGCTATGCAATCGGCTGACAAGTGAGTGTTGAGCATAGATAGAAGAAGATCGGGTAACAGCGAAGAGTTTATTTTTAGTATGTCTTGTCGGCTTTTGAGGTACGTTGAGGCGTAAAATCTTTGGTAATAGATCAGAAAAATCTATTAACATGGCATGTAGAAAAGACATGTCCGCCAAAATACGTCGGTTTTCCAGTGTGCTTCTAAGCTGATGCTTTATAAACTTATTCTGAATGTTCTCAATGCTTTGGATGTAAATAAGGTACCTACTGTGGATTCCACACCGAGCTGCAGTATTCCAAGACACTTCGAACGTACGAACAATACAAGAGCTTCAAGCAGGCAATATCAGAAAAAGGGCGACTGACCCTTAATATGAAATCCTAAACTTTTATAGGCTTTGGAAACTGTCATATCGACATGCTCAGCAAATGTGAGTTTTGCGTCCAATAACACTCCAAGGTCTTTAGCGGACTTAACTTTATCTATAAAGATGCCATTCATTTTGTATGAAAACTGTATGGGCAATTTTTCCGAGTAAAAGAAACAATCCTATAACCACCGCTTGGGAGCGGTTACGCAAATAGGAGTCCAGCCATCTGAGTAGGTGGCCACGGATGCCAAGCTCGAACAGCTTGTGAAGGAGAATGGTGTGGTCTACGCGATCAAACGCTTCCTGAAAGTCTGTGTAGACTACATCTACTTGCGATCCTCCATCCATATAGTTAGTAACAGTGTCGATGAAGTCTCCTAAATTTGTGGCTGTCGAACGACCTTTTATAAACCCATGCTGTTCTACCGGGATTGAGGTGGATAATACAGGGTATATACGAATATGTACTAGCTTTTCAAATATTTTACTCAAAACGTTTAAAATGGAAATAGGGTAATAATTTTCAATGACTTTTTTAGAACTTTTTTATGGGTAGGAATAATAAAAGCTTGTTTCCAGATGTTCGGTAAACAAGCATCCCTAAGACAACGATTGAAACTCATCAGGATTTTTGTATCGCTTCCAATATTTATGAACTTTATATTTTTCTTTAATTAATTTAATAAGAGCACGGCTATATCGATCGGATGATTATAAGTGCTGGAGACGCGTGTTTGCGGTATGAACTGAAATAAGTATAAAAATCATCCACTATATCATTGATACTATTTCCGTCTTCGATAGATGACCAGTCTTGATTTTCCAGTAATTGATTTATGCTTTCAAAATCGCCACGTCTAAATTGATACTTTATCTGAGGTTGAGGTTTTAATGGGGGTATTAAAATGTCTGTGGCTATAATAGATAAGGGTGGATGGAAAGTATCCTCATTCACAATGGGACAAGAGGATTTATTAGTGATAACTGATGATTCTGAAAAACCTAAATCAAGAGTACCTATTGTTACTTTTGTTTGTAAGTTTATTGTACTGCGAAAGACCAAGGATTGAAGACTTGAGTAATCAAAAGAATGTTTTTGCGTTACATACTTTTAGAAATAATATTTCTCACTTCAATCCCCACAAGAATGGCTCGTCAATTTAATGAGCTACTTATAGATGACGGCAGACTCGACATATTTGTTCCAAGATTAGGTCAGTTCATTAAAATTATTAAAGAGATCCTCCACAAGTTCAATATCAAAGAAAATAATTCGAGTTCAAGCACTTAGTATAATGCTACTACCTAGTAATAGTAATAATATTGCATGTAATTTAATTTTAGTAACCATAATCGTAATTTATTTAACCATTTTCTATTTTATTTCAATAACCTGTTTTTGTAAAAACTCTATTTACTCGATATAAATTTATATTATAGCAGTACGTACATAAGTTTATGTAACAATCAAGTTATAATTTAACATTATGTAACCTCATTGTTTAAAGTGGTTGTGACGTGTTTTGTACGTTAAATAAATAAATCAGATTTCAAAGTTCAAAGTTCAAAGTTCAAAATATTTATTGTAACCATGTTGTAACATAAAGATCTTATAACATAAAAGTATCATACATGGACCCAGCTAGGGCACAACAATTTTAAGATGCTCATAAGTATCTAGAAGTATCATCTTATTTTATACACTAGGTTCTTATGTCTAACTACCTAAAATATAAAATTTTATTCTTATGTCTAACTGAAAGATACAATCTTAAGGTAGCAAAATTAAAATTTACTAACAATTCAAATCCAAAATTTAATGCCAAGTTTTGAATTTCAGTGGAACCTTTTCTTATTATTGACCGATCTTCAGATGCCCAATTTACACAAGGGAGATTAAAATCACCAACCACCATAAAGTGATCATCAGGATGAGAGTTGACGACTTGGGTCATCAAGTCTATGAAAGCATGGGTTCGTGAAATCATATTTGCATTGGGAGGAATGTACACAACCGCAATATGCAAGTTATGCACAGAACCGAGAGCTTGTGCAGAAATAGTAACCCAAATGCATTCTATATCTTGTCTTTGCCACTCGGGTCTCGCGCAAGCATACAAATGTGCAGCGCACAAGATCAGTACTCCGCCCCCTAACGATCCACGATCCCTACGAAATATTGAATATTTACTGTCACAGAGCTCAGCATCCAGTATTCCCTCACAAAGCCAAGTTTCAGTTATAAGAACAATATCAGAATCGTTTAACAATAGGTTATTGTAAAATTTGTTGGTCTTAGTACGCCGACCCCTTACGTTTTGGTAAAAAAGTTTTAACTGTTTCATAGCATTGACCATTTTAAAAGCGAAAAGATACTGACAGACAAGACATGACGTTTTTCAATGATATAAATTGCACAAAAATGTACTAAATGAGAGCTACATAGTGTAATCAAGAAGTTCAATATAAAGGTATGGTTATAGTAGGTTTGTAAGACAACAATCAATATTAATATTAACGTTTGTTTTGTAATTTATAACAAAATAAGGAAATTAAGAATTTTCCAGGTTATGTATATATTGCTATGTAATGGTTTTTAATGTAATGTTTCCAGTGAGACAGTTTAGGAAGATATCAAATGTGATATACATAAGCAATTAAGTGTATTATAGTTAATATTAGCAATAAACATAAAAACCGTATTATGCAGTATACAATATGTTGCTTGTTTGCTCCGATCATCTCCAATGACGCTTATACTCCTGTGTGACGCTTGTGACACTATGTGAGAGCTTTTTAAATCGCTTAGGAGATAGGTCAGCGCACTGCAAGTCATACCTATGATTGCAGCCATCCCAACTCATACACTCTTTTGTGGAAATTGTAGTTTTGCAACCAAAACAAAGTTTTTACATCCATTGCAAGAATCGTCCTTTAGGATTAATCCTTGTATTAGCCACTTAATAATGCGTTTGCAGATGTTGACCACCAGGCGCTACGCAGGAGTGCAGTCGTAGCAACTAACTACGTAACAATCTGTGTCACAGCGAGCACTGCGAGTTGTCGTAGGTCAGGTTTAAACAGCGCACAAGTTTTATGTAAATGATCTTGTAAATAACTCACTGAATCCAGGATCAATTGAGACGGGGAAATAACCACCACAATCATTGATTACGCAGCCTTACAACGATATACAACAACAATTGCAAACGACACTATGAACATACTTTTAGATTTTTGTACAAAACGAGTTATACAATATGTTTGCTTAGGGACGGTCGTCGTGGACGAATATACAGACGACACAATACATATTTCATCAAACATAAAATATTGACAGTCCCATCATTGAATATCTACGAGACAGTTATGTTTGTAAAATGTACCTAATCCCAATCTTGTTCTGCCGGCTCTCAGATGCTGGACGAAGCAGACGTGATATACCTACATAAAGTACCTAGGTACTTATGTACTAAAAAAATATTTTATTTTATTTTTGAAATCTTAGGAAAACTTACAGCTAAATTAAAGAAAAAGTATACAAATAATATTACGCACACCAAAATATTATAATATTACGCAACGCAAAAATACTAGTATGATGCGGAAGAGTAGGTATATTTAGAATAAGAATAGTTTTATTGTTAAATTGTGTAGGTACAAATACATGAAGACCTTAAAGATATAATAGTATCAACAATTTTATCATATTTATGACGTACAATAATGAATTGACAATATTAATATAAATTGCACAAATCAGGATACCAACATATAGGTCTAAATTTTAAAATTACCTACCAAATTATATATATTTTACACATATTATAATGACTTATTATCAAAAAACTATAAGATTATAATGTAGGTACTCTATTGACAAGCCATTTCCTTTTTTAAACTTTCGCGATCACAACACATTATTAAAATATGGGATTATCGGGTATTTATCGCGTAATTACCTTTATTTTATTCCCTAATAAAATAAAGGTAATTACGCGATAAATACCCGATAATCCCATATTTTAATAAAGCCATTTCCTTAATTTAATTTTGAACGGATTCCCAACAATTTGCTTAATATCTAATGGTAAATTATTATAAACTTTAACTAATACTTTACTTTATAATCAACTACCAAGAGACTTAAGAGAAATGCCAGTTTTAATGTTTCAATTAGGTTATAAACCATACTTTTCAATGAATGTTATTATAATTTAAATGACTTTATGAAAGACTAGCTGACCCGGTGCCCATTTCGTTGGGCGGTCATTTTAGCCCATGACAGTCACAAATACTGTGGCTTTCCATTAGTAAAAGAATTTTGAAAATTGGTTCAGTAGATCTTTATAATATTAGTATAGATAAAAAAAATACAGTAGGTAGGTAATTATATTATTCAATGTCATTAAGTATTTTAACTAGGTAATTAAATTAACTTGAATCGACAGACATTTATTTTATTATATTATTTGACATTTTTTTATTTATTGATTTATATTAGGGAGACCATCGGCATAATAATGCTTAAATAGTAACAAGGTAAAACAGTTTATGAAGCCATTTAAAGGTCTCCACAGCTAGAATATAAGAACTGTTGGAAAACTGAATAAATCTGATAATAATACGGATCAGCACAGAGCGTAAAGATTTGTAAAGATTATACCCTCACTCACATGACATGTGACCTAAACAATAATTGACTTGGACCACATTGTGGTCCAAGTCAATTATTGTTTAGGTCATTCTGAAGTAAAGTAACGGTATGTTGCATTACCACCAAAGACTGACTCATATCTTTACGCATCAGTTAGACAAGGACGCAACAATCAAGTATTACCGCCCTTGCCAGGGGCGACATGCCGCGGGAATACGTGGCTCGAATCTTGGAATATTGACATTGTTTGTAGGTATTTGATATTTTTCTTGTGATCTGGGCTTGTGAATGGCCGACTAATGTTTTAAGGCATAGTGGTATCCTTTACTATGAACGCGACTTTACTTACGTAAGAAGAAGGGAGTTTCAAGGTGGTACCTTAATCTGATCATAATTACCTAGTAGGTACTCACTGTCAGAATTGGGTACCACCGTGAAATGCCCCTGTAACAGCCTTTTCTAGACCTGCACCTACTGGCTGTTGTAAGTCGAAAATGCTCTTTTTAAACACTGTCAAATAATTCCGGTACACTCTCAAATAAAATATTTACTGCTCAAAGAAAACTTTTTTAACGAATCCTTGAACCAAATTGTTACACACCCGGTATACACTCGAGCCATTTCTAGAAATAAGCTTTGCACACCTTGTGCGAACAACGCCTATGGCGAGCGGACAACTGCTTATCTTGTTCCCCGGTACATAAACAGTTTACCTCTCGACTTAAGACATAGTTTAACCAGAAAGAACATCAAATCAAAACTAAAAAAATACTTCGTGTCACCTGATAACTCTTAAATTAAATATTTCGGTTACCTAGCTTCTTTAGTAGGGTATAAAAATCTTGTTAATTTTTTTCAAGTTTATTTAGTCATTATTCTTATTTTAAGTTATTGTTGTTATTTTTATCTTTGGTGAAGACTATTTTCAGCAATTAGTTAAACCTTAGTGGTTTTAAATGCTGTTTAATAAAATTGTAACTTCTTGTAACTATAAATAAATAAAATAAAAAAATAAAAAAAAAAGTAACGCAACTCCATTTCCAAGACTAACAGTTCCCTATTTATTTGGCTTTCAGAAACTTCTAGCCGATGCCAAAAAACCCCAGAAAGATGTAAATGTAAGTATATTCTGTTATGACTAGTTAGTTAAACCATAACAACCTAATTTCGACCGGTTCGTCCCGAAAACGTGATTATTTGGTTCACAACTTAAAAACGTAACAATGGTACTTGTTGCACAAATTATCTCTAGGTATTTCTAACGTAAGAAGTAGGTTCCAATTCTGAAGACCATTTTTTAAACTGACTTAAAAAGAGGAGGATGTTCTCAAATCGTCTGTATGTTTTTTAGGGTTCCGGACCAAAATGGTAAAAGGGAACCCTTATAGAATCACTCTGTCTGTCTGTCACAAATGGATATCTCGAGAACTACTGATGCTATTGACTTGAAATTTAAAACGGTAAATGACAATACTTTTTTACTAATATAGCATATATAAAAATGTAAAAAAATATTCTTATTTTGATTGCAAGAGGCGGATAGGATATCTCAAAATTTTTAAGTGAAGTTACTAGGCCGTGTGGGGTATCATATGAAAGGTATTCATTTGCCCATTAATAAACAGTTTTTATTTATTCTTTAAGCCGTATCGTTTTTGAGTAATTTACAAAAATGTTAAAAAAACGGCCGTCCCCCCCCCCCCCTCTCCCAAAAGATGAAGAAGGATGGTAAACACCTATACATTTATTATGGTCGCACTTCTTCGCATCATCAATCATTATCACCATCATCAGGGTAATTGAAGTCGGTTTTTTTGTTGAAAAATTCAAGAATGGTAGCTATACCTAATTAATGAAAACTACAATTAAAGCATTTATATTGATGAATTAAATGCAGTGATTTTAAACTTCAATATCTCAGAACTCCAATACACTTCAGGGCAAAGTTCACGTACTATGCTTATGTTTTTATTTGGAAAGCACTTTATAAGTCCCTCAAAGTCCAACCGCAGTCCGCACGTCGTCCATTCGTGTATATATGGCGCGTGAACGTGAACGTGGAAAGTGAACTCGTGAGAAAAATGATAAAATTAACCCTATTTTATTTGTTACTTGACTGACACTGGCAGAATAGTGTAAAACCAATGTAAATGTGTTTCTGTTTAAATGTAAAACCAATCACAAAAGCCTTAAAAAAAAGAAGAGGAAGAAGCACTATAAAGCACTAACCTAAAGTTATTATGTATATAGAAATTGTAGTAAGGTTTAATTTGTTACATTTTTTATATTTTTTGGTTTATATTGTAACTTTTTATAGAAAAACGTATGTTTCTTGATCTCTTCTTTTATATTGTAAGCTTAGCTTTTGTTTAGTTGAATTATTAATTTTGTGCAAGCTGTGGCATCCTATTATTAAAAAAACACATAGCCTCTAAGACCACTTTAACTACCTATTTTTAAGTTTGTACTGTGATTTTTTTGTTGGATGTCCTAAATAAATAAATAAACAAATAAATAAATAAACGCCTTTATTACCGCTATAAAAAACGCCAACCCTCCATACAAAATTACCCAAACCCCTATGTAAAATATTACTTTTGTTTTCAGAAATTCATTAACGAACTACTTGAAAAGGCGAAAACGTTGTAAGTGACGTGTTAAACCAATTCTCATACAACGACTCGCAACGAGATGGACAAGGATAAGCAGTAGCAGACTTGCGCTGCAGGCCCCGGCGCCCCGGCGCGCCCGCCCTCCGACCGACGTCCTAGTTAATACTCGCTTTTGGAATTATCATTGTTTGTAAAAATAACATACATATTAGCTAGGTCTATGGTCTATGTACGTAAGCCGCGCGCGTCCCAATTAACCTAACAATTAGGTATCTCTGTAGGGAGCTACTCCAAGATTATTCATGAGACGCTCCGTGCGGTGTGAAGTGAACTCGCTTGTAGTAGTAGCAACCTTAAATCACATATTTGAGAGACCTATCTCGGAACACTATTAGCAGCCCCATGCCCCATGCTTGGGGGGTTCTACTCTTAGGTACTTTAAATTAACTTACTAATTGATAACGTATGAACATAGAAATTGTATCATTATTAATGTCGAATGGTACCTAGCTTTCTTCTTAATTTTGGGACGCGAGCGCGACCTTAGCCAGTAGCCTGTGTTGTATTTGTTGTGATGTACCTGCCTTGCATTAGGAGTGAGCGCCTCAAAAGAACAAGCAATCAGATCATACCTACACGTGCAGGTTTAAGGTGGAGCAAATCGTTCCTCCGACGCCGACGCAGACTGTAGTCAATGGCATGATATGCTCGGGCGGGAGTCACTTCATAAATATAGTTGACATGTCTAGACGACTTAGTGCTGGCTTGACTGCGCACTGGCTAGGCGAGTGCGCAGTCAAGCCAAACATTAGGGTAGTCTCAGCGCCTAAGTCATTTATAATTGCGTCCAACAACGCGAAGACAGTTTACAAGTGCATTTGATAGACTCATTTGATGTTCAATCTGTAACGAAAATTGTTATGATGTAGGTACTCGTAGTCATAGAATATAGCCTAACAGAAGTAGAGAATGGGCATGCCAGTCGTGCGGAGGTCTGTTGTGCGCTTAGGACGGTCTATTCTTTTTTATACATTTTTAGAAAGCTCTCGGTACAACGTAATATTGTAAATTTCATCGTGGCTTGTTGTGGAAGAGTAGTCCTTTCTCTCGACGAAAGATGCGAGGAAGAGAGGTTGGTATTGCTACTTTTGTAAAAAAATACATTTTTACTAGATATAACAAATAACTATCCGCATTTTTATTTGAGACATCCCAAACTATCTAGCTGGTTATAAAACTACCTACATGTTTGGTGTAGTGGTAACCGGATCACATAAGACCAGCTGGACTGACTTGACTTCCAATAAGTATGATTATAGGTACCTACAGCAAGGTTTGCAAGCCCTGCCTATTTTATATAAGAAACCAAAATTAAGGGGTTTGACAAAAAATACATCATCCGCCATCGTGTGGCAGCGGCCATTTTGAAAGTCATTGCACATTAGATATTGTCACCGGTACCTATACTAAAAGTGTATGCAAAATTTTATCTCAATCGGAATTGATCGGACAATTCCGAACAACATATTTTAGAAGTGATAGCTCCAAATATTAAGTCACTTGTCAGTTGTGAAAAATAACCAAACTAAACCGTAAAATTGATCCTTAGTTATCAGCAATATTGGATACCGGAACACGTGCTTTAACGGTGAAGGAAACTTCGTGAGGAAACCCGCGGCTTAGTTAGCTTCAGACGTATTGACCTGTTATTTCCTCTGACTAATAGCTTACTAGGCTGAGAGGATGGTATAGGTGCTGGGCAAGCCTAATCCATCTAACAATGTCCCAGGCACTGCAGCGTCCCGTACAGCACGATTACCAGTTGCTGACGATGTATAAATCATCTGTATTAAGATAAAAAAAAAAAAAAAATATTCAAATAACTGTTACGGCTAAGTACATGATAGTTATATCTAATAATAACAAAAAATCTAATGTATTAGTTGTGTGCCTGAACTAGGTAATCCTGTTTTTCAGGCGAAACGAGGTCACAAGCAAAAATGTATAATCAAAAAGCTTACAAGTACCTATTACAGATCTTTTACGTTAATAAATAAAAAATACAGTGTCAAATAAAACTAATATTGCAGTGAAGCAGAATCTTACAATTATAATTGCCTAGTTAGATAGAAAATAAAAAGTTAAACCTACTTTAATACAGCTAGTAAATTCTCGGTATCGTCATATGACATACTTTTGAGATAGTTCCTAACAATAATTTTACAATTTTTAGAATTAAGACAGTGGATATTGGCTAACGCATTTATTCTTTTGTACAAAAATGGTCCAAGGAAACTATAAAATCTATTAGAAAAGACATGTTTTCTACATGGTTGCTTAGGGCAGACATTATTCCTCCTTTTATTAGTAGGTTCAGTGCTATATGGGAGCGCTGCGTGTTGTTTAAGTACGATGTTCATTATGAATAACTGTCGAACTGACAATACTCCGCACGATTTGTAAAGAAGACTAGTTGGAAAAATAAAAGGGCGGAAAGTTGATACCTTAAGTACGGCTCTTTGTGCTCTTTCGACAGTTAGTAATAACGTTTTACCTACCCCAACCCATGACGTAATACAGTAAGATAAAATTGATTGACAAAGGGCCTGGTAAATGCTTATAATAAGTTTCCGATCCGCAATATGGCGTAGTTTCTTAAAAACAAAAATCAACTTTCGAACTCTGCCTACTAGAGCCTCTATGTGTGGTTTAAAAGACAGAATTTCATCTAAAATTATGCCGAGGTATTTTATCTTACTGGTACTATTTAAAGAAGGGCATGAACAATGGTTGCCAGGGATATTTTCGCAATGGTGTGCATATAATGTTTGACTTAGATCAGTTAAAGGTTGTCTACGCATCGAAAACTTAATATAATGTGTCTTATCTGCATTTAATGCTAGTAAATTGTGCTGAAGCCATTTAGTTACAATATTGAATCCATACTGCGCATACTTAAACACTTCCATTTCCGAGTCAGCGGAAAAAAGGAGGGCAGTGTCGTCAGTGTATGATATTATTCTACCATGATCTAATTTTAGATTACAGAGGTCATTGATGTAAATCAAAAATAAGGTCGGTCCTAAAATACTGCCTTGGGGTAGACCAAAGTCAGTATTTGTCTGATCATCACTGAGAACATCACCGATCCTTACGCATTGAGAACGATATTCAAGATAGCTCCTGAAGAGTTTCAGTTGTGTGCCTCTGATACCCAATGTTTCAAGCTTGCGCAATAGTATAGTATTGGAAACAGTGTCAAATGCTTTAGCGAGGTCCAGAAATATCCCTACTGTATGGTTACCCTGATCAAGTTCTTGTTTAAGATAGCCAGTCAATTGGTGAACTGCATCGGAAGTAGATAATTTAGATCTAAAACCAAACTGCATACAAGACAGAATCGACTTATCTTCCAAGTACCCGACTAGACGTTTGTTTACAAGTTTTTCTAAAATTTTAGACAATGCAGGAAGTAAAGATATGGGTCTATAATTGGTGATCTGATATTTACAGCCAGATTTGTGAACCGGAATAACGACAGCTTTTTTCAGGCACTTGGGAAAAACTCCGAGTTGTAAACATTTATTAAAAATATGAGTTAAAGGAGGAATTAAAATTTGTCTGAAACGTTTTATTATTTTGGTTGAGATATTATCCCATCCCACCGCACAGTCGTCTTTTAAGCTCATAATAACTGTTTCGACTTCTGCCTCATCCGTATCCAACAGAGCAAAAGATGTTAGAAGGGTGTCACGTGATAAATTTGTGCTTGTAGTAGGAATTTGCAAGTTACATTTTTCAGCCAGACACTTATGTACCTACATTAACAAAGAAATTATTTGCAGTGTTCGCAGAATCAAGCGGTGTAGAGCTAGCCTGTAATAAACATGAAGGTGACTCACGCTGCTTTGATGTATGTGTCACGTTTTTAATGCAGTCCCATATATTTTTACTGTTCCCTCCAGCTTTTTCTAAAGACATCTTATCGTAACTAGTCTTTACGTTTCGCAAAACGTTATTACAAAAGTTACGGTAACGCTTGTACGTTAGCTGCAAAACTAGGTTGCTGGGATTAGACCTAGCTTGTATATGAAGCTTGTCTCTGTGCTTTATACAGCGGATAAGACCTGTTGTGATCCACGGTTTTAAGTTACGCTGTTTTCTGTTCAGTTTTATAACGCGCGTATTTCTAATAATTGCTAACTGCACATTTTTAACAACATATGACATGCAAAACTGCGGATCAGCGGAATTATACACTGTAGTAAAATCTATGTTTCGTAGGTCATCTTCAAGTTTATTTACATTTAATTTAGTAACTGTGCAATTATTATTAGGTTTAGGTAAGCTACAGTTTATGGTTAGTAGGGCGGCCTTATGATCGGTTATGGACGAATTTATAATAAGCGAAAGTGAGGGATAATTCGATTTAAGTATGATGTGATCCAAACAAGACCCCGTTTGATGTGTTGGAAGCGTATGAGCGGGAAGCATACCATGAAATGAACATATATTTAGGTAGTCTTGAGCACCTGGGTCGTTACACTCGGGAAGAATATTAATATTGATATCCCCAATTAGGACAACATTTTTTAATGACGATAGGTTCTGTAAGGTATCATTCAGAGACTCATTAAAATTACTAAGATTTCTAAAGGAAGGAGGTCTATAGAGAGCCAGTATTGCAAAATCTATCCCCATTTTAACCAATAAACTGTTACAATCTTGGAGATTCGGCTCTTCGATAGAGATATTAAGATAGTCCCTTGCATAAACTACTTATTACACCATCATTTTGGTTGTAACTTTTGGTGCTTTGGTACATGGTATATCCCGGCATTAATGGCACTTTGTATTTCTTTGCAAGCCAGCATTCTGTTAGCACAATGACGTCGCAATCAAAATTTAATCTTTTTTGAAAGACGGAAAAATTATCAAAATTTTTAAAGACACTGCGGATGTTTTGTGTTAGTACAGTTAAGGGATATTTGTAGGAGGATATATAATGTTTACAATATTCTACTTCACTTACCTTGGATTCTGATATGGAGAAACAATCTAAATCTTGAATTACACTACTTATCATTATTATTTGTAAAAAAATTAACACTAAAGGGTAAAAGGTCCGGAGAATAACTTTATAAACGGCGCTCTTAGGCGCCCCCATAATCAATAGAGTTTATGTATCTATTTTCAGCGGCTAATTTGGCGGGGCAGTCGGAGGAACCGGTGGAGTGGTTACCTGGTTTCTTGAAGTGCAAGATGCAAAGGCCTTACTTTTTTTCTATTAAATAAGTTTCAGGATTATCTATAGAACTTGGCGTTAATGATGATGATGTTAATGGTTTATACATAACATTATGTACAATAAATTGTAGAATATAATTTATATTAGGTATATTCTACAAGTCAAGCCCTTTTATTTGATAGGTACCCATATTAAGGGTAACACATTAGTAATGCAATCCGCCATTTTGTGGTGGCGGCCATCTTGGTTTTACAATTATACTGAACATTCATAATTGTTTTCTCATCAGAACTAAAGATGTGTACCAAATTCTAGATCAAACGGTCAACAGAAAGGATTCAACAGGATTTTGAATTAAAAACCGATGTTTCGAAAAAATGTCTAATCTTATAAGTGTACAGTTTTCTGATTATTTCCTTTGTATACTTACACCGATTTACCGAGCTGGATGCCAAATTTGAACTTTCTAGGTCATGTAGACTTCTAGGTTTGCTAGCTATCTTATAAAATGCCAATTATTAGATGTTAATAACTCGAAAACAGTTTGAGCTATGTTTATGAAATGTGGGGTAGGTACTTGTTCGTCTAATGGGGCTTAATAAAGGAACCTCACGGGTTCCCATAAAATGTCACGTGTTTGTGTTTAAAGTTTGAGTTGGTTTCAGATGGTTCGGGTAAATTACACACCGGAGTGTTACATCATTTATTTATTTATTTATTTACACAATAGATTTTAAACATTACAGGATATGCACCCTAAGACGTTAAAAATCTTTAGGTATTTAAGAAAATCCTTACAAGTCTAAATAAGAAATATGAGTAAGCAAAATTATAGGTACACAATAGAGAAACATGTCATTTCGAAACATACTAATAAACAAATACAAGAAAAAAAAAACACACAAGAATTAATATTACAACAAAAAACAAATACAAGAAGATAATTAATAGAATTTTATAATAACAACAACAAAAAGGAATCATAAAATTAAGTATAAAGGGTAAAAACATTACAAATTTTCTCAGAATAATTTAAACATGTTTTGGCTATTAAATTTATATCATCCGTAAACAAATCAAGTTCGGGGTTATATTTAAGAAGTTTGTTTAGGTGGTTTTGGGCACGGCAGACGGGCGATTGTTGTCGCGCAACAATGCCCCCATTAGGGCAAAAAGCGGGACTCGCCCTGGACGAAATCTACCGCGCTGTTCTGGTACATAGAGGCGACTAGCTTCGCCTACCAAGTCAGGGCTGTCAATTAGACCTTGTAGGATACGGCACACACACATAAGTTGCTTACTTAACCTACGTGTTTCCAAGGAGTTAAAACCTAATGTTCCCAGTAGGTATTTGGTGGGATACATGAAGGGAAAGTATCCGTGACATTTTTTATATAGGAATCTAAGGAAACGTTTCTGAACTTTTTCAAGCATTAGGGCGTATGTGGACTCATGAGGATTCCATACACATGAGCTGTTTTCTAGTTTGGTGCGAACAAGTGACATATATAAAATACGGATGGCATTAATATTTGTAAAGTCTTTACAGTTTCTTGTTACAAATCCTAGTCTTTGAAAACAGTCCGTGGTGAGTGTGCTTATGTGGTCGTGAAAGTTTAAGTTTGAGTCAAATACTACCCCAAGGTCCTTTATTGTCCTGCATCTGGAAATAGGCCGACCTTCCAGTTCATACATCCACAATATAGGCTGTTTGGCTCGTGTGAAACTGGTCATTTGACATTTATTTAAATTCAGGTTTAATTGGTAAGTTTTACACCAGTCTAAAACACTATTAAGATCTTGCTGTAGCGTATTGCAGTCATCGATAGAAAGAATGGGTTTAAAAATTTTAAGGTCGTCTGCATACAACAAACATCTACTATTACGAAGACATTCTGGGAGATCATTGATCATGATGGTAAAAAGAAGAGGCCCTAGTGACGAACCTTGACTTACCCCAGAACGCACGTGATAGGAATCAGAAACGTAGCAACCTAATCTTACAAATTGGCTACGGTCCTGCAAGAAGTCTGCAAAGAATCGTAAGAGTTTAGGCGCGAATCCCATCCCACTAAGCTTTCCCAGAAGAACATCATTGTTAACACGATCGAAAGCTTTACTGAAGTCTAGGTATACCACATCGACTTGAACGTTATGATCAAGTTTTTGGGAGATGGTATCTACAAGTGTGAGTAGGTTGGTATTAACTGACCGTTTCTAAATGCGTGTTGCGTGTCTGTGAGATAGGGTTCTATTTGTTTATATATGTTGATGTGAAGAATGCTCTCAAATAGTTTCCCAAAGCAAGGGAGGATTGCAATTGGCCGGTAATTATTCGTTTTGGTTTTGTCTCCTGACTTATAAATCGGGACAACTCTGGATTGTTTCCAGTGTGATGGATAAATGCATGTATTTAATGAGATATTGAAAATGTGCACTAGTGGTGTGGCAAGTTGTTGATTTAGTGCTTTAACTATATAAGGTGGGACATTATCTGGACCTACGGCACTTTTAGGTTTGAGTTTGCGTATGTGAATTTTAACGTCAGCAACTGATATATTGGATACACTAACAATACTATATTATTGTTACCTATAGAACTGGATAACGAATCAACATCTAATTGTGGTATGTTGGTTAAGAAAACGCTACTGAAATAATCTGCTATCTTTGATTCTCACTGCTACATCGTCGCCCATTGCTTTTTTTGCATTTGCTTTGCTTGAACATGGCTGGACACGCTGCCGCGCGTCATCTTTCAGCACTGACTTGTGTTGGATAAAGTACTAGAATTTTGTTTTTTATTTGTACTTTAGGGTAAAATGGTCGCTTAGCGTCAAAATCGTCTTTTCAATAAAAATAAAACCGGGCAAGAGCAGGTCGGACTAGCACAGCGAGAGTTCCGTGCCATCATACAATATAATATTATGTTAGAGGCGGTTTATATTTGTTGGAGAACCTTGATAGCGCCATCTCTTGTCTGATAGCGGAACTTATGTAGGTTTTTTACACTTTCGATGATTTCTAAAACACTATGCAAATTAGAGGGTTCGTTATAATTTTTCTGTAATCTTTACATTATACTCCTATTAGCAATAAAAGTTTCAGGGGTTTATCACTGCAAACTTCGGAGACTACGGAGAGAACGCTAGTTTTTTCAACGTTTTTTGTAAATAAGTCGAAAACCATATTGCAAGGAAAACTAAAAACTTTTTATTAATGTGCAAATATGATACCTTTCATATGATACCCCACACTACCTAATAACTTCACTTAAAAAAATTTAGATCCCCTATCCTCCCCCCGCAATCATAAAAAGAATATTTTTTTACATTTTCATATAGGTATGCTATATAAATAAAACAATCTTTAGCCATTTCAAATTTCAAGTCGATAGCTTCCATAGTTCTCGAGATATCCATTTGTGACGGAAAGACAAAGTGATACCATAAGGGGCCGTCTCTATGAGCGAGGGAATCGCGGCGATTCTATAGCACGGACACGTCGCGATTCCCTTGCTCGTGGAGACGGCCCCCTAAGGGTTCCTTTTTACCATTTTGGTCCGGAACCCTAAAAAGCTTAGTCCAAGAGTAGGTGCTCAATTCCGCTTCGCGGGCGAAGGGAACGGTCGTGATTTTTGCGATTTATCGCAAAAATTAATATATATACCTACCTACTTAATAGAAAAAAAGTAAGTTAAGTAATATTTTTTGGATTGGTAAAAATAACTTTGTTACTAATCGGTTCATACTCGTAAAAGACTTAAAGACAAGAGAGTTCTAAACTCGAGTACGAATTCTTCTAATTCAAAGTGTAGGTATTTTATATTCGAACTCAAAAATAATTTACTACCAAAACGGTTCATACTCGTACCGATTTGGTAAATTATTTTTGAGTTCGAAGTCCGAATAGATACACTTTGAATTAGGTCCAATTCTTTTCAGAACTCAGTTCTGATGATGGGATCCACGAGAAAAAGAGGGAACTCCACAATCCGTGCAAAAATCCCAAGATCGATATATTTTATGTAAACATATAACTTTAAACTGATTAACGGGACTTTATCGCGTAATTACCTTATTTTATTAAATCCCGACGGCGCGGCGACGTTTCGAGTGCCCTGCTGCCCTCGTGGTAATAAGGTAATTACCTACGCGATAAAGTCCCGTTAATCAGTTTAAAATTATGTCTACAGATCGCGAAAGATTACAATAAAGATAAATACAATGTAAACATATAAATATTGTGGCATATTAAGCCCAATGTCAAGGACATACAGAAATTATGATTTGGTGAAGTGGAACTGAAGAAGACCACACAGGGCACTACAGTGTGCCAAACAGCACGAATACAGCATGAATACCAACCTAACTCAAATCGTATTAAATAAATAAATAAAAAAGAAATTTATTGAGGGGTTTACAAAAAATAATATTAATAGTGATTCCCACACTAGGCTGGGCCTGTATCGTGGGAACCAGAATACGTTATTTCAAAAAAAAAAAAACCTCCAATGACAAGCAAACATTTCAAATTAGGCAGTATAATAAAAAAAAAGTAAATAAAATTGCAACAAATTCGAAAAAGATAAGAAAATGAAAACAAAATACAAAGAACAATGATTTAACATATTTTTTCTAAAAGTCTCTCAGTTTCATCATACGATAACGTCAACAACCAATTCCTTACGATAAATTTAGCCTGAAAAATATTGGACGATTGTAGGTCTTTGCAACAGTGTTTGATAACCCTTTTGTATATAAAACAACGTATAAAATCACCAAAACGTTGTGCAAAAACTGTAGAGACCGTGGGAACTAAAATTCTGTCTGGTCTGTTTGATGATCGATATTTATCCAAAAAACCACTAGATGAGTGAACTGAGAGGAAGATTTTAAAAATGAATAATTTTCTTACCGATAATACACCACTCTCGTTGTAAACGTTATACGTAGGATATTTCCGCGGCTTGTTTAGTAAAACTTTCAAAACAGAGCGCTGAGCGCGCTCAACCTGAAGTACAGAAGTTTTCGCAGCAGACCCCCAGCAAGTTATGCAATACGTAAGCAAAGATTGACACAGTGCATAATAAACTGTTATGAGTGTATCAAGCTTAGCTACGTCACGGAGTTTTTTCATGACATGAATAACTCTTCTCACTCGGCCGGAAAGAACGTCAATATGCTTTTTAAATGTGAGTTTCTCGTCTATAAAGACTCCCAGGTACTTGACCCATTCTCCTCTTGTCAGCTCTTCACAGTTACAGTGATTGTTATCGGCTGAACATGTGTGAGCATGGATCTTTAGACGGGGTAAGGATGGTGTGGGTTGTGAAGCCTTCGTTTTGTGAAAACACGTGAACATTGTTTTTTGGGTGTTCAATGTTAACAGATTATTTAGAAGCCATTTCTGAACCTCTCTCAACCCAATCTCAGCGGCAGATAGAGCATCACTCCAGGAACGTCCACAGAATAACAGGGCTGTATCATCTGCGTAGCATATGATATCAACATTAACGATTGGTAATTCGAGTATATCATTTATATATAATATAAATAACGTTGGACCTAATATGCTACCTTGAGGGACCCCGAAATTCACAGACTGAGGGCTACTGACAGTTGAACCAACTTTGACACATTGCTTCCTCTCTTTGAGGTAGCTATTAAACCAATTTAGAGCAATGCCACGAATACCCGAGAGTTCTAACTTCCTTAGCAAAATTGGTGTGGAGATTGTGTCAAAGGCCTTTTTCAGATCTAAGAACACGCCTACAGTACATTTTTTCTGGTCTAACTGTGACGATACTGTAGAGGTCAGCAATGAAACCGCGTCTTCAGTGCATTTGCCCCTACGAAAACCAAATTGCCTGTTTGATATAAGGTTTTTTGACTCTAGAAACTTTACTAGCCTATTATTTACTAACTTTTCCAAGAGTTTTGAGAAGGCCGATAAAAGGGAAATGGGTCGATAGTTGTCAATTTGATTTTTAACACCTCCTTTATGGATTAGGCTAATCAGCGCTAGCTTCCAGGATATTTGTTCCCGAAATAGGCCAGATATTCATTTTTAGCCGACTTCAAAAAGAAAGAGGAGGTTCTCAAGTCGTCTCTATTTTTTTTTAAACATTTGTTAACTCCGTCGCATATGAACCGATCTGGTAAATTATCGAATTTAATACACTTGGAATTAGGTCCCATTTCAAAACTCAGTGCTGATGATGGGATCCTTATGGAAGAGGAAACTCCTTACATGTTGAAGGTAAACACAGCGATTTCGGCATATTTAGCTCAAAGTCAACAATTGCATTCAGAAGGTATGATTTGATGAAGTGGAACTGATAATAAAGACCGCAGATGGTAATCGAAACTCTTCAATATTACAATATTCATGGGTGATAACATCGCAAGATAATAATTATATCCCTATCCACTAATCATCAGACTTACCTACACATTATCATCACCCATTCATTTATTCCCAAAGTTTGTTATTACAAAACTTACGGACACTGGAATGAACTTTAATTGATTTAAATACCTAACGTAAATAATAGTGTGTACGTACTGGAGTTATATAATAATGTGTTATGCCCTAAATTTAAACTTGCGGTTGGGTTTTTTGTTTCACATAATAATGTTTGCTTGCTTATATGCTCGAAATCAAGGGAATATCTAATTGGTAGTAGAACACCTGTCTAGTATCACCATGAAATGTGCGGGGTGCACGAGTACCACAAAAGAGGCAAACACTATTAAGTGTACATCTAAGGGCTGCAGTAAGTCCTTCTGCAAAGTATGCATAGACATTTCTTCTCTACATGCGGAACGAAAACTTCTTTGGAAATGCCCCGACTGCACAGCGGCCCAGAGGAGAGGCGGTGATAATTCGCTCACCCCTGTTCAGGGCGGCCACTATTCAGATAATGTTACGATGCGTAAGAAATCTGACTCCACTGGGACCAGCTCAGAGGTAAGCCAGCTCACCGAACAATTACGTCAGCTAACCTCAGAGTTCTCATCTGTAAAGTTAAGGTTGGAGGAACTCACATCGTCGCTCTCATTTGCCAACGACCAGATGAATGAAGTCACGCAGAAGATTAGCGCTGCCGATGAGAGACTGAGGTACTTAGAAAAAAGAGACACAGAAGTAGAATCTTTGCAGGCTACCGTGCTTCTACTTCAAAAGGAACTAAAAGGACAAGCGCAGGCTCAACTTCAGAACGAAATTGAAATAGCTGGAGTGCCGGAGAATACTGCAGAAAACTTACATCACATAGTGCTGGTGGCAGCTAAGAAGATCGGAGTAGAACTGGAGGACGAGGACCTGGACTGGGTAACTCGTGTAGGACCACGCAGGCCGCCGGTGACCACAGCTCTACCAGAAGATGGGGCCCGCATGCCACGGCCATTAGTAGTACGTTTCCTTCGCCGGACCAAGCGTAACCAGTTCCTTAAAGCTTCTAAGGCACGAAAAAATATAAGCAGCGCTGATCTGAATGTGGCGGGTAGTGTCCCCCGAAAGGTGTTTTTCAATGAGAGACTCACAAAAGAAAATAGGGTCTTGTTTCGGGATACTCGCCTTAGAGCCAAGGAACACGGATACGCGTTCTGCTGGTGCAGCCAGGGCTTCATCTACGTGCGCCAGCGTGATGGGAAAGCGGCTATACCAGTACCGTCACACACCGAACTGGATCGGATGCTGCCCCCACTTTCTAAAGATAGCTCTTAAGTTTCCTAGTTGGACGCTTGTCAGTGTCATATCAGTTAGCTGTAGGATAAAATTAACCATATTTTCATTTAGTCATATTTATCTGTTTATAAGATTAAGAACGATAGCCGTAAAACACTACTACTACCCGATTTTTCCTAATCTAAGTATGTCTATTACTCAGTGCAACTTAATCCCACCGTCTACTCATGTCAAACTCGAACTCAAATTCATCATCATCCGCAACCCAATTTCATCCACTACATATACATATATTCACCCCGAAGTTCAAGTCTTAACATCAAAAAGGGAATTTTTCGTAATTAATAACGTACCCGAGAAGTGCACCCAGAACCGAACACTCTATGGAACATTCGAAACTAATGATTTAACGGGTGGCGTAGCTTTCTACTCCTTAACTTGGCTTATAGATAGAATAATACCCAATAATGTTGTTTAATAATGTGTTATGTTAGATAGATAGATAGATAGATAGATAACACTTTATTGATCACCACATGTAACAAAAAAATATATACCGAGGTATAAAAACAAGCAAAAATATAATACAATTTTGGGCAATTCAACGGGCGGCCTTATCGCTGGGAGCAATCTCTTCCAGGCAACCAATTGATACAGAGAGCATAGGGCAAGAAGAAGGCGGTGGGTTACAATCCCTTTAGGAAAATAGGTAACTTAGTGTTAACAACTACTTAGACATACATTATTAACTTAACTATAACTAATAAAAACAAACTAATACATAATATTAATACTATAAACACCATTATAAAACATCATACAAACTAATACATATCTCAATAAATAAAATAAAATAATTAGACTAATATGTACATAATTAATATCAATAAATTCGGGAATAAAAGAAATGGATAACTAGAATTAGGTTGTCAACCAGTTTAGGATGACAGG
This sequence comes from Pasiphila rectangulata, assembly GCA_963082625.1. Classification (NCBI taxonomy): domain Eukaryota; kingdom Metazoa; phylum Arthropoda; class Insecta; order Lepidoptera; family Geometridae; genus Pasiphila; species Pasiphila rectangulata. The sequence continues at coordinate 22,503,711 of OY720242.1, forward strand.
TAATGATGGTAAACCTTATTTTTAAAAGTGTGCAGTGACGAAGATGTTTTGACGCTAAGCGGTAAAGCATTCCACAGTCTGACAGCTTGGGCACTAAAAGAGCCACTATAAAATGAAGTTTTTTGTGTTGGTATTTTAAGAAGAAGGTTTTCAGATGACCGAAGAGATAAGTCGTGAGAGGAGGAGAGGTATTGGAATTTTTCTTTGAGATAAGTAGGAGAAAAGGGACTGAAGAGGATGGAAAAGAGAAGGGATAGAATATGCAGGTTCCGTCGCTGACGTATAGGAAGCCATTTCAGCTTGGCACGGAACTGGGATACGTGGTCATATTTACGGAGCCCGAATATAAATCTAATGCATACATTTTGAAGGCGTTCCAGTTTATCAAGCTGTTCCTGCGTAAGGTCCAGATAGCAGATATCCGCATAGTCCAGCACGGGAAGAAGGAGAGCATGAGCAAGTGCTGTTTTTGTAGCAATAGGTAGAAAGTTACGGATCCTTCTCAAGGAGCCAACGGACGCGAACAGTTTCCGACTAGTCGTCTCCATCTGGGCCCCCCACGAAAAGGTGCGATCAAACAGTAACCCTAAGTTTTTGATGGTTTCGCTAAATGGAACTACGGTGCCATCAAAAACTACTTTTGGTATTACAGACCAGTCCAGATTATTGACAAGTCTAGAGCTGCCTATTACAATGGATTGGGTTTTATCAGGATTGATTAGTAAACCATGTCGAACACTCCACTCCGTGATAAGACGCAAGTCACTATTTATAGTTTCAATAGCTTGTTCTACTAGTTATGTCACTAGTTATGTTCAGATTTAGACTCGATTAAAATTGATTGTAAAGTCTCTAGTGACTCGCAAAGATGTAAACACGTCTTCACACCAATACATAACTTCAAATTACTGTCTTTAAACATTAGAAGTATAATGAAAAACTATGACTCGCTCCTAGTAGCCTTAAAACGTCTAGACATATCCATTGATATAATAGCACTATCTGAATGCTGGCTATCTGATACTATTACAATCCCACAACTATCTGGCTACACATCATTTAAGACAACTAAACAAAAAAATCAAAATAGCGGGGTTGTAATTTATGTAAAAAACAAATGGAATGCTATGATGTCGGAACCTGCCATAGAAGACGCCGATTGTTTGAGCATCAGTATCCCTGGGGTAATAAATATTCTTGGCGTTTATCGCTCACCATCCGTGAGAAATATTGAAAAATTTCTAGCGTCACTTGAAACGTTTCTGAATAGAGGAAACAGTTTGCCTCTTGTTATTGCTGGTGACATCAACATTAATTTATTAGATACGACAGGTAACTCGCAAAGCCTTGAATATCAGTGCTTCATGGCAGAAAATGGTCTACTCCCGGCTATCACAGAACCTACCAGAGAGTCTGCTTGCCTTGACCATATTTTTGTAAGAAATCTAAAAAAAAGTGACGCGGCTATTGGAATGGTGTGTCAGCTAGCTATTACCGATCATTACCCAGTGCTGCTCGGAATAAATCTGTGTAAACAAGCAGCCATACGTCCTAATCGCACTGTCATAAAAAGAGATTTCGATGCTATCTATAACGCTTTGAAAATTGTAGACTGGGCTGTGGTGACGGACATCATTGAAGTTAATGAAGCAAACAGAGTTTTCACTGCTACCTTAACTGACATTGTAAATGCTCACTCGAACGAAGCCAGGTTAAGTAGGTCTCGATATCATCTAAAGCCTTGGATTACTCCAGGGTTGATGAGATGCATGAGGAATCGAGATAGGCTACACTTACGAGCAAAAAAAGAACCGAAAAACCTTATCCACAAAGTAATTTACTCACGGTATCAAAACTTTTTTGTTAGCCTTTTGCGAAAACTTAAAAATGAACATGAAAATAAAGAACTAATTGCAAACAAAGATAATCCAAAAAAACTGTGGCGATCAATTAAGAATATTTGTAATGTAACCAGTCGTAGCAACATCCCTACCGAACTACTAACACTGCCTGGTAGTAAGGACCATCAGCAATCTGCTGACATGGCAAACAATTACTTTTCTACGATTGGTCAAGGCCTTGCTGATCGCATCATGTCTAGTATAAACAAGAGTGATGAGGAACTTGCCAAGACTGTACGGGTGAAAAACTCTCCCGCCAATTCAATTTATATGAACCCGACAGATTTTGAGGAAGTTAACAACGTCATGCTCTTGCCTCGCGGCTCTGAAACGTAGTGGACGTGTTGCTCGTTCGGAATTTTTAATTTTAAATTTAAATAAATTGTGCTGTGCCCCGGGACTTCGCCCCAGTGTCTCTTGGAGTCGCCGGTCTTCGCGGCTCGCTGCTGATTAAAACTGGAAAAACTTCAAAAACAGACCTCCGGCACGCGGGTTCGAACCAGGGACTGCTGACGCTGCGATTGGGGTGCGTAGCCACTACACCACAGTGACGTAACTACCATCGTCGAAATTATGAACTAATACTACTGCTGCACGCAAAGAACAATCAAGTTCCTACATCTTTTCACATAGCAAAATTTGCACATTGCTTTGATAATTCTAATTACTGTTTTTGCGACGCTGGAATAAAATGCAGCACACTCCCCCTCCGAGTAGCAAGGAAGGAAAGCAGTTTGCGGCACCAAGTCGATCAGAAACGGACCAAGATTCGGATTCAGGCAAGGTCACTCGCCGCCGCTTGAAGCGTATGCGTAGTCCAGACATAGATTTAAATGCCTCAATAACGTTCAAGCTAAATACTTTCAAGCATGACATCACAGAACACATAACGAATTTGTTTACCACATTTCAAGAGAATCAGGATAAAAAATTAGCAGTCGTGATGTCTGATATAAGTGACTTCAAAAAAGAATTCAAGGATCTCAAATCGCGCCAACTAGATATTGAAAAAAAGATATCGACACTTACGGAGCATTACGAAACGAGTATTGTTAAATCTACCGAGCTAACTAGAAAATTGGAACGGATCGAAAATATACAAAAAAAAGATCGCGAAACATACATTATGTTGGAAGACAGGCTTGAGGACCTACAACGAAATAGCCGTAAAGCGACTATAGAAATAAAAAACGTTCCAAAACGGAACAAAGAAGACCAAGCTGATCTTACTAACATGATACTTCACCTTACTAAGTCCATAGATTGCAACATCAGCAAGACTGATATCAAAGATATTTATAGAGTGCGTGAAACAAGGAATGGGCAGAAGAATACTCCGATCATTGTGGAATTCCCCTCTGTTTTAATTAAAACTGAATTTCTGAGAAAAGCTAAGAACTACAATATAAAGAACAAAGAAAAACTTCGCGCCAAAAACCTGGGGTATACAAAAGACGAAGACACATATATCTTTGTATCTGAGCATCTTACAGTTAAAGCGTCACGTCTCTTCTTCCTCGCTCGAGACCTAGCCAAATCGAAGTGCTATAAGTACTGCTGGACGTCGCACGGTAGAGTATATGTCAGGAAAACAGATAATACACCTATTGTACAAGTGAAATCGGAAAATCAAGTTCAAAGCCTGTTCCAGACAGATTGACTATACTATGAACTAAGATGTATATTACTGTACAACAGATTGCCCTATATATATATCATTATTTATAAAATATCTATAATATTTATTTTTTATGAGGATTTCCACTCACAAAAACAACAAACACTACTCTATTTACAAAATATGTTTTACTTATGCTATAATACTTACTACCCAATAAATTTTTTCAATGAAATATTAAACTTATTAGTCATATTAAATTATCTATTATATAACATTTCTGTGAATATGTACATATCTATTATCAAGACGCTAACACACCAATCACCGCCCACTATTAAGTCAAGTACACTATATTTTTATGAAGTTTTCTTTTACCACTGCTATGTTATGGTAACACTATGTTTTTGCAATCAGTACACAAAAATAGTTAACATTCCTCTTGTTTACAGTATTGACAATTTAGTATTAATAATATTCTATGCTGGATAAGAATCCTGAAGTAAACGAATTGGACGATGTCGAAATTGCTCAATCTTTTCTGTGTACACCTACTGAGTTAACTAACCATTTAAGTCTCAAACCAACTGATATTACCATTATACACCAAAATATCAGAAGTATATACAAAAACATGGACGATTTACAGTGTAACTTAACTATGCTTAATTGTCAATTAGACATAATTGTATTATCTGAATGTAGGCTAGCATTACATAAACCTATTCCGCGTTTGCCTAACTATAACTCATTTAGTACAACAAATAATTTAAATCAAAATGGTGGAGTCGTGTCTTATATTAAAAATAGTCATAATCATACAGTAAAAGAAATTAACTTAACTCATGCATCTTGTATACAAATATCTATATCTAACACTATAGTCCTATGTATTTACAGGTCGCCTACAAATCTAAACGCTGAGCTTTTTATAAACTCATTAAGATCTCACTTGCACTCAATCGATAATTGTGAACGAATAGTATTGGTTGGCGATATAAACATTAATTTATTACCTCGAGAGACAGAAAGTAGTCAAGAAAGAAATAATCGCATTAATTACCTTAATATGCTATCTATGTATGGTTTATTACCAGGTCATACCATAGCCACCAGAATAGATAGCTGTCTGGATCACGCTATGATAAAAATTAATAAAACAAGTGCCAGGGCTACTGTTGCTATTCTGCAAACGACCATCACAGACCATTTAATGACGTTTATCTGCTTATCCAATATTAAAAACTCTATGTGTCATAAATTTTCAAGAGTTACCGACTATGATAGAGCACTTATTGAATTATCTGAGCAAAATTTATCACAGCTACTGGAAGAACACAATCCGAACAATCTATGTACTAAACTTATAAATATGATACAAAACTGTCTTTCAAATAATACTATTATTAAAAAGATACCTAGAAGTAGACAAATAATTAAACCATGGATGACACAAGGTGTGCTCCGCTGTATTAGAAATAGGAATAGTTTACAAAAACAACTACTAGCGGATCCAAACAATAAAATTTTACAAATTACATATAAAAGGTACAGAAATTACTGTAACAACCTAATAAAAAAAGTAAAAAGGAACTATAATAGAGAACAACTAAAGAAATCGTCTAAAACTAGTAAAACATTATGGAAAGCCATAAACAACATAACCCATTATAAACCAGTTAAACAATCAAACACACAACTATTACCTAAAAAACCAACACCAATAGAATCAGTTAATTTTGCAAATACATTCTTTTCAGGTATAGGTAAATTTCTTGCTGAAGCACTTTCAGGAGAAAAAACGAGCAATGAATATACTGCTGATGATCTAAAATCTAATAATAGCTCATCTTTTGTTCTTTTAGACACAGATCCGCAAGAGGTATACTCAACGATAATGAGCTTGAAAACTGATAGTGCTTCAGGAGTAGATAACATTCCTTCAAAATTCCTGAAACTTTCTATTCATATAATAACACCAATAATATGTCATCTAGCTAATCTCTGTTTCAGTAACGGAATTTTCCCTTATCAACTTAAACAATCAATAGTTACACCGGTATACAAGAACGGCGACAAAGAAGACATAAACAACTATCGGCCAATATCTGTCTTACCATCAATATCTAAAATACTTGAAAAATTAATAAATAAACGACTGTTATACTACTTAAACACATATAAAATTTTATCAACATCACAATTTGGCTTCAGACAGGGAATTTCAACCGAAGACGCTGTTACAGCGATTACTAGTCACATAGTATCTGAAGTAGATTTTGGTAGGAAGTGTTTAGCATCATTCCTCGATTTAAAAAAAGCTTTCGACACAGTTTCAATAAACATACTTATCAAAAAGCTTGAAGCTGTAGGTATAAGAGGATCACCGCTATCACTGTTTACGGACTACCTAACCAACCGGACACAAAAAGTTAAAATAGGAGATTGTATTAGTGATGACAATAACGTTATTTTTGGTGTACCCCAAGGAAGCGTTCTGGGCCCTACACTGTTTTTATTGTACATTAATGGCCTTTGCAACCTCAAACTACATAACGCAAACATTTATTCTTACGCCGATGATACTGCTATAGTCTTTACAGGTAGTTCTTGGGATGACCTTAAAAGGACAACAGAAACAGGACTTCGTGAGATATCTAATTGGCTAACAAGAAATCTGCTTACCCTTAATACATCAAAAACGAACTACATGATCTTCACTAAATATAATAACAGTCAGCCGAAACTAGATTTTAAAATTAAAAGACACAAATGCTTTGGTAATAATCCCTCATGTTTATGTCCGGAAATCAGTAAAGTTCCCACAACCAAATATTTGGGAGTAATGATCGACCAACGTTTGTCCTGGAACTCGCAAATTGAATTGCTAATGGGGAGAATGAGAAAGCTAAACTGGATTTTTAAAACAATTCGAACCATTGCAACTGAAGATCTAATCAGGCAAATTTACAAGAGCCTTGTACAGTCGATTTTAAACTACTGCATACCGATCTGGGGAGGGGCTATAAAGACAAAGTTACTGGAACTTGAGAGGACACAAAGGTCAATGTTAAAAATAATGTATTCTAAACCATATACTTACTCTACTAACTTGCTCTATCAGGATACAAGAATCCTATCAGTAAGAAAGCTATACATTCTAAATACTATCCTAAAATACCATAAATCACTACTATTTGACATAACTAAACTAAATAAGCGTCGAAATGACAAAGTTACAAATAAAATAACTACTAAATCAAAATTTGCTGCTCGACAGTATACCAAACAGTCCGCTTATGTATATGACAAGGTAAATAAAATCCTAAGTATATACACAATGAATACTTACACATGTAACAAAACTATTGTTACCTGGTTATTGAATTTAAACTACGAGGAAGTTGAAACTCTACTGGACGTTGCAGTGTAATGAAATAAATTTCATAATTATAACAAAATCCGACAAAGACACAAATTGTACATACATGTATTATAACATAATAGTGTACAAATATATTTATAATATATATATTCTTAGAACCAGGAGTGGTTTTTAATTTAAAAAAAAATAACAATTGGAAAACCTAACTTTATTTTTAACTTCATACAAAATCATCAAAAAATAACCAAAAAGGAACAATCCGACTTTAACACCAAACTAACAAGAAAAACCCTAAAATGCACATCACAATCACTCAAACAAAAATGGCTCACGTGTCTCACACGAAATAAACATAGACTTAGCCAGAGAGTTGTTTCGTCGTCGAACGCTGAAGAGAAAATGAGAGCGCTCCGCTCCCTGCGCTGGCTTTTATAGACAATCCTGTCCTCAGTCCGTATCGCTTGAGGATTCAGCTAATACGGCCTCTCCTGACAAAGGGTTGTCCTCAACCCGGGAACATGGTGTGGTGCCGCTTGGGCCGGCGACACAACGGCTCTTGGTATCTCAGTCTCGAGATCGTCACCTAACAGCGGCATGGAAGGCTGTTCACTTGGCCCTGGTGCTGCGACCGATGAGTTTTCTTGTGTTTCATCAGATTCATCATTCAAAGAATCCCATGAAGCAGCTTCTTCGCCACCAGCAGATACGGCTCGCCACCGCCGTGCCGTCAGCAGATCCGCGTCGCCACCGCCGTGCCGTCCGCAGATCCGCGTCGCCACCGCCGTGCCGCCAGCAGATCCGCGTCGCCACCGCCGTGCCGTCAGCAGATCCGCGTCGCCACCGCCGTGCCGTCCGCAGATCCACCTCGCCACCGCCGTGCCGCCAGCAGATCCGCGTCGCCACCGCCGTACCGTCCGCAGATCCGCCTCGCCACCGCCGTGCCGCCAGCAGATCCGCGTGCGTGCAACCACCCAGACCAGGGTGCCGTCCGACTGAGTGCATAGCACTGCTCGGACCAGTCCGCATGGACTCCAGGTCAGCGCACACTCGTGTGCACCTCCCTGCCGACGACGCATCGTCTACCCACCGCCAGTGGAACACCGTGCTGATTTATCCACCTCAACCCATTCATCACATATTAAACTGTCAATCACTATCCACTACATTCTGATTTAGCAAATATCCTAAGTAAACTTTCTCAAGGTGTAGTTAAGTTCGTGTAGTGTAAGTAACCTATGACAATAGTGGGTATTTCTAAACGTGTAAATTCCTAGTCATGACAAGGATAGCAACCGACAGAGAAATATGAAATGTTTTAGGGCCAAGATGAAATGATCTAGCACTCACCGCCGAAGAATGCAGCACATGTCTCCGGACACCACTCGCCTCGCCAAGGCACCATGTACTGCGCCGCGGCTTGCGTTGTCTTGCCATAGCTCCCACTCAACAGTGTAAGCTCATAGCGACCGCTCGGCAGTATGCCGACCACCTTGTAGGGACCGCGCATTCCCGGATGCAGCTTTCCTGTAGACTGGGAAAACTTTATAACAAACGCCAGTTCCCCAAGTGCAAACTTTCGTGGCGGGCGCCTGTTTCGATTGACGTACTCATCCTGACGAGCCTGATTTTGCTTAAGAAGTTCTTTTGTATGACTTCTTGTGATTTCACGCATAGCTTCCCGATTGGGCTTGAAATTATCGGCGAAAATAGCCGGCGAGCCCAAGTAACTGTCTTACCTGTTTGACGTTCTGTGGCGGAGTCGTGCTAGCTAAAGCTTCCACTTTTCTAGGGCTCGGCTTCACCTGACCTTGATTTATCACCCTTCCTAGATACTCAACTTCAGCGGTGAGGAAAGTACATTTCCTCAGGTTTATGGAAAAACCCGCTTGGGTAAGAGTAGTCAGCACCCGACGTAGTAAGGCTATACCTTCAGAAACTAAATTACTTAAGATCAAAACATCGTCAACATACACAAGAACATTACCTTCATGAATGTGGGTGCGTAGGGTGTCATTTATAATACGTTGGTATGTAATAGGAGAATTTGCTAGTCCATACGGTTTTTGAGAGGCAGCTTGAGAACGTTTATCTTTACTAGGTTTCGTATATATCGATAAAAATGACACAAGATTTTCTGACGTTAAATGAGCGTTAGCTGCAGCCGCACGTATCTGTGGACTATCGATGCCTCGTATAACGATAAGTGTCCTTAGTTCCTCACTCAATCCTGTTACTACCCTAAGACGCAGCAAAGTTCGCCGTGCATATTCAGCGTATGTCTCGTACTTGTCAGAAGTAGCATTCATTGCCTCAAACAAGATATTGGCAAAATCTAGTTTACTTGGACAAAGAGGTGTAAATTCTCGCCTAAAATTGGACCAAGTGCGATCATTTGTAATCCACTCTGCTAACCATACCTTGGCATCTCCACTTAGACAAGAAGCTACCCGTGACAAACACTCGTGATCACCCCAACTATTTGCTTCTTTAGCACGTTCGACCTCCTCGCACCAGACGTTAATGTTATGAAGTGTTGGATCGAAATTAGAAACATAGTAGTTATGAGACTTACCCGATTGGACCTTGCTCATGGCTTCTACAAGAGCCTGGGCAAAGCAAGCGGCTTCAGAACGCTGGACAGATTCGACAGAACGACCACGAACCTCATGAGCTGTTGAAGCTGGCTGGGTAACTGAGGGGGCTGTGCTTGATTGTCTGGAAGCTGAACTCTTACGCTTCGTCGCAGATGGCCTGTGAGCTAGGGAGTAATCATGTCTACGTCGCCGAGGATCTGATGATTGGCGACCGTGATCTTTACCTCTCCAGTCTCGGTCACCGTGCGATCTTTGAGAACGCAAGCGGCGACCACGACAACGTTCGTCATTTGTTAAATGCGAACGCGACCTATGACGTGACCTAGATTTATCCTTATTAATGCAATGAGTGGCTCGATTCTTAGAAGAATCCCCTGAATAAGATTCTAGCCTACTTTTTCGCAAACTACCCTTACGACTACTTCGCGAACAGCGTCGCGTCCTAACACGCGAGCCACTTTTTGAACGATGTCTCGATCGACCACGTGATGGCATTTTAGAAAAAACAATTTAAAGTACTTACGCAAAACACACCACGAAATAAATCACAAAATTTCCAAAATAAAAATTCCAATGCGGGTAGGCTTGTTCCGTTTTGGCGCACTCTTTGTGGGCTTTATCGTAGGCTAGTTATCCCACTTCTGATCTTAGAACCAGGAGTGGTTTTTAATTTAAAAAAAAATAACAATTGGAAAACCTAACTTTATTTTTAACTTCATACAAAATCATCAAAAAATAACCAAAAAGGAACAATCCGACTTTAACACCAAACTAACAAGAAAAACCCTAAAATGCACATCACAATCACTCAAACAAAAATGGCTCACGTGTCTCACACGAAATAAACATAGACTTAGCCAGAGAGTTGTTTCGTCGTCGAACGCTGAAGAGAAAATGAGAGCGCTCCGCTCCCTGCGCTGGCTTTTATAGACAATCCTGTCCTCAGTCCGTATCGCTTGAGGATTCAGCTAATAATATTTATATCCATAATGCATTTATTTATTTATATCTTTAATTATTATTTATTTATCATATGTACAAACTACATACGTATATAATAGATGTTTATATATTTATCTAACTTATAGTCTCATATTTATTTACTTTAAGCTAATTTCTGTCATTTTGTTCTTATTTTTTTTTTCTTTATAAATACCGACTAAAAGTTCCTTAAAAATTGTATTCACTCACTTAATTCTATTATCTAGCCGCGTTGTTAAGTAGCGGGTCTCTCTAGCACAAGTACATTTTACTTAAAAGAGAGTCTTTTTCAATGTATGTATATGTATTAGAATAAGTAAGAAAGAATAAATAATTTTGAATTTTGAATTTCATAACTAACCTGGAGTCTGATAAAGCCCCGGGGAAGGATGGTCTTGACAATGCCCTCATCAAACACATAAAAGACGTTATCATTCTTCCGCTCACGCACATACTAAACCTTAGCATATCTAATGGCGTGTTCCCAGATGAATGGAAAACAGCATTAGTCACTCCAATACATAAGAGTGGAACAAAGAGCTCCGTAGATAATTATAGACCGATATCTCTGTTGGGAACCTTTTCAAAACTCCTTGAAAAGTTGGTAAATAAACGCCTTGTCAATTTCATAGATTCCAACAATATTCTTTCTCCAAAGCAATATGGGTTTCGAAGAGGAAAATGCACAGATGATGCGGTCTCTTACCTGACTTCAGCGGTGTCGTCGCATTTGGATAAAGGAAGATGCTGTGTTGGAGTTTTTCTCGACCTGGCCAAAGCCTTTGACACTGTCTCTATTCCGATACTTCTTCGTAAACTGGAAGCCCTTGGAATTCGTGGCATCGCGCTTGACTGGTTCAAAAGCTATCTGACAAATCGAAGACAGTGTCTAAGGGTCGGACAGGTCACGAGTGCTCCACAATCTGTGAGTTTTGGAGTACCACAGGGCAGCATCCTTGGGCCAACTTTATTTCTACTTTACATTAACGACATCCACGAAGTTTCTATCCCAAATGCAGATATCTTGTGTTACGCGGATGACACTGCAGTAATATTTGATGGTCCTTCGTGGCCCGAGGTGTATTCACTTGTAGAGCGTGGTGTTGAACTTATAGGTCAATGGCTTCAACAAAACCTCCTTACTCTTAACACCAAAAAAACCTCGTTCTTGAGCTTCCATAAGACAGCGGCTTCAGCTCCAGATACAAATGCAATTATCCAAATTCATGAAACCACATGCAAGCGCCTAAGTCGCTGTTACTGTGAAACGCTTACCCGTACACAGGATCTAAAATATTTGGGAGTACATATTGACCAAAAACTAACATTCAAAACTCACATTGGTTTTCTCACAACACGTATTAGAAAGGTCATAGGTATTATGAAAAACCTCCGTTATGTGGCATGCTTTGATACCCTTAAGATAGTATACTTCGCTCTCTGTCAATCACTTATAACCTACTGTATCTCTTGTTGGGGTAGTGCAGCTAGGTCCTTTATCATTCAAGCAGAGAGAGCGCAGCGCTCTGTTTTGAAAGTGATGCTCCGTAAGCCATATAGATATCCTACATCGGACCTCTACAAAGAAGCAAGTGTTCTTACTGTTCGCCAACTCTATGTACTGAAAATTGCCCTATCAGTACACAAATCCTTCAGTTCCTCTTCTGATTTTGAGTTCGTGTCAAATCGCAGAGTTTTCAGGTTAATTACTCCTTCCATTAGCACAAAGTTTGCACAACGTACAGGTAGTTTTATGAAAATTCGCGTGTATAACAATTTAGCTAGAAACTGTAATCTCAAAAACTTAAGTTTTACTGAAGCTAAACACATTATACAAAAGTGGCTAGCTACTTTGTCATATAACAAAACAGAAGAAATTCTACAAGCTGTAACCTAATTGCACTCAATAGTTTTACCCAATTTACCATAGAACAGTTAATTTCGTTTTATTTATTTTTTTTTTTATTTTAGTCTATTTGTATTTTAAGTTAATTTAGGTATTAATTATGTTATTTCATTTCATTCATTTTATTTTATAATCAGTATTTTCCGTATTTGCGTACTCTTGGAACTGTCGTACATAGGTTTCCTCGATACAGGCCCAGCCTAGTGAGGAAACCATCAGAAATTACCTATCACTAAGATACGTCACGGCAACAACCAAATGTAGGTACAAATTACACTGTCTACACTTAGAAATAAGAAGTTAATATTGTTTTAGTATCATGTATTTGTTTTTTGCTGTAAATAAATGTTTTTATCTTTTTATCTTTTTTTATATAGATAGACTCAGGTCTGATGATGGGATTCATGATGAATCAAGGGAAATACATATTCAAATGTAATAGGTAAGCATAGGTACATAATTAATTATAGTCGTTTGGGTATTTTCAGCAACATTTAAGGTAGTAATATCAAAGTCAGTTTTATTTAATAAATTAGAGAATTATCAAAGATGTTCTTTCAATCAGAAGAGTAGGTATGCAGTGCACCTAAACAATTTCAATGCTACGAGGGATCAAAAAGTAGTGAGAATGAGATAAAATATAATGACTCAAGGATAACTTAATAATTTATTTTTCTACATTGTCTCAGAGTCTCTCTACACACCGAGTCCAGCGCTTTTCCAAATCTTCGTTCCCTTTAAAAAAAAAGTTTTGTCATGGTCCTGCAAAAAGCTCTCCACGGCATCCATCACCTCGTTATCGTCTTCGTACCTGTTTCCCCTTAAGGATTCTTTCAATTTGGGGAACAGATAAAAATAGCTAGACGCCAGATCTGGTGAATAAGTGGGATGGTCAACCAATTCGAAGCCAGTTTGCTGAATGGCAGCCATCGCAACTGCCGACCTGTGCGCGAGTGCGTTGTCGTGATAAAACAGCACGCCCCTTCGAAGTTTCCCTCTCCTTTTCTCTTTGATGGTATTCCTCAACTTGGGAATTAAAGCTGCATAATATTGGCCTATATTAGTGGTTCCACGCTCCAGGTAATCAATCAACAATATCCCTTCTGAGTTCTAAAATATTGAGGCCATAACCTTGCCAGCCGATGCCACGGCACGAAACTTCTTCGGGGTCGGTGATGATGGCCGTTTCCATTGCGAAGATTGTTGTTTTGTCTCGGGATCAAAATGATGGACCCATGTTTCGTCCATTGTTACGAAACGAGACAAAAAGTTTTCAGAATCTTCATAAAACTTGTCTAACAATATCTTCGAAATGTCAAGTCGATTTTGTTTCTGACTGTCGTTTAACATTCTCGGCACCCATCTTGCGGAGACTTTTCTCATATTCAAAGATTGTTTCAATATGGATTGAGTACTTTCATATGAAATGCCCGTTTCTTGAATTAAGTATCGGATGGTAACTCATCGATCGCTCAATACAATTTTCTCGACTTTCGCAACATTTTGTTGGGTGACTGACGTCAATGGACGGCCGCAACGATGTTCGTCTTCCGTGCTCGTTCTCCCTACTCGAAATTGAAAGCCCACCTTGCGACAGCGGAATACGGCGGAGCAGACTCTCCTAATGTAATGTAATGGGGTTGGTAAAGAAAATCTCGCGAGCTGCGTGCAGCTAGCGCACAACCTAACCACTAGTAGTAGGGTAGTTGTAGGGTAAGTTGTAGTAATAGGTAAGGTTGTAGTAATAGGTGCGATGCGAAGTTCACCGGGTCAGCTAGTCCTACTAATATTTTAGTATATAAAGTGAAGGTAAGAATGTATGTATGTTCCCTTTTCACGTCAAAACCGCTGAACCAATTTGGATAAACTTTTTTATAGGAGTAGATTAGACCATGGAGACGGACATAGGCTACTTTTCGTTGCGTAAATTAAATCAGAAGGGGTTAAAATAGGCGATGAACATTTTTATGGAAAAAATATTAAACACAAATGTTTCAGCGTTAGTTGTAGCGTAGTTATAGGGTAGTAGTAGGTTAGTAGTAGCAGGGTAGTTATGAGGTAGTTGTAGGGTAGTAGTAGAGTAGTAGTAGGGTATTTGTAGGGTAGTTTTTTTATTTTAATAATAATTTTCCTCTGTCATAACCAGAGACTATTATTATAACGTTTTATTTCAATTAATATCTAAACATATTCTTAACTTATGTATGTAAAAAGTAACAGATTAGTATTGTAAAGTGACTAGGTATGTATTTAATTTCTAAAGTTCAGTTTATACAATTTTAAATATATCTGGTTTACATATATTAGGTTTGTTGATTTATAATTATTACTAATAAGCTTCCAACAGACACTTAGGTACTTTTATTAGTGTTGCTAGTGTATCTCGAAGATGGCAAGATCACTTAATTGAGGATTAGTTAGGCCAAAGAAAACAAGCAAATCTTGTATAATTATGTAATAGGTAAAGTAGTTTCGATTAACAGGAGATCTGCAAGAAGCTTAGGATTTTCAACCAGAATTGAGGGAATGTTGTGACCAATCTAACGATTTGAATCATCATTCAGTAATAGATAGACTTTATGATAACACAGTAAATATTATCTCTAATTCATCTGCATGTCAAAGAGGCACACAGGAGCGCTAGGCTAAGCTTTCAAATGTGTGTAGGTACTACAAGCTAAATTTTTTGGGTCTTCCTACGACAAAATGGACCAGGATCGAAAGTACTTTAAATCCATATTTAAGTGGTGCCAAAAGAATCAAGATCAAATATAAAATTGGATATCCTGGCAAAACATCATGCCAGTAGTTTAGTCAGTTTTGGAAAGGTACAGCAACATTGAATCCTAGGCCTAGCGTTCCTGAAACCGTTGGCAGCATAGTGGAGCCAAAAATATTGCAGACATGTTTAAAAATTATTTTAGAGTACCTACCAGCGCTAGATCTTAATTTAAATAATAAGTTTTGTTCAGAACAAACTTTGCAACAAACAGAAAATTTTACTTATCGAACCCAGTGATCCGACGCCATTATCTCGATTTACAGCCAAAGAGATTGCATGCACTATTAGCAGTATGACAAAAGGAAAGTCGCCAGGTCACGATGGGCTCAGTATTATTTATTTTTCAATTATTAAAACAAACATATTTAAAAAACAATTATTATATTAAATTAAGGATTAATAAAAACTTAAATGCTAGAACAAATTCACCTTTACTTATCGCAAGAAGCCAATTTTTTTTAACAAAATTTGTAGTATGTGGCAAGATTATTTATAACCTAGTTGGCAATATTGAATGAACATGTCAACATGCGCAACTTTGCATTTGCCGCAACGTTCACAGAGCTCAAGAAGTTTTGCGCGAACTATATACTTTTTATAACAGTTCAATAAAATATAAATTAAGTTATTTTCTGATTTTAGTACGATTTGCTATAAAAGCGTGTTTTTTTAAACTAAGTATATTTCATTTCTATTGATGAAGAGTCTATATTTGAGACCATAGGTATTTGAAATAAAATGCTGCAGTAACGTTTAGCGGCAATTTTTTTTTTTTTTTTTTTTTAGTTTTAAAATTACAGGATTTTATCGCGTACCTTTTTTATTATTTTCCCGACGTTTCGAACACATTTCAGCGTTCTTGGTCGCGGGAGGACTGATGTGCTGGGAGCTACCGCCGCGAATTGATGGCAGAATCCACGACTACCCTCAATTCGTCTTCAGATTCAGAAATGTCCAAGTTCACATTACGACACACTACACTGACGGTATCGGACTGCTGTACCGTCGGAACACAACGCACACACTTATTCAACACAGGATTCCATGCAGAAGAGAGACGAAAACCATCTTCACGATTGAAATTTAGGTGTTTCTTGATCTCAATCGCCTCTCGAACTATCCTCTTATAATAGTGTCGTTCTTTGGATAGAACTTTTGGGTCGTGTAGTTCTATCCAGTGGTTAGGTCCTGACTCCAGCAGATGTTCGGCAATCGCTGACTTATACACTTGCCGATTTTTGACCGCAGCTATATGCTCCTTGACACGTTCGGCTATTGTGCGCTTAGTTTGCCCTATGTATGAACGGCCACAGCTACAGTCAATTTTGTATACGCCTGGCATTTGCAGCGGTATGCTATCTTTTGGTGTTCGGAGCTGCTGAGAGACTTTTGAGTAGGGAGTGAAAACTGACTTAATTGAAAATCTCTTGAGAATATTTCCAATCTTATCCGTCACCCCCTTCACGTACGGCAGAAAGATAGGTTGTCTGCTGACCTCCGGCGTTTTTCGGCTTTTCCGTTTTAAAGTTTTTCTACTTACATATCCGTTGTGTCTAAGAACCTCCTGAACATGGCTGATTTCACTCTCCACATGTTCAGGGTCGCACAGATCATGAGCCCTGTTAATTAATGAAGCCACAACAGACTGCAAGTGGCACGGATGATGATGCGATGCAGCGTTTAGGTACCGGTCAGTATGAGTCGGTTTTCGGTAGACACAATGCGCTAAGGAACCATCGAATCTCACCATCACTTTGACATCCAGAAAAGCTAAAGTCCTATTAATCTCCATTTCATGCGTGAACCGGATATTCGGGTGTATGGCGTTCAATGTGTCTGTTAACTGGTGGACTTCCTGTTCGCCTCCCTTCATTATGCAGAAAACGTCATCCACATAACGTTTCCACAACTTTATACCGTTGGCTGTAAAATCAATCTTACTCTCAAAATGTTCCATCCAGATGTTGGCCAAGACCGGAGCTACTGGGCTACCCATGGCCACTCCGTCGATCTGGAGGTAGTGTTGCCCGCGGTATAGAAAGAAATTTCCGTTCAAACAGTGTTCCAGTAAATCCACGTACTGAATAGGAAGTTCGTTGTCCTTTAACCTTTCTTTCACCACATCAAGACAGTCGTAGAGTGGGACCTTGGTAAAAAGTGACTCCACGTCAAAACTCACCATAACTTCGTCTGGCTCAACTTTATAAGTCTTGATGATCTGGACAAAATGACGAGAGTCCTTCACGTAGGAAGATGTCTTGCCTACAATGGGCTGTAACTCCGAAGCAATATGTTTAGTCAGGTCATACGTCGGCGAGTCTATCTGACTTACAATCGGACGCAAAGGCACAAGGGTTTTGTGTACCTTAGGTAGACCACAGTGTGTCGTAATGTGAACTTGGACATTTCTGAATCTGAAGACGGATTGAGGGTAGTCGTGGATTCTGCCATCAATTCGCGGCGGTAGCTCCCAGCACATCAGTCCTCCCGCGACCAAGAACGCTGAAATGTGTTCGAAACGTCGGGAAAATAATAAAAAAGGTACGCGATAAAATTTTGTAATTTTAAAACTAAAAATATGTTAACAAATCGCGAAAGTTTAACAAGGCAATTTATTTTTTCGAATTACTCTGAAACCTTAATAGGCACTTATTTTATTTTTAGGGCACATTAACAGGGTATAGCGCTCTAATTGTTCTAGAATTTTCAACTTGATCCGAGTCGACATGCCGCCCCAGTAACGCACACTTGGCTAAGGCGATTTCTAGAATAAGCCATTCCAATGAAGTAAGGACTCGCAGCCTGACTTTATGGTGGTAGGAACTGGAGTGTCTGTACAGTGTTTACTTTTAGAAACTATTAAAAATGTTCCATTCTTAAGGTCTGGTGTTCTTTAATCCTCAGATAAACAGTCGGATATTGTTTATTCCTCTCTAACACTCCATTAACTACATTTAAACTTAACACTAACATTTATCAATACCGTATTGTTTTCTCTATTTGTTGGATAAGTATATCTATAATGATTGAAAATCGGCCCTTAATGTCATCATCATTTCAGCCGTAAAACGTCCACTACTGAACACAGGCCTCCCTCATGGATCTCCATGAGGAGTAGTTGCCATACTCGCCACGCTTGGCAGGCGGGTTGGCGAGCGCAGTACGGGATGTTGATACACGGAAAGACACTGCTGCCCATCTTCCGGAGGTATCCCTTAGCAGGGCTCTTACTGCATCTACGGGCATGAGAGAAGTAAAATTCTACTGCCCACACCCCACCACACCCCGCGGCAACGGCTTGATGTCATTATGGGCTGCAAATAAAACAAGTGTCATTAAAAAAATAAAAGGTTTATTTTATTTATTTACATAACACTTAAACCTAAAGAAATATATTTTGTACTTTCCATGTTTATGCATTAGCCGGGCATTATTGGGAAAATTTGAATAGTAATTTTTAATAATGGTGGTTAAGTTAGCAGTTTAGTTTTTGATGACGCGGCACTCCTTAATATTCCACTTCGCGTCTTGGTACGGTGACCACATTTATGTGGTCTGAAGATTGAGAAATCTACTTAACAAAGCAATCAATTTCATTGATTAATATGACTTTTAAATCGATCCAGCTGATTCAGCCTATCACGCAAGGGAACGTGTCGTAATCAGGCCACGTCCATGGGCTCGGCGGCGGGCGCGGGCGCGGGGGCGGGGGCGGCGGCGGGCGCGGGGGCGGGGGCGGGCGCGGCGAGCGGCGCCAGCGCGCGGCGCACGTCGCGGAAGCGGCGCTGGAAGGCGAGGCCGCAGCCGCGCGCGCGCCGGAACTCCAGCACGGTGCCGGGCGCGGGCGCGGGCGCGGGCGCGGGCCAGGCGCGCATGGCCACGCCGGCGCCGCACTCCACGAGCAGCGAGCGCTCGCCCTGCAGCGCGCACGTGAGCCCGCAGGCGCCGAGCAGCGAGCGCGCGCGCCGCAGGGCCTCGCCGCGCGCGCACGCCACGCGCACGCGAGTCAGCCGCACCCATCCGTCGCTGCAGCTCTGTCGAAGTTAATAAGTGTTCATTTGCTATGACGAAATTGCCACATCAAGATACAAGAAAAAAAAGACACAGTTTGAATCTAATAAAGCGCTTAATTGAATTCGTTCGCTTCAGAAAGCTTTCCGTGTCGAAAGGATGACCGTAACCGAGACATACATATACAAAGCTACCGATCCCATTGCATTATCTGAGATTCTAGGTCCGTAGGCGCGTCCGGAAGGAGCGGCGCGGCGGGGAGGGCGCGGGGGCGGGGGGCTCACCTGCTGCGTGGCGTCGAGCGAGGCGGGCAGCAGCAGGTCGTCGGCGCGGCTCGGCTGCGAGTAGCTGATGAGCGCGTCCATGGCATCCACCGACAGGTCCGGCGCGGGGGCGGGGGCGAGCGCGGGGGCCGGGGCGGGGGCGGGGGCGGGCTGCGAGCGCCAGGCGCGCGCCTCCACCTGGTCGACGCCTTCATCTGTGACACGCGCACCTCGCATCAAGTCTCCTCGTTGACGTCACAAATATTCAGTATAACTATACAACTATTTGGATGGTGGGATATAGCATCATACCTGCTTCCAGAGTTCATGCCCCCTGAACGAACGAACGAGGAGTCTTCACTGAATGGATATTATCGTGGGTTTAAGAAATATAATACGGCTTTCACGAAACCTCGTCTCGCGCCCCTCGCAGGCGGCCACGAACGGTGCTCATGAAGGGCCTCTGAATGGTCTACGACACGTCTGCGAGACGGTAATAAGTAAGGTAGGTACGTGGTAAAAACCGTATTATATTTATTAGGCAGTTCACACACTGCCACGCATCACGCTGCATGTTGCGTGAATGCGTCTTCTAACGTTGTAAGTTGTTGTGTGTAAGTATCTCCGTTTGTATAGAAAACACGCAAAGTCCAACACACCGAAAATGCATCTACGCGCGTTCAATGGCGGACTCGTGGTCACATCGTTTTACCTGTGTAGACAATTATAGTAAATGTCAAGTGACAGTATAATTATGTCAAAAATTACAGTTAATGTTTTAAATTATAGACTACATCATTATTTTAAGGCTAACTGAACGCATTAACTATCACTTTTCCGATGACAGCTGTCAAAATTCATATCTCGAGAACTGCTCGTCCTAGGCTTTCCGCAAAGTGATTACGTATCTCGCGACAGGTTCTACAACAAGCAATTGACAGCAATATTGCTGTCAAATGACAATTTTGTATTAGAGAACAGCAAGGAATTGACATTTTACAGCAATATTGCTGTCAATTACCTGTTGCAAAACCTGTAGCGAGATACGTAATCACCCTGCCGCTGTGTTCAAATAAGATGAGATCTACTTTTTCGATGACAGCTTTCAAACTTCAAAGGGCTCTATCATGGAAACTACTTGTCCTACACTTTCCGTTGTGAGCTCAAATGAAAGACCTTGATGAGATCTACTCTTTCGATGACAGCTGTAAAACTAAAAACAAAACGGAAAGTGCAGGATGAGTAGTTTCCAAAATAGGGCCGTTTGAAGTTTGACAGCTGTCATTGAAAAAGTAGATCTCATCAAGGTCTTTTATTTTAACTCACGACGGAAAGTGTAGGACGAATAGTTCTCAAGATATGGCCGTTTGAAGTTTGACAGCTGTCATCGAAAAAGTAGATCTCATCAAGGTCTTTCATTTGAGCTCACAAAGGAAAATGTAAAACGAGTAGTTCCCAAGATAGTCCTTTGAAGTTTAACAGCTTGTCATCGAAAAAGTAGATTTCATCTCATTTGAACTCAATACGGAAAGCCTAGTTCTTGAGATATGGTCGTTTGAATTTTGACAGCTGTCATCGGAAAAGTGAAAGTCATGAGGAGTTTCAAAGTACTAGATATTTTATGAATATTTTATCTATCGGGTACTTCACTACATACCAATTATTGAGTCAAGTGAACGCAACTACGCGCGTGAGTGCGTGAAAAACCCGCACGATGATGCAGATCTGCACTCCCGCAAGTACGCGCGTAGGTGCGTCGACACGCAACATGCAGCGTAGTGCGTAGCAGTGTCTTCCCATATACAGTCATCACTCTCAAACTTACATAATCTCATAAATTATGATATAGCTCATTATGATATATATACCTTTCACAACATAAATACAAATTATTATACAGGATTTAGTTAAGTCATGGTGCATACTAAACACATATAATTATTATTTCATTTACAAACATATTAATGGACATACAAAGCACATTCCTGACTAAAATTATTATGTTTTAAATGTAACTTTCCTTAATGTTTTTTTATGTTGCCCTAAGGTGCCGTCTCCACGAGCGATAAAATCGCGGCGATGTTATCGCCGTGCCACGTATTTCTATACACTCTCTTAGCATGCGTCTCCACACGGCAATGATATCGCGGCGACGCGACGATTGGTTGAGTCGCGGCGAGCCTGTCGCTGCTAGCGGCGCGCACTCCGCGGAACGTCATTACAGCGCGGCGAGCCTGTCGCTGCTAGCGGCGCGCACTCCGCCGAACGTCATTACAGCGCGGCGAGCCTGTCGCTGCTAGCGGCGCGCACGCCGCGGAACGTCATTACATCGCGGCGAGCCTGTCGCTGCTAGCGGCGCGCACTCCGCGGAACGTCATTACAGCGCGGCGAGCCTGTCGCTGCTAGCGGCGCGCACTCCGCCGAACGTCATTACAGCGCGGCGAGCCTGTCGCTGCTAGCGGCGCGCACGCCGCGGAACGTCATTACATCGCGGCGAGCCTGTCGCTGCTAGCGGCGCGCACTCCGCGGAACGTCATTACAGCGCGGCAAGCCTGTCGCTGCTAGCGGCGCGCACTCCGCGGAACGTCATTACAGCGCGGCGAGCCTGTCGCTGCTAGCGGCGCGCACTCCGCGGAACGTCATTACAGCGCGGCGAGCCTGTCGATGCTAGCGGCGCGCACTCCGCGGAACGTCATTACAGCGCGGCGAGCCTGTCGCTGCTAGCGGCGCGCACTCCGCGGAACGTCATTACAGCGCGGCGAGCCTGTCGCTGCTAGCGGCGCGCACTCCGCGGAACGTCATTACAGCGCGGCGAGCCTGTCGCTGCTAGCGGCGCGCACGCCGCGGAACGTCATTACATCGCGGCGAGCCTGTCGATGCTAGCGGCGCGCACGCCGCGGAACGTCATTACAGCGCGGCGAGCCTGTCGCTGCTAGCGGCGCGCACGCCGCGGAACGTCATTACATCGCGGCGAGCCTGTCGCTGCTAGCGGCGCGCACGCCGCGGAACGTCATTACATTGCGGCGAGCCTGTCGCTACTAGCGGCGCGCACGCGGCGATTCCGTGACGAGTCGTTGCGGACGCGCTGTGATTCCGTTACGAGTCGCGACGATACGCTGGCGGAATAATCGCTCGTTCGTGGAGATTACCCGATGATAAAAGCGAGGACTCGTCGCGATTCTCTCGCCCGTGGACACGGTCCCTAAGCACTTATTGCAGAGGATTTAAACCTTTATTTTAAAAATACATCTTAGTCTTTGTGACAATGCATGCTTTTCCTTTCCGTGTACCCCTTTATTTACATAGATGTTGCTAAATCTATATTTTACTAAAACATAACCTTAAATTATGGAACATGAGTTTGTGTTCATGTATTTCTAAGACAAAACTCCATAAGCTTGCCGGGGGTAAAATCTGCTATTGCATTAGCTTTAAAATGGTTCTTCACTGATTCTTTTTGATAGTTTCAGCTCACAAAACTCCATCGCTCTAGCTACCAGACTTGACCCCCTGGTTTATCATCTGCTTCCATTACAATATTACATGTGGACTTATCAGAGCATTAGTAATAATAATTTTACAGTGATTATTGTTAACAACATAACCAATTTCTAAGATTAGTCCCTCAGGAAAGGACTATGACCATATGCACATACTGCTACTGTAAATGGTAATTAGAACAAAGTTGGTAAAGATTTGTGTTAAAAAATAAAGACGACTTGATCAAATAATGTACCACGATATAATGTATCATAGTGATTATTTCTGGATTACGTTAAAAAGAAATAATACGTGTCCAATTATTTTGTTAATTCTACATGACGGACTGACAATTAAATAATAGTTCTAGTCTTATTCTACCGATGCAAATAGCCTCGCGCAATTGGTCATGTTCCAGTGTTACTTCAAGAGGACAGCATATTTCTTAGCTTAAAATCTCTGATTACGGTATTAGCTGTTCATTATTTCTTATTGAAAATAAATTATTTTGTGCGTATACATAAATAGGTAAGAACTATTTTTTAATCGGACAAGTAGTTATGAAGTCACTTGATGAACTTACTTTTAAAATACAACCAAAATAATCTCATTTTCATTAACGGCATAAGAACCTAAAATATTAATTCATTGTTATGTCCAGCATTATCATATCACTGTCCAGAGGCGGCGGCCGACGACCGGCGGGCGAGCGGCGAGCGCGCGGGACGCGGTGCTTTGGTAATCTAGCTTTATGAGCTTTGGCACGTCACCGAGCTAAATCGCCAAAGTACCGAATCGCGCGACCGGAGAGGCGACCTGCGGCGGCGGCGGCGGCGGCGGCGTGCTGAGGCACCGGGCGGCTCCGAGACGCGCACACTCAGAGTCACCTAGTACCTGACACGCCGGCGCCGCGCGGTGCGGGGGGCGCTGCGGGGGGCGGGGGCGGGGGGCGCTGCGGGGGCGGCACTCACCCGGCTCCAGCCAGCGGTGCTGCAGCAGCTGCGGCAGCGTGGCGCGGCGCTCGGGGCGCGGCTGCAGCGCGCGCGCCAGCAGCGCCCGCGCCGCGCCGCGCACCTTGCGCCACGGGCCCTCGGCGCCCGGCGCCGCCGGCTGCGCCTCCCAGGCGGCGTAGCGCGCGTCCGACGCCAATGCGCGCTCCCACGGCAACTCTGTGGAGAGACGCCAGACTGAGCGCTGAGACGCAGGGCGGGCGGAGGCTCCGCCGCGCTCGCCGGGCGGTGTCGAGAGCGCCGCGGCTCCTAACTTCGGTACCGTAACTTTAGGGTCTGCGTACACGCCTACAGCTAGGATACCAAAGACGCGAGCCTTGGCCGGAGGGCGGGCCCGGCGGGCGGCGGAGCGCGGCGGCGGCACTCACCGCCGGCCAGCATGGCGACGAGCACGACGGCGGCGGCCCACAGGTCGGCGGGCGGCGCGCGGTAGGCGCGCCGCCCGGCGCCCAGCACCTCGGGCGCCGCGTACGGCACCGTGCCGCACACGCGCGACAGCAGCCGCTCGCGCGCGCCGTGCCTGCAACACGTCACGCGGTCTGACGTCACGCGGCGAGGAGGGGAGGCGGGCGAGGGGAGGCGGGGCACTACTCACCTGAACAGCGTGGCCATGCCGAAGTCGGATATCTTGAGGTCGTCCTTGTGGTCGAGCAGCAGGTTCTCCGGCTTGATGTCGCGGTGCGCGACGCCGCGCGCGTGCAGGTAGCGCAGGCCGCGCAGCAGCTGCGCGAAGTAGCGGCGCGCGCGCGGCGCCGGCATGCCCACGTCGGGCTCGATGCGCTCGAACAGCTCGCCGCCGGCCGCGTACTCCAGGAAGGTGTAGTGCGCGCCGGCGTGCGCGCGCGCGCCCAGACAGCGCAGCACGTGCGCGTGGCGCAGCGCGCGGTGCAGCGCCGCCTCGCGCGCCGCGCCCGCCCCGCACGCCGCGCCCGCGCGCACCGCCTTCAGCGCCACGCAGGCGCCCGTGCGCGCGTGCACCAGGAGCCGGACTCTGGCGCACGACAATCATTCCCTTAGATAAGTGCTCATCGACAGGTTCCACCGCGCGGTGCCGTCGGAGCGCCGCCGCCGCGCCGTGGCGTTCCTGGCGGTCGGTTTGTCAATTTGGATACTTGAGATGGAAGTTCCGACCTTGATGGAAACAGATTTATTTTTATTGATCTCGATATTAATTCCCTGATAAAGGATGCTCGTAATTTTTGTTTTTATTATCTGCAGATATTTGTATCAATTCTGAGTTTTCTATGTAAGTAGGTTATTTTGAAGTAAAATGTACAAAGTATTTTATGAACCACAACCACAAGCTGTTTTTACTTTCGATACTAGATGGTGCGTTGCAAAATGTTCAGAGGGGAGAATCGAGCGTGTTGGCCCGTTGTAGCTGGTGATTGAACAGCTGAAACTAATGATATATGGCATGGAAATAATAAGAAACAACACCAAAAATTAAGTACAAGGCAAACAAAATCTATGAATTGAATGGGTATGATAATATACGAACCACTAGTTTGCAAGGCAAACTTGGAGTGTGAGTGTTTTGGAGTTGGTTATTATCAGAAAGATACTCTTTTGATACTTTAGGAGCATAACAATTAGTGACTAAAAATTTCAAGTTTTATCTGTAACTAAATTGTCAAAATCCATAAGTGAAAACTATTTAAGGCTTTTTTTGTTTTGAAGCAGCTGTTTGTTTTCTGTGTAATTTAAAAATAAATAAATAAATAAATAATGCTGGACAAATCACACAGCATCATCTAGCCCCAAGCTAAGCAGAGCTTGTGTTATGGGTACTAGATGACTGATATACTTAATACATTATACTACATAGATAGATTTTTTTTTATTATACCTCGTGTGTTCATAAGTTTTGCGACGAACTTATTTAATTAATTTAAAAAGAAAGTAATTCATGCAACCTTTTTTAAACTTTTAAAATTTAAATTTCGAATGTTTTGAATCAGAAAAAATATACATTTGAATATTTGTTTCATTCTCCGTGAAAATGGCGCCAACAAAAGATTTGCGTGCGACTGTAATTTCACTGTTTCAAGCAGGAAAAAAACCAATGCAAGTTTTTAGTGAAATCCAAAGTTTGGGATGTAGTCGGAACTTTGTGTATTATACCATAAAGAGGTACAAGGAGACCGGCTCTTTAGAAGACCGTGGAAGATGTGGCCGCCCGCGGTCTGTAAGGACGCCCGCCAACATCAAAGTAATCAGAGAGCGAATTCGTCGCAACCCTTGCTGACTCAAAAGAAATTAGCTCTGCAGACCAACATTTCGCGAATATCGGTGAACAGGATACTTAAATATGATCTTAATCTAAAGGCCTACAGTCGAAGGAAAGTGCATTATTTAAACGAGCGTCTTCGTAAATTGCGACTGGAACGATGTCGGAACCTATTGAAGAGACACGATCCAAAAAATATCCTGTTTACCGATGAAAAGATCTTCACGGTGGAAGAAAAGTTTAACCGGCAGAACAATAAGGTTTACGCCAGAAGTTCAAAGGACGTCCAGCCATCTGTACGCAATGTCCAGCGCACTCATCATCCAGCAAGTGTGATGGTTTGGTGGGGTGTTTCCTACGAGGGGGTCACTTCGCTTCATTTTTGCCAGCAAGACGTCAAGGTGAGGGCACAAAATTACCAAACCGACATATTGGAAGCGGTGGTTAAACCATTAAATGATACGCTATTCGCTGGAAAATACTGGGTTTTCCAACAGGACTCTGCTCCCTCCCATAAAGCTAAGACTACCCAACGTTGGCTGGAGGCCAATTTGCCAGGCTTCATTCGGAGCGAAGATTGGCCCTCGTCAAGCCCTGACTTGAATCCTTTGGATTATTCTTTATGGACGGAATTGGAGCTGAGGGCATGCAGAAAGTCTCACCCAAACCTGGATTCTCTCAAGCGAGCCCTTATTAAAGAATCGAAACGGATTCCCATTGAAAAGATTCGTGCCGCCATAGATGAATGGCGCACGCGTTTGAAGGCCTGCATTGAATGCAAAGGCGGCCATTTTGAATGATTTATTTTTAAATACAGATCTAGATGTCAGTAGTTTTAATTTTAATATCCAATAAATGAATACTCAACTTAGCTCCAAAAATATTTTAGTTTTACTGTGTCTCAAGACATATGAGACACACGAGGTATAAATAGAAAAACACCCAGAACACCCTGAACAAATATCTGCAGATCGTACAGACATTTGTCCCGAGGCGGGAATCGAACCCGCAACCTCTTGCGTCGCAGGCGGACCTTCGCCCGCTGCGCCAGAGCTCGTCTCGAAAAATAAAATAAAATAAATGGTAACAGTCAGTTGGGCATACAGTTGATTGTGGATCGTTCATTACTGTACTTTCAGAGGCTGTTATCAACTAGTTTTTACTTTGTGATATTTGTTTGATTTATTTATGTTGAATGCAGTCAAGTGATGTTCTTATAAATATTGCAGTCAATTTCACTTTTAAAGATTTACATGAAAGTTTTATTTTGTAAAAAATAAGTAATTTTTTTGGAATAGTAAATAACTTTGATGTTATAAGTAAATCAAGGTATTTTACAAATTTAATTGTAATCAGTATTTATACAGCTTGGTAACATGTACATAGTAACTTAGGTGCCAAGATTGTCTTTTAAAAACCATATAGTGTGTATATATATGTATATACATATATACAGCGTGTCCCGTAATTGGGGTACTAAGCCGAAAGGGGGGTTTTCTACCCCCCCTGGCAAACAACGTTTGTTCTACGACTTTCTTGATTTTCAAGTTTTTCAGTGATAAGATAACGTTCAAAGTTTATACCAATTTCATAAGAGTGACAACCCTGCTCTCAGCTGTTACGGGCAATGACCTATTGACCGCCGGGGATTCCCGCGGCGCGCCCGCAACGCGCTTGTGCGTATATTGAGTGTGGGTATAGGTGCGTGGTGTGGGTATAGGTGCGTGGTGTGCGTAGGCGCGTAGGTATGTATTACGGACACACGTCTGTTATACATTAGGGTTGACAGCGACTTGGAAAACTTTAATTTTGTATGGAAACCTGAAAATACGTTTTTCTGAAATCTTTCTTCGCCTTTGCATTCCTTTGGTGGGGGGTAATTTGCAGCTCCTGGCTTCATACACCAGTTACGGGACACCTTGTATATGTGTGTATATATATATATATGTATGTTTATAACATAACATAATATTTCTTATATTCGTATTTATTTGTTTTTGCAAGTGGGAGACAATCTTTATTTTGTTATAAATATTTTTTTTTTTTTAATACAGTAGTTGTTTTTGTTTTAATTCCTTAAAATATTTATTTTCTTTTCTAATATTAGTTGAAAGGTGTGTTTATTTTTTAAATTTTTTTTTTTTTCTTAAGCATTTTCTTTAGATTTACCTAAGTTAGACATAATTATTATCACATATTGTTGGAGAAGCCACTGGCTCCTGAAACACAGTTATTAACTAGTTCGGGAGCCTATGGATTCATTAAAAATTGTAACACCCTACTTATGTCAATAAAACATTTTTTACTTTACTTTACTTTATCTCTGCTGAAAATTTTGCACGTCAGAAAATTGCTGTATTCTTGATGGGATTTTAATGACAATTTGTGTAATGACATTTGTATCTAGAATTAATGTAGCCATGATGGTGGAGTGGTATGAACCCACAACTTTCAATTTAAAGGTTGTAGGTTCAATACCGGCCATAATTCAATGGTTTTCTCGTTTTCGAAAAATGTATGTGAACACTTAACGGGTATATGGTATATGGGTGATAAATTTTTTTTTTAGATATCTAAATGCATACCACCTATTTCTTTTTAAACTACCCTTACTTACTTAAATACAAAATTTCATATTACTATGTCAATGTTAACCCGTGCCAACAGAACTCTGAAGATTTTGAAAATTGCTGTTTTTAACCCTTTCCGTTACATAGCTAAAAATCTATTGAAATATTAAAAATTTTAATATTTATTAAAAGAAGATAAAATTACAGATCAGGCAAGATATTTTCTTTTGAGTGTCTCTTTTTTACAGTCTGGATACAGATTTCTATGCTCCTGAACAGAGTGTAGCAAAAATTGCTTTTGTTCTTCCTTTGCAGTGATCAAACCATGAAAATCTTGCATAAGTTTTACAGCTCTCAGCCATATCAATAGGTATAATACAGTATTAAAGAAAGCACTTTTCTTTTCACCTCTGAATCGGAAACATCTTCAATCTATGTAGAAATGGGTCTCTGGAGGAAATTCTTATCAATTTTTAATTGAGAAAATAAAATTGTCATTGAGTTTCAGTTATAAAGTGCATTCAACACAGCTTTAGCTTGATCCTGGCCGGAAGAGCTCTCCAGTTTGGGTTCAGCTAGAAGTTGTTTCTTTTCTACAAATGAAATTAGAATTGGCAGGCATTCTTCTTTAGAACTTCTCATGTCAAGTCCAGGTAATAATTTCCCATCCCAGTGAATGGTCACCACTTCAGGCATATTATTCTGAAAATGTGATTTTATAGATTCCGCTCTATATTTTCGACACAGAGTCGAATATGTTGAATAGACAATTTGTTTATCTGAAAATCAACACAGCTAAGATCTTGTGCTTCTACTACAGCCTGAAATATAGACAGAATCCCATAAGCTTGATTGACATCTATCTAAAACTGCAACTAACTTAGGCATGATAGACTTTCCTTCCTCTTTTTGTAGTAGTTTCAGTTACCTTACAATTTGAGAGATGCCAAGGGTTCCTCAAGGCTTTCATCAGAGCTGGTATGTTGATAGTGATGTCCTTGCAAACGCAACTCTCTAGCCCTTTTTCGGCTAACAATAAGTTAGCCGAAAAAGGGCTAGACAAAGGAAATTAAATGAAGAGAAAAGAAGTTGTGAGCAAATGTGTTTCGGAGGTTTATCATCATCTGTTACTATGAAAGATTCTATTTAAACAAATAGAATCTTGCATAGTAACAGCCGCTGTCTACAGCCGCTAAACACCCTGGACTGGACGCCTTTTCGGACAAACGGATTTCTTTGTTTTTGTAAAAATATTTTATCTTCAATTTTCATCCATTCCAAAGCTTCAACATGTGCTATATCAAATAAATTATCTAAATTGCTCTTAAAGTCCTCCTCACATTGCTTGTAAATATTTTGTATACTTTAAAAATTTTTTGCAACTCCCTCCAAGCATGGTTAAGATCCAAAGTTTATTTACAGTTAGGTATAGCTCTAGTAGGGATTCTAACTTTTTCCCAAAATATAATACACTCCCCAATGGCGAGATTAGCGCTTTCACTAACAGTCAATTTAACTTCGCAAATGTTAAAAAAAGTACTGCAAGAACTTGACGATTAGATGGTAACTTTGCGCCTGTTATTTGATAATTTACATCACAAACTAATAAAACACATTTTTTATTTTTACTTTTTTTATTTACTGCCAACTTTTTAATGTAAAACAATATGTGTTAATTGCAAAAATAATTGAGAACCTCTTGAGAACAAATGACAAATGCCCTGAATACACACCGCTACTGCCGCGCAACAGTATGAGCATGATTCAATGCAAGTCAGCGCGGGTTATCATACTCCAAATAAGGTAAAAAATTATTTTCAAGTGTTTTAGAGGCAAATTAACAAAACTAAGACTTATGCATTAGAAATTTAAAACTTTGAAAAATAAGGGGCACCCTAGTGAGTATGCAAACAAGTTATCTGAATCAGATGTATTTGTGTCTATTTCCTTGCTTTTTTTTAAGAACCATTGATTTAACATTTCCACACACTTATAAGTTTAATAGCAAAATTGGTAACTAATTTGAAAAGTTCCAGACAAGCATTGGTTGAAAACACATGCCACAGCTGGAAGTATGTCATTACTTATGTATTTTGGGTCCACTTGATTCATTTGATGCCTGATGTTATTCAAGCTAAGTATTTGAAGAAAATATTTAAATGAAAAAAAAGTTCAATCAAACTTATTGAATGACACAGTCTTTATAGAAGATCTCAAAAATTGGTTCAAGATGTTTTTGATTGGACATGCAACTAATGAAATGTATTTCCTGAGGATTTAATATATGGCTCCAAACTGATATGTGTAACTTGTAGTATCTTATTTGCAGCTATCAACATTTGTAAGTAGGTGTAGTGTAGTTTAAATAGGTGGAATTGTAATGTGATTTATGTAATGTGTTTTTTTTTAATAATAAACAAATTAATTTACAAAAAACTAACTAACCTATTTAGTGTTTGTTTCTAATGACATGGGTACCTAACTTTGATGGTGTCTCTGATCCTATCATATATTCTAAACTACAGATGATGTAGTTTTTTTTTTTAATTCAAGCTTATCATTTGTTTGTTTTGATTGTAAAGGGTTAGTTAGATCCCATGGTACACAGCCGAAAGTTGGTTAAGTATGCTGTCCTGTTATTTATGTTCGTAGGAAAGTGAAGTGCTTCAGCGTCAAAAAAAACAAACACAAGCGCCTAAGTACAAGTACAGTATCTCTGAGTTGTGGTGAGGACGTGATGCCAATTCAATGGAAAAACACAATGAAAAGTACTCACTCGCCGTAGGCTCCTTCACCCAGCAGCTGCGCGACGAGCCAGCCCTCCACGAACTCGCCGCCCGCGGCCTCGGCCATGGCGGCGGCGGCCGGCCCTGGCGCCCTGTAACAAGGCACGCTGTAGCTAGAGTGGCGCCGACAGACAGCGCGCCGGTTCGCCTGACCCCACGCTGCCGGCGTTCACACGACTCCCTAGATTTACCGTATTACCTAGCCGATCACCGAAGCAAATATACGCCCAGACTCGCCGACGTTGAATAACTTCCTTGTTAGCCGTTTCTAAAACGAGGTTCTAATGCAGCAGCCGATTTTTTGAGATATAATGGCGGAAGGCACGTGGAGATCGGCGAACAAAGCGAACGATGAATGATGTCGGGCGGGACGATGGCTGTGTTCAGTCGACCGACGATTTGAAAGTATAATCGAGGCGATACCGGAATTAACATAAACTTCGTGAAATTTATCTGTATTGCGAATTATCTACGGAAATACTCATTGTCACTAACCTTACTGAAGATCAATGGATTACACCATTTTGCCATCTTTTCTTTTGCTTCCTTGCCTATCCCTTCCATTCCATCAAATCAATGCACCGCTCCGCCGCCCGTCGCCCGCCCGCGCCACACCTCCATATGTGTGTTGCCAACTGCTTGCTATTTTAGCCTGTTTTTTTGTCTTGTGGTTACATGCTGAATAAATAGCGGGCATGGCATTTCGCTCCGTAATAACTCGCTTGAGACTATTCAGTGCATAATTAACACCCTTTACACCAGTATAAAGTTGTAAAAGCGTAAAGTAGCCAGTTGTATTAGTGACTCAAAATTATGAATTGTAGACATAGACATTCGTTAAACGAATGTTTAATGTGATGTGCATAAGTTTTCTTGTTTGTCGTTGTCAATCTTGACACTTACAGTTTCGTTAGTAGTCTATGGGTTGCCCTCTACAGAAAGTAGAAAAAGAATATAATCAGTCCTACCTAGTCCCAGTCTTTAAACAATCTAACAAAGGATTATGCGATATTTTCAAAAGTCTGTCACTTGCTTAGTCGGTCACTTGTAACGGGGAGGAAAGTAATACACACATTGAAATCATTTATAGCCACAAACAAGCAAATTGTTTGTCCTTAAAAACACACATAATACATACATTCTGATCGCTAGTTTTAAAATTAAGAAATAATTGGCCACTCACTCACTTGTGACGGGGCGGTTATTTCTACCTACTTATAAATGAATGTATTAACAGTATTATTTAGTTTCTGTAATCTATGGTAATAATCCAATGTGACCAGAAGAGAGTGCGTTGCAAAATAAATCAAATGTATCGTGCAAGATTTGATTTCAGATACTGGGACCTTTGACAATTATATCCAACTAGCTGAGCCGCGCGGTTTCACCCGCGTTAAGACAACGTTAATTGTGAAAGGTAATTATTTAAGCAGTAAACATTATATAGGTATGTAGGTAATTATTTGTAAATTAAATAATTACCTACTAGTGTATTATATTATCTGTGCGGTTACTGATTTTGATGAATAAATTATCAATAGATTCGTTAATATGACTACATTTTTACCAAAGTCATTTCATCCCTACAAATATTATCTTCTATAGGTATATTTCAACTAAAGGCACGTATTTAATTATTTTATTTTTCAATGTTCGTACCCATCATCTTAGTCGTAGGACTACTTAACTGTCCACGTCCGCTGCTGGGCATAGGCCTCATGTAGTAAGTATGGCAACAAGATCAGGGATACCTATTATATGGGGGGGTTGTTGTCATACTGGCCACGCTTGGCAGGCGGATTGGCGAGCGCAGTACGGGATGTTGATACCCGAGAGATGCTGCTGCCCATCTTCTGGATACAGTGAAGGGAGTATCCCTTAGCAGATTCTTACTGCATCCACGGGCAAGAGAGCTCTCCTCTCAGCAAGATTATATTTACTTTGATGGGAAACAATGTAAATTCCGCCGCCGCCTCCGCCACGGCAGTTCGTACAGGTTTACAGGTCAATCAAGTAGAAACAAATATTTCTGATTTGAACTTTCATCCCCATACTTATTTTGGGGATGATTTTAGAAAAATGCTGAAAAAATGTTTATTTATTTTTAAATGATTGCACAATTTTTTAAGATTATCAAGTAAACAACAGTGATTTTCCATACAATGTTCCATCCCCTATATTTAACACTAGCTTCTGCCCGCGACTTCGTCCGCGTGGAATAGTTACTTTGGGCTAAAGCTAACTTTAACCCGCGACTTCGTTTACGTAGAAGGTGAAAATTGTTAAAAGCGTTATTAAAGGTAGGTACCTATATATCACGCTTTTATCAGTAAGAGTGAAACTTTAAAACGTTAGGTAAAAGTATTGGGTCTAGTAGGTTATTAGGTTTTTTTTTATAACCACCCAAAAACACTGCTGCGGCAGAACCGATATGGAGAAACAGTAGGTTATTAGGTATTTTTTTTATAACCACCCAAAAACACTGCTGCGGCAGAACCGAGATGGAGAAACAGTAGGTTATTAGGTTTTTTTTATAACTCCGCGGGGTGGGGATGTTACAGGGGGTAGCCCCTCCCCCCTTCCCCGTCTCCGCCCCCTCCCCATCCTTAAATCCATAATGGAAATCGTTATTCTAACCTAAAAACTTTGACCATGGTTATCTCCATAACCATGGGTTTGCTCGGGGGGGGATGGTACAGGGGGGTATCCCCCCCTCTCCCCCCTTCCCCCCAAATCTTTGGAAATTATAACCAATAATTTTAAGCTATATCTAAAAGTAAGAAATTTTAAAGCAATACTATTATTTAAAATTAAAACCTCCGTTTATATGGCTAACAAAACATTAGTTTTATCGATTTTAAAGTCGACACAGTTACATCACTAGCAAACTAAACGTAAAGTTAGCTTTAAGAACTTCACAGTTCATTTACGCCAACCTTGTAAAATTATCGAAGATACAACTGTACCTACATGCAACTCTTTCTAGCTCCTTTAAAATGTCATACATATGTAAAAATAATACAGAATGATTGGCTATTTTAGCCTGATTTCTATTACGTTATTATTTCTTCTTCTTTTTTTCTTTCTAATGGCTGATGCATGCATGCCACTTGCTACAACTCTGCCAGTGGCAGGTTGGTAGGTAAAAGTATCTAACGTGTTGAGAGCGGGTTAGGCAATTTGAAGCCACAACAATAACTGAAAACAAAATGATCAAATGATTATGACAAGCAAAAGCAATTAAAAACAAAATAAAAAAAAACCCTACGTAAAAGTATAAGGAAATTAATGAAGCTTCGATCAGATTATATAAGTTATCAACTACGTTATTATTTTGAGGGTAAAACCGATCGGACGAGAGGTGACGACGTTAGAACTGCGGGATGCTTGGCGATATTACGCTTATAAATACAGATTACTCACCGACGGACCTCCCCCTCTGTCAATCCTATTCGCCATAAATCTAACAGGTGTATAAAAACTAATTCAATAATCGATTTCCCAGTCACAGAATCGCTTTTGCAGTGTGATAGATAAGCTCTTGGGAAAATACCTCAAATCTACAAAAAGATGAAATAGCATTTCATCTGTGAGTATAATTTTGTTGAAATAGTAACCAATTTCGTAGATTTACAAAAGTTTTTCGATTTGAGATCGAGAACATTGAATAAAAAAATATTCGATTGTAAAAAAAATCGAGACTAGTTTGAGGGATGGGATTTTTCCTTTAATCACTTCGAAATGCTTTCCATCGATATCGATGAAACAATTTTTTTTATTTTGCTCAATCGATTTGGGCTTCGTTGTGGAATTACATAAAGTAGAACCAATAAATCTAAATTATTAAATTGGTGTTTATAATAAAACAATTTTAAATCTTAAATAGTCGTGACATTGCTACATTTTTATTACAAATATATATGTATATATACAACGAAGCCCAAATCGATTGAGCAAAATACAAAAAATGAGGGTGAATAATGATGACTGATGCATCAGTCAAGTCATCAGTCCGCTAAAAATGGCAGATTTTTTTGTATTGAGAAATAGGCGCGTGCCTCTTCCTTTTCTATATCGTCTAAGCTAAGATATTACGCGCGCGATATACGGCCGTTTACGGCCTCACACAAAAACTATGAGATGGATTTTAGTAGGTACCTACGGGTTTCACGAATAGATTGAGTGGTTCAATTGGAAAGTTTGTGTTTATAATTAATTATTATTTTGTGAAGATTAGAAGTTAACATCGAAAACGCTGCTTTACCTTTTTAAGATATAACAAAATGATGTAGGATGGAATTGTTCCTCATAAAGAGGCCTACAAAAAAGTAATCGATGGCATATGTATATCTTTTAACGATAGCGTACTAGAACCATTTTATTGTAAAAAAATCACATAATAATGTATAATCAAAAATATATTTAGACGGATATAATATTAATTGGGTATTCCTTTCCAAATTAAATACGTTAGTTACCTCTAGTAATTCAGTTACAATAGAGGTACAATCGCCATTCACACTATCCAACTTTAATCAATATTTTAAGAGTTATCGCAAAATTAAAACTATCGTGCAACTAAATTAGTCGTAGGGAGAGACAAAGTCAACAGATACACTACGTTAGCGCGATCTACAAATTGAACAAAATGAACTGCTATCATATTTTTACTAGATGTCTAGTAAGAATTCACTATTTCATTCACTTTTTTTCCACGGTTTGGGTTGCATGGTTGGCAAATTTTACTTCCTCGACTCCCCACATCTTGTGCACATTGCAAATGGCACAGTAGACTGCTCTGAGCTCCTACTGTGAGACTGCGCCTTAGACGAGATAAATTTATCTCGATTAGGACTGCGTACAACCAATGCGACATTAAGGAGACCTCACCGTTTATATACGTTGGTATGTAAATGACCGATCCTTTAACATAAATTAAACGACTTACTTTGAAACAAAAATCTATCAATTTTACGACTGTATAATATTTTTTATTGGTTTTAAATAAGCACGATCAATAAGATGTAGATTTAACGTTCCTACTTCCTACTTATAGATATTCCACGAAAAGCCAAACTTCTTAGGTATGTAGGTAGAGTAAATTATGAAAAAAAATGAGAGTGAACATGATGATGATGATGCTGGTATCACTTTGAAATTTTTGCATGTAGCTTTGCATATTATTCAAAACGAGTGTCCTAAACTAAATAACTCGGCTAAGGTTGGGTTACAGTAATCAAAAATTAAAGGTAAATATGTATAGTAAAGGTTTAAGAGGAAATATATGAAAATACCTAATGAAAACAAGCAAAAGCTCCTAACGATAACCTTATTAATTAGGTGTTGTCTGTACCTACCAAAATAAATGCCTAACTGAACTGGTTCGTAGAATTTGACATATAAATACAAGAACTGGCAACCCTAACAGCAAGCACAACAAGCAGAAAAAATAATAGAACTAAGAAAGAAGACAAGCAAGACAGAAGTCAAGGACGTAAAGGAAGGATACATTTTGATTGATTTGAATTTGTGATTTGATTTTACAATCTCTAAAACATGGTAAGAGTTGAAGTTGATTGCCTTTTTTTGTTGCTTCTTTTCTTTAAGAGTGAATATTTAATAACTTTTATTGTTGGTCTTAAATAGGCTGGCTATTCGGAGGACCAGTTGGCAGGTGAGTCAACTTATGTCGTCACTTCGGTATATAAACGTTAGCACCAAAATGCTAACGTTTTTATCCACTTTATGATTTATGGGAATAGTTACGGTTAACTCCGTGTACGTAGCAACGTGAGATAAAAATGTAACTGCGAGCGAGCCTCGGGTCGCAGGGCGAGCGCGAGTGAGTCATGTCAATCAACGTGTTTACCAAAAGCGGCGGCTACAAGCGCCCTAGTTTCCTTATATGGTCTGCATTTTTAAGCAAACCAGGTGTGTTTTCTTCGGACGTGGCACCACTCTGCGCTCGCGAGCCGCCGCCGCACGCTGCAGCCATGTTCATGTACGAACCCCCCACGAAGCTGAAGCTCTCTTCAGTAGAAGGTACATTGTCATTTATTCATACCCAGGGAACTTAACCACCCATCATAATATCCAATAACATTGTCTTAGAGGCCCCTACTATTCTCAATTAGAAATTATTAATGAAAAAAATTAAAACTTGCACTATTGAAGATCAATAAACCTTTCAACATGAAAGTACAAGTTAGTTATCATTCATCTATTTTATGAGTCTGTAACTTCCCTAATCATAGGATTAACTTAATTTTCTTATTTTGCATTGGTGTATTTATAAGTAACAAAAATATTCAATAACCAGACTACTTGTAAGTAAGTACTTACTACATTCCCATATTTTATATGAGAATTAGTAATTAGGAGGTACCTAATTAATCAAATTGAAAATCTAATTTAAATTTGATTAGTTCGGTACCTCCTTATGTTTTGCTGTGTAATCAAATAATAAATAGATTAACAGCTGCCGCTCTATCTTGAATGTCAATGAATCTCAGAATAATAAAGTAAACCTCCCAGATCCCACGGCGGGTTAATGAAGATGATTATGATGACATGTTGGCTTTCTATTCAGAAAATTTAAAATGTGAAAATATGATTAATTAATCTAAATTGCCATGGGGTGCTCGCAGTAGAATGTTGCCCCTCCTCTCTTGCCTGTGGATGCAGTAAGAGCCTGCTAAGAGCTACCTCCGGAAGATCAGTAGCGTCATTCCGTGTATCAACATCCTATACTGCGCTCGCCAACCTGCCTGCCAAGCATGGTGAGTATGGCAACTGCCCCTTATGGAGTTCCATGAGGGAGGCCTGTGTTCAGTAGTGGATGTTTTATATGTGTGGACAATGTTATACTGTGGACAATGCTTGCTTATTTATTTTTTTATTTTATTTTTTCTGGTGCCTAAGGCATTAATGACTAGTCGCACTGCGGTTGCATACAAATATTTTGATGGAATATCCCAGAACCAGACATTTATTGATATTGGTTTTACAAATAGCATTTTAGTTGATGCTTTGCCAATGATGCTGAAATGTACCAATTAGCCATTTTGATATATGTTTAAGTCGGTATGTTGTTATTTTTTTCTAATTTGTTATAATGCGACCCTAAAGAAACAAAATGATAACAAATACTCTTCTTGAGATGACAAGACAATACCTGTGGATGATGGTGGGTATCACCACAGGACAGTCTCTTCATCACCATCGTCTAAAGAAATGCACTTGCAGCTCAAGATCCACTGCAAATGGACTGAGAGATGACTGGATAAAATGTCATGAGTCCAGAGTTCTTCAAACAGCAAGCAGGGTGTTGACACAACACATACATAACATTTTGAGACTGTTCCTCTCAGTATCGTATCATATCATTTATTCAATCAATTTTACAATCGTATTTGAATTAAATTACATAAAAATAAAGTCTTAATACTACAAAATTAAAAAAAATCCATGCATTCTTTAATAAATAAGAGACAGCTACTTTGACTTCTTTCCGTATTTTAAAAATTCCTCCACTGAGTAAAATGTTTCCTCCAATAGTATGTTTTTAAGTTTTGATTGGAATGTACGGGGACTCTCGATAACTTTTAATTCTGCAGGCAGCGAGTTAAAGAGTTTAACAGCGTGATATCTAGAACCGTGCTTTGCAACATCTAACCGAGGCTGTAGAGGCGCATCAAGGTCCTTACGCCGTGTTTTTAATCTAGTTTTTCTATCTTCTAGGGATTCATACATGCGGGGATATTTATATACCTTCATGAGAGTAATTATAATAGAGGTATACAGGCATACAATGGTCAAAATTTTTAGTTTTTGAAGTGGTCCCTGCAAGATTCCCACATTGAATGACGAACGTCTTTAATCAGTGTGTGTGATGAAGGTGTGCAAGCGCAGCGTACGACATCCTTTTACAAGATGCGCTGACGACCAGTGAAGACGCAGGTCGAGGGTGGATAAAGGTCGCTTCTAACCGCAATAACTCAAAATAGAACCTCTGCTGCCACCCTCATGGAGGCCTATGTCCAGCTTGGAGTTTACAGCAGCAGGACATGGACCTCCCAGTGGAGGTCCTACGGCTGAAATGATAATGAAAGGACATCAGTCATTGGCCATACAAATTTTCCCTAGAACCAGTGGATACGTGGTTATGCATACTAGGTTCCAAAAAATAAACTTAATCGGTGTATAACTAATTAAAATCACGGACACTTATTTCAAGTTACTAAAAATGCAAAATGATTTCGGAATTTGAGGTTATGATTTTTGAGTTCTCTAGTGCGAGTGCGATAGATAAGTAGGCGTGGTATGGTAGTGATGGTAGGCACAGGCACGAAATAAGAGGTACCTACAGTAGGTACAGGTACATAGTTTTAGTACCTATACATAATATGTAATTCTCACTTTAATTGAATATACCTGAGTAATACAGCACTTATTATAATATGACTGCTGTATTACTCAGGTACCTATACCTACCTAGATTTACAGATGGGTGTAGATACCTACCTAAAATCGAAACTATGCTTATACGTAGCTATTATTCGCCCCGGGCATTATACCTGTGATTATACCCAAGACAGAAAAATCAAGGGGCAGGTTATCTACTTCTCTACGAAGTAGGTACCTATCTCGTGCAGGTAACAATTTTATTAAATACCCTATTAAAAGTTGTAGGTAGGTACATAGGTACTTACTAAACTGTAGGGCTGTAGGTAGTGGTACTTAAATAAATAAAAATAGTTGTATATTCATATTATATTTTTTATTTGGTTCTTAGGTAGGTAGGTAGAAGGTACCTGGGTACATATTTATCCAGGATCATCGTTCATCATTTATATCTTCAAGAAGAATTGAAAATTCAAGAAATTAAAAATGGAATTGCTTGGAACATGGCACTGTTACAAGATGGAAATATGCATTGAGCATGCGAGTCAGGTGATCTTGTATATGGCAAGGTTATCCTTTCAGCTTCTTGTGGTGGAGTTGGAGCAAGGACTGCTGCATGTACCCGTGCAGCAGCTGCTTCAGCTCTTTGAAAGCATCTATTGCAAATTACATCCGATGGTTGTATCTAGAAAAAAATATATGGATTGAATCTAAAAAGAATTTAATCCAAATCTTTATCATGTCAATAAACAGTATTATTTAAATCATTGCAATAATAAGATGTTCTTGATTACCTCTCGTGGCTGAATCCAGTTCTGCACAACATTGAGCATATGCCGGTTCTGCTCTGCTTGTACAATGTGATGTCTTACAGTGCCCACGGAGTGGCCACACTCTACACATATGTTGATATGACCTACAGACTCTGCAGTGTTTTCAGAGCCTGTGGTAATAATATTCACAAATATTGTGTGGCATGCATCACAAAGGAAATCAGTTGCGGTGACCTGAAAATAGTTAATATTCAGTGAATTTTTATAGGATACCTAGTATGTTACGTTAGAATTCCTTAATACATTACTATCAAGCCAAATGGTAGACTAATGTGTAATTTGACATTGTTCTAGATTTATACATCTAGTTATGACTAAGAATGTGACCATTGGCACTTTTCTATAGGTGATTAGTCACATTTTACATATTTACAATAAAACAAAAAAAAAATCATAATTTAATTTTATAAATAAGAGAAACACTCACCTCTCTTGGTGCAACACGCTGTTGAACTTATAAAAGAACAGCATTATTATTCAAAATATGATGTCTCATTCTTGTTATATTAATATTGCAGTTAGCGCATTTTAATTGATTGCTGTTCCCTCGAGAACCTGAAGGAGCTGTATAATTCTTCGCAGCATGATCAGCTCTTTGCCAGCAAGGATGGCAGATGTAGTGTGATGCATGAGGCTGAAAATAGTAGTTAATTAAAATAAACTGCTACAAAGATAATGATTATTGATTTAATATGAATAATTTGTTTCATTTTGATGTGTGTGAGTGTGCATGTCAGCACCTTTATTATGTTTAATACACCTACCTCAATGGGCAGTAGTCTTTCCAAAATTACATTTTTAATATTCACATAGTGTAGTGTCTGTTCTTAGGGCAATGATTTGATGAGATCTGTACGAGGGGCAATTATGTTTTCACACAAAGCACAGTTTTGGCCCATGTGAGAAACACCAGAAGTACTTGCTTCATTCCAACAAACTGTGCAAATAAAATCGTCTGCTTGAACCTGAAAAATGTTATCAATTGTACTAGGTACCTACATAAGAGGCAGACATAAGGAGGGTCCAACATTATTACAAAATTACATTTTTTGGCAATACAAATAAAAAATTGATTGTTGAATTTACTTATAATGGCAGTTCTGTTTTTTTCCAATAGCTACTCAAAATCGTTAACTATATCAATCTAAGAAAAAGTTGGTTTACTTACCAGACGAGGGGCAACCCATTGCTGTACACGACATATCATTTCTTCATCTGCCAACACCATTGAAGCAGATGGCGATCCGCAGTTGATGCAGAAAACAGGATAACTACTTCCTGATTCCATACTGTAGGTGCTATATCGTAGTCCGTAAATGAATGCCAAATCGTCGTTCTTAGTAGACTCGAGTCCGATGTTCGTAGCCAAATCTCAAATGCGCAATCGATCAGTGTCCGTTGGTAAAGCCTAGTCAATATCGTCGTGCAGATAATCAAGTCCGTTGTAAAGCCAAATCAATTAAAATATTCTCACACAAATCACAAGGTCACAACCACAACACGAAAAAAACAAACAACAGAAATTGCCTGCATGCAACTGCAAAGCCGAATTAGTGTTGCCACACCAGATCAAACAAAATACAGGAAATATGAGTAAAAATCAATAAACATACTTCTATGAACGTCGTATCTACTTCAGAATCAAAGATTTTTAACCCTTAAACTCAAAAATATTGTCCCTTAATATAAGTACTATACTTTAATCGTTTTTAAACAAAATCATATTATTTAATATAATATTAATAATTTCAGCAGATAAGGAGAATCTTCGACAAATCTGGCAATCTCATGGAATATATAGGTAGTGACGTAACGATAGGTACTCTAGGCTCGCTCATGTAACATACATTTATTTATTATAATTTTCAAGATTCAGAAGTGTCCGTTCCATTGTAGTAATTAATCGGTAAATTAAAAAATATAATATCAATTATGAACAAACTTTTACACGTGCTGGTTCTGGGGCAACTTTGACTGATGTCCTTTAACATTTCATTATCG
Source organism: Pasiphila rectangulata (assembly GCA_963082625.1). Classification (NCBI taxonomy): domain Eukaryota; kingdom Metazoa; phylum Arthropoda; class Insecta; order Lepidoptera; family Geometridae; genus Pasiphila; species Pasiphila rectangulata. Next base: position 22,546,465 of record OY720242.1, read on the forward strand.
TTTCAAGAGATCCCTAGGTATCAGATCGCCACTAATATTATTTTCTCTAGGAAAGAGATCACAATACAAGTAATTACCGAGCAGATTCTACTCAAGCAGGCAATATTTTATCTCCTCTCGTCCCTACCTGCTCCAAATACCTTTTTACAATATTGAAACGGAGATGGAAAACCATTTATTTAATGAAACAAAATGCTTATAAATGTAGCGAATTGATGGTCGGTAATAAGGGTGCGGTGGCTCGGCCGCGGGGCAGAGTTCCAGGAGGCGTTCCAGCTGTTCGACTCGCGCGGCGACGGCAAGATCCACGTGGCGCAGATCGGCGACGCGCTGCGCGCGCTCGGCCAGAACCCCACCGAGTCCGACGTCAAGAAGTGCACGCTGCACCTGAAGCCCGACGAGCGCATCTCCTTCGAGGTGTTCCTGCCCATCTACCAGGTGCGGAGCGCCATGTGCCTTGTTGGTCATTAAACCGAGGGTCGCGGGCGCGGTACCGGCCGTGAAACAATGGATTTTTGTTTCTCGAAAAATGTATGTTCACACGTGCTAACGGTGAAGGAAAACATCGTGAGGAAACCCGCGGCTTAGCCAGATTCAGACCTGTTCTTTCCGCTGACTTAAAGCCACCTGGACAGGGAGGATGGTATAGGTGCTGGGCGAGCCTAAATATTCCAGACACTGCAGCGCCCTGTACAGCATTATTACCAGTTGCTGACGCTGTATAAATCATCTATAATAGATGTAAAGGCCTTACTTACTAATAACATTTCGTTTGTGATTTGTACCATTGTTAAAACTGTTTTGTTGAATGAGTTAGTATCTGCAGATGATTGCTTTAGGTCTATTTGTCTGTTCGAAGTGAGTGAGTGATGCGTGATGTCGGCAGGCCATCTCGAAGGCGCGCAGCGGCGACACGGCCAACGACTTCATCGAGGGCCTGCGCCACTTCGACAAGGACGGCAACGGCTTCATCTCCTCCGCCGAGCTGCGCCACCTGCTCTCCACGCTCGGCGAGAAGCTCAGCGACGACGAGGCGAGTACCTGCCTACACCCGCCCCACTCCCACCGCCTGTTACCTGTACTTCAACCCGCCCCACTCCCACCGCCTGTTACCTGTACTTCAACGGCTTCATCTCCTCCGCCGAGCTGCGCCACCTGCTCTCCACGCTCGGCGAGAAGCTCAGCGACGACGAGGCGAGTAACCCACACCCGCCCCACTCCCACCGCCTGTTACCTGTACTTCAACGGCTTCATCTCCTCCGCCGAGCTGCGCCACCTGCTCTCCACGCTCGGCGAGAAGCTCAGCGACGACGAGGCGAGTAACCCACACCCGCCCCACTCCCACCGCCTGTTACCTGTACTTCAACCCGCCCCACTCCCACTGCCTGTTACCTGTACTTCAACGGCTTCATCTCCTCCGCCGAGCTGCGCCACCTGCTCTCCACGCTCGGCGAGAAGCTCAGCGACGACGAGGCGAGTAACCCACACCCGCCCCACTCCCACCGCCTGTTACCTGTACTTCAACCCGCCCCACTCCCACTGCCTGTTACCTGTACTTCAACGGCTTCATCTCCTCCGCCGAGCTGCGCCACCTGCTCTCCACGCTCGGCGAGAAGCTCAGCGACGACGAGGCGAGTACCTGCCCACACCCGCCCCACTCCCACCGCCTGTTACCTGTACTTCGACCCGCCCCACTCCCACCGCCTGTTACCTGTACTTCAACGGCTTCATCTCCTCCGCCGAGCTGCGCCACCTGCTCTCCACGCTCGGCGAGAAGCTCAGCGACGACGAGGCGAGTACCTGCCCACACCCGCCCCACTCCCACCGCCTGTTACCTGTACTTCGACCCGCCCCACTCCCACCGCCTGTTACCTGTACTTCAACCCGCCCCACTCCCACCGTCTGTTACCTGTACTTCAACCCGCCCAACTCCCACCGCCTGTTACCTGTACTTCAACCCGCCCCACTCCCACCGCCTGTTACCTGTACTTCAACGGCTTCATCTCCTCCGCCGAGCTGCGCCACCTGCTCTCCACGCTCGGCGAGAAGCTCAGCGACGACGAGGCGAGTACCTGCCCACACCCGCCCCACTCCCACCGCCTGTTACCTGTACTTCAACCCGCCCCACTCCCACCGCCTGTTACCTGTACTTCAACGGCTTCATCTCCTCCGCCGAGCTGCGCCACCTGCTCTCCACGCTCGGCGAGAAGCTCAGCGACGACGAGGCGAGTACCTGCCCACACCCGCCCCACTCCCACCGCCTGTTACCTGTACTTCAACCCGCCCCACTCCCACCGCCTGTTACCTGTACTTCAACGGCTTCATCTCCTCCGCCGAGCTGCGCCACCTGCTCTCCACGCTCGGCGAGAAGCTCAGCGACGACGAGGCGAGTACCTGCCCACACCCGCCCCACTCCCACCGCCTGTTACCTGTACTTCAACCCGCCCCACTCCCACCGCCTGTTACCTGTACTTCAACCCGCCCCACTCCCACCGTCTGTTACCTGTACTTCAACCCGCCCCACTCCCACCGCCTGTTACCTGTACTTCAACCCGCCCCACTCCCACCGCCTGTTACCTGTACTTCAACGGCTTCATCTCCTCCGCCGAGCTGCGCCACCTGCTCTCCACGCTCGGCGAGAAGCTCAGCGACGACGAGGCGAGTACCTGCCCACACCCGCCCCACTCCCACCGCCTGTTACCTGTACTTCAACCCGCCCCACTCCCACCGCCTGTTACCTGTACTTCAACGGCTTCATCTCCTCCGCCGAGCTGCGCCACCTGCTCTCCACGCTCGGCGAGAAGCTCAGCGACGACGAGGCGAGTACCTGCCCACACCCGCCCCACTCCCACCGCCTGTTACATGTACTTCAACCCGCCCCACTCCCACCGCCTGTTACCTGTACTTCAATATTGTGTTATGTAGTCCCGAATACTTCTCCATAGTACATTGATGGTGTTGTGTGTATAGTCAGCATTATTTATTTATAAGAGTCGCATCTATTCTTATATATTTATACGACAGTAAGGACAGGTATGTTAACCGTTATAGTAACCGTTAGAGTTACTGGAAAACGTTTCTAGGAGCAAATTTTGGTTAAAATGTACAGTCTTTACTTTTTTGATGCCAAATCGATCTTGTTTCATTAAAGGAATAACTACTGGACCGATGAAAAATCTTTTTTCGCAATTTCTGACAGTTGTAGATACCTACTTAAACCTCAGTCGGTCCAGTAGGAACTTAATCCTCATAAAAAAACTGGATCGATTAGTTCCGAAAAATTACCATTTCCTTGCTGACGGTACATATTTCCAAAATCTGTGAATGCAGTTCAGAATAACAAAAAATCCAAAAAGTAATGAATCCTAGGAACGTTTTTCTGTAATTATAATGGTTAAGGTACTTGTCCTTCCTGTCCCGTCTCAAAAATCCAATAAATAAATAAATAATAAATAATGCTGGACGATTCACACAAGCTAAGCAGACCTTGTGTTAAGGGTTCTAGATGAAATTCAATAAGTACAGCGCCAACTCTAGAAAACGATCTTTATGATACTTTATGGCAATCTTTATGTAATGGAGTTAGTTTGGCCTGATTACTATTTCGATTAATCGCAATTTGCGTTGAAGAGTAGGCCTACAGGCGTGTGCCGCCAGCGCTAGCCCGCACTAACCGCCGCGCGCCGCAGGTGGAGCAGCTGCTGCAGGGCCAGGAGGACTCGCAGGGCAACATCAACTACGAGAACTTCGTGCACCTCATCATGCAGGGCTGAGCCGCCGGCCGCGCGTCATCATGCGGGGCTGAGCCGCCGGCCGCGCGTCATCATGCGGGGCTGAGCCGCCGGCCGCGCGTCATTATGCGGGGCTGAGCCGCCGGCCGCGCGTCATCATGCGGGGCTGAGCCGCCGGCCGCGCGTCTTCATGCGGGGCTGAGCCGCCAGCCGCGCGTCATCATGCGGGGCTGAGCCACCAGCCGCGCGTCATCATGCCCGCGCAGGTCCACCGACACTTTCCAATTTAAATTCCAAATTTATTGTATGGCATTTTTTAAACATTCTGTATTGTTATTATAATTTAACACATTTATGAGTAAGATATATTTAAATAGTGTAATATATAGATAATAAATAACGATGTATGTACCTCAAGATTGAGTATTTTTTTTATCAAAGCTTTGCTTGATCAACCCAGTCGTTTGCAGGCTAGGTTTAGTGAAACTGATGAATTGTCCTGTCTTGAATGTATGTATTGACCTGGTCTTTCCTCTGACTAATAGCCGACTCGACTCACTCCCGACCCGTGGTCCAACAGCTACATATGTCCAACTAGTTTTACCACGGCTAAGTACAATTATCCATAGTCCAAGCGATTGTACTACGAAGAAGCAAGTTTACCCGTGGCCCGATCGGTTGGATCACGGAACTCTAAATTTATCGGTAGTCCAATACTAGTAAATATGTTTATGCACTGACAGAATAGCCACGCACGACAGACCTTAATAACAAAGGGTACCATGTGACCAGTCAAGACGACACGGAAGAGACAACATCTTCCCACTTGTACCATATACAGACTGGGCAAAACGCTTCCATTGTCCGGAAATCGGACTTTCTAGAGCGCAGCCTCTCAATGGAACGACTACAGCCTTTCAGGCAGAAACGCTTGGGCTTCTGCAGGCGACAAAAGAGATGACCGCTTACGTAGACCTTGCAAGCAAAGACAATGCCAAACAAACGACGCTCATTTTCATAACAGATAGCGCAGCACTTACGAATACACTCGGTAGACCAGACACCAAGTCCAAATCCGTTGCAGAATGCCATAGTGCTCTTCAAAAACTAGCACACAGTCAAAATCAAATGGACAAAAAGTCATGGATCATGCATAGGGAACACCAAGAACGATGCGTTGGCAAAGGAAGGAGCCAGTCTCACTCCAAACACCGGCGATATCGGCCTCTGCAATCCCCCGACCGCAGAGATCAAAACCAGGCTTAAAATAAACTCTGAAAAAGAACACCAAAAAATATGGGACCGCAGATCAGACTGCAAGCTTACAAAACAAATGCTCCTAGGGAAAAACAGAAAGATAACCAATACTTTGCTTAAGATGACAAGACAAGACCTACGGGTGATGGTGGGCGTCATCACGGGACACTGTGATCTCAATCACCATCTTCTCAAGACAGGTGCCACAGACTGTGGACTATGTTGCGGGTGTCTTGAGGAGGAAAAAACCGTGGAGCATGTGCTACTGCACTGTGGTGCACAGACTAGAATAGAGACAGGACTGCAGGAGCTCATGGAGTCATGCCCTTCTTCTTCCACAATATTTGCATACCCTTCGGGGATGCTCATGGAATGCTGCCGGCGACCCCGAGTCCTTCTCCAGTATTTCAAGGAGTTGGGTAGGTTAGGGTCGAGGCAGCACCTCGGGGGACAATGCACAATACACCCCAATGCGGGACGTCAGTGCAGATCTGGTAACCCCCCCGTAGAATTAGAATTAGAAGTCACCCATATTGTAGGAGTCTATTAAAAATAACTTGTCCGCCATCTTGGGTGTTCCGCCATGTTGGATTCAGAGTGAAGCCATTTAATTTTTTGAGTTATTCTTAGCAAGCCATTTCATTTGATACCATATTATTGAGTACATTAAAAAACTAAGTAGTTCGCCAGGACAGTACAGGACAGTTCGTCATTTCATTTTCGAATTATTCTTAGCAAGCCCTTTTATTTGATACCGATATTATAGGAGTACATTAAAAGTAAGTAGTCCGCCATCTTGGTTGTTCCGCCATGTTGGATTCAGAGTGACGTCATTTAATTTTTCGAGTTATTCTCAGCAAGCCCTTTCATTTGATACCCATATTATAGGGGTACATCAAAATTATGTAGTTTGCCATCTTGCCGCCATGTTGGATTGTCATCCAAAGTAAAAATGTATACAAAATTTCAGCTCAAGATTCCGCTAACAAACATAGTGACATACATACACTGCCGGCCAAAAGTTTGAGACCACTTGTAAAAATCTTTGTAACCACCAAAATATTTCAAAAGTACACATGATAAAGAGCTAATTTGAACACCTGCGTATTCTATTGTTATCAAAGAATTTCTGAGAGTCATTTTTATTGTATATTTTTAAGTTATCATCCTTTAAAGGTCTATTGTTTCAAAACATAAATGAGTACCGCGCGCTTACCAGGTGATAGAGTCATTGTTATATTTTTTATGGCCTGCTCATTTCTAATTATTTTGGTTTTGTTTTGCGGTAACCGTACTTCCGGATTATTTTAGCTTCCTTAAACATATTTTTTACCTGAGTTTTGATGGAGTAAATTTTTCATTATCTTAACTAGTCTGAGCTTGTCGTTGTTACAGTGAAGACATCTTAAAATGGGAAAAGTGCGCGAAATTAGCACTGAAACTCGTTCTGCCATAGTTGTTTTACACGGCGAAGGCAAATCTGAACGTGCGATTGCCTCTCAACTTAAGTTGTCGAAGACTTGTGTTCATAACGCAATAACCCGATACAAGGAGACTGGCAGTAATCAAGATCGTTCGCGATCGGGGAGACCGAGAGCTACCACTTCTAGCGAGGATAATTTCATCGTCGTTACCAGCAAGCGGAATAGACGCCTAACCGCACCAGAAATCCGCGCAGAAGTGAACAAATCCCGATCAGAACCTGTGTCATTGACTACAGTAAAAAGACGATTGAGAGATGCTAAGTTATTTGGTCGCGTCGCCGTTCGAAAACCACTACTAAGGCCACAAAACAAAAAGAAACGGATGCAGTGGGCCCTTACCCATCGAGACTGGACTGAAGAAGACTTTAAAGAAGTTCTTTGGACAGATGAATCCAAGTTTGAAATATTTGGTTCAAAACGACGAATTTTTGTTCGACGTACCGCCGAGGAAAAGATGATGCCAGATTGTGTGGTGCCAACAGTTAAGCATGGTGGTGGTTCCATTATGGTCTGGGGATGCTTCTCGGGCCATGGAACCGGAGATTTGGTACGAGTCGAAGGAATCATGAAAAAGGAGCATTATAAACGAATACTACAGCAAAATGCCGTTCCGTCTGGTTTAAGATTAATTGGAAATGGATTTTTTTTCCAACAAGATAATGATCCTAAACATAGTTCAAAATTATGCAGGGGTTATTTAGAACATAAAGAAACAGAAAGGGTGTTAAAAAACATGGTGTGGCCCCCTCAGAGTCCGGATCTCAACCCCATTGAGCTATTGTGGGAAGAGCTTGACAGAAATGTGCGCAGTTGTTGTCCCTCCTCACAAGAAGACATGTGGAAGGCTTTACAAGAAAGCTGGAACAATATCTCACAAGATACAATTGATAAATTGATTGCTCGTATGCCGAGACTAGTGAAAAATGTTATAAAATGCAAGGGAGGCTTTTTTGACGAAAAATCCGTTTAATGATTTTATTAAATATGAACGTCATTTTTAACGTAAATGGTTGATATTTCTTGATTTTTTTTTTCTTCTTGATGAATGTGTATTAGTAAATAAGCATTTTAATTAATAATATCTAAACCTCTTGATTTATATTTTGAGTTTTATTTCATTTTGCTACTTAGATGTAGGTGGTCTCAAACTTTTGGCCGGCAGTGTACATAGCAAGCTAAATAAAAGCTTGTAAAAATTAGAGCCCTTTACCCTGTTAATGTGCCCTAAAAATAAAGTAAATTAATTTTAATGTACCCCTATAATATAAGTATCAAATGAAAGAGCTTGCTGAGAATAACTCAAAAAATGAAATTACGTCACTCTGAATCCAACATGGCGGAATACCCAAGATGGAGGACTACTTACTTTTAATGTACTCCTATAATATGGGTTAATACCCATTTAATAATGAAAGGGCTTGCTGAGAATAACTCAAAAAATGAAATGACGTCACTCTGAATCCAACATGACCAAAGTTCACAACTTTAGTTCCTTTATGGTGAGAGTTCCAACGGACACTCAACTTTTATGAGAAAAGAGTTATGGCCAAAGGGAGTTAAATTCCGACGGTTCATCGGACGCCTGCAAGCAGACACCGTGAATCGTCGCTGTGAGACAAGCATGCATCATACGTCGCCGACCTAAACGTGTGTTAGTAATAAGTTTATAGGTACTAGATATACAGTGTATCCCTGGATAAAGTGCAACCCCGAAAGGGGGTGAAACTAGATCAAAAATTATCGACAAAAATATAGAAAAAAAAAATTAAAAAAAATTCGTATATACTTTATTGATGAATTAAAATTTTTATTACTCACTAATGACTCTATTTAATAAAAAAATGATTTCTTCCAAAGTAGTGGGTCTATTTCGTTAAAATAAAAACCATAATCATGTCAGATATGTGACGATGATGATAAAATAACAAATAACTCACAAACGAGTGGCTATCGTGACTTAAAGTTTAATTTTTGTATTAAAATTAAATTTTTTATGCTGTTTTTTTCAAATAATTTCCAAAAATCTTAAAATTAAGCCTATAATACTAGATATTTTTATGACTTTTTATTATTGTCTATCATAATAGCTTTTAAATAAAAAAAAAACCTACGGTTTAACATAAAAAATGCGCTGGCTAGGAGCTTTTAAAGTTGACCACTGATTACGTCACCACTCAGGTAGAGACACTTTTTTAACTTCTATTGTTGTCGATTATGGTCGCTGGGCCTTTTCTATGAAAGATGAAGGGTGGGGATCGAAACAGGACTCACAACAAGGCACGCCCGCCACTCGCCAGTCGCTCCGATATTCTCGCCGCTGCTACCGCCTACCGTATCTTACTGCGCCTTCAAGTTTTTGTTACGTTGTTTTGCTTTTGTTTTGTTATTGACTTTTTGTTACGTTTTTGACTTTTTTGTTACGTTTTTGACTGTACTTTGTTGTGTTGTGGAGATGCCGCGATTGACTGAGTTCTCTCCGCGAGAAATCGCTGACATCCATTATTATTATGGTATGTCACGTGGACACACAACAGTCGCTCGTTCTGCATACATAAATGCGTTTCCGAGCAGACTTGTACCGTCAGCACGAAATTTCCAAGAAGTTCACCGAAAGTTATCCAACATCGGACTTGGATTAGTAAGAGATCGCCGTGAGCAACAAGCTACCATTATTGACCATTCCATAGAAGAGGCCGTTTTAAGCGATTTGTTTGCTGATCCCACAACCAGCATTAGACGCTTAGCTTTGCGTCACGGTATATCAAAAACATCCGTATGGCGAATTTTGAAAAAGAAGTGATTGCATCCATACCATTATCAGCGAGTACAGCATTTGCATGAAAATGTAGACAATCGTGCAAGATGCGTAATGTCTACGTGGATTCAACAAAAAATTAGAAATAATCTACAATTCCTAAAAAAAAAATTTATGGATGGATGAAGCGAAATTCACCCGGAATGGAATCACAAATTGCAGAAACTTACATGTATGGTCCGAGGAAAATCCACACCTAAAGAGGGCGTCTACTTTTCAAGTGCAATTTTCAGTTAATGTATGGGCAGCTCTAATAGACGACACGCTGATTGGGCCAGTTATTTTACCCGCAACATTAAATGCCGAAAGTTTTTTAAACTTATTAAGAGACGATCTGCCACTACTGCTGGAAGATGTTCCGCTGGCTACAAGGCAACAGATTTGCAGATGGACGGATGCCCTGCGCACTACGGGCGCAATGTGTGAAGTTTTTTAAACGAAAACTACGCTAATAGGTGGATCGGCCGGGATGGACCAGTCGGGTGGCCGGCACGTTCACCTGACATGACACCCCTAGACTATTTTCTGTGGGGTGTTATGAAACAAAGAGTCTACAGAACGACCGTAAACACCGAGGCAGAGTTACAAGATCAAATCATGCGATGTGCCGATGAGATAAGAAGTGACCCAGAGATGGTGCTTAGAGCCACACAACAAATCGCTCTTCGTGTGGCAATGTGCCTACAACAACAAGGAAGCCATTTTGAGCATATAATGCATTAAACAAAACCCTTATTTCATACTTACATGTAATAAGTTAAATAAAAATGTTGTAACTAAAATTTGATTTTTAATACTACCTGAGCAGTAAAAAAAAGTGTCTCTACCTGAGTGGTGACGTAATCAGTGGTCAACTTTAAAAGCTCCTAGCCAGCGCATTTTTTATGTTAGACCGTAGGTTTTTTTTTTATTTAAAAGCTATTATGATAGACAATAATAAAAAGTCATAAAAATATCTAGTATTATAGGCTTAATTTTAAGATTTTTGGAAATTATTTGAAAAAAACAGCATAAAATATGTAATTTTAATACAAAAATTAAACTTTAAGTCACGATAGCCACTCGTTTATGAGTTATTTGTTATTTTATCGTCATCGTCACATATCTGACACGATTATGGTTTTTATTTAAACAAAATAGACCCACTACTTTGGAAGAAATATATTTTTTAATAAATAGAGTCATTAGTGAGTAATAAAAAATTTAATTCATCAATAAAGTATATACGAATTTTTTTAATTTTTTTTTTCTATTTTTTTGTCGATAATTTTTGATCTAGTTTCACCCCCTTTCGGGGTTGCACTTTATCCAGGGATACACTGTATAAGTTAGATTTAAGGTATATCTATGGGCCGTAGATTAAGTTATTTAAAATCTGTGTACTTTTCCATTGTTGCATGAGAATAAAGATATTATTAAAATATGGGTACCTATTAAATGAAAGGGCTTGCTGAGAATAACCCAAAAAATTAAATGGCTTCACTCTGAATCCAACATGGCGGAACACCCAAGATGGCGGACAAGTTATATTTAATGGACTCCTACAATATGGGTATCAAATGAAAGGGCTTGCTGAGAGGTACTCGAAAAATTAAATGACATCACTCTAAATCCAACACGGCGGTAAACTCAAGATGGCGAACTAGTCATCTTGAGTTTACCGACGTGTTGGATTTGTATGATGATGATGAAGAGTAATGCACTCTTCATCATCATCATATCAGCCGTAGGGCGTCCACTGCTGGACAAAGACCACGTCTCTGTTCCATATGTCATCACTGGTAACACACACTGATTGTAGACTTTCTTCTTACGGCACTGAGGTAATACTCCTGCACTCTTACAATATGGGTATCAAATGAAAGGCCTTGCTGAGAGTTACTTGAAAAATTATATGACATCACTAAATAAATCATACATAAATCCAACATGGCGGTCATGAGATGAACAGACAAGAAACCAACTGTCCAGTGATAACTAAAAAGTAAAAATAAATTAAAAGTAAAAAAAACTTTTTAACAAACAAAGCTTTTATTTGAATGTACCCACTAAAAATAATAAAATAAACATTTTACATTAATTAAACGTCTTTACCCAATATAAGTATGTAATAGCTTCCCGAACCATTCACTTGTAATAGTGCCTCTCGTTGGCTATAACTTTGGGATTGTGGAGTTCAATCCAGTGATTGGGTCTTGAGTCCACTACATGCTCTGGTCACTTGTCGATTTTCACCGCTGCTATGTGTTCCTTTACACGTTCAGCAACTGTGCGCTTCGTTTGTCCTATGTAGGAGGTAAATAACGCGATAAATACCCGGTTAAATATGTGTTAATAATGTGTCGTGATCGCGAAAGTTTAAAAAAGAAAGATATGCTAAACAGTCCCTAGAACCTGTAGGTACCTTATGACCTTCGCGATCGCTATTACTGTTTGCTCTTGACACCTGCCGCACAAATTCAGGCAATCGTGCTCCAATACGTCGTACCTATGGTAGAGTCCTTTTATCGTAACTTTAGTCATATAGATATATTTGCATGCACCATATATAGATTTAAGAATCATTTGTTAAATTCACTTTTCCTTCAAGATCGTTGTAACTAGAAAACCCTTCCAGTTTCTTTTATTTTTTAATTGTCTTTAAATTTTGTTTTGTGTTTGTCGTTACATCTTGTTTATGTATATGTAGGTATGTTCTGTGCTATTATTGTATACCTAAAGTAAAAATCAACCCTCTAGTTTCATGATTATCTTCTTCCGTTTCTATGTACAAAACCACAATATGTGCATAGCGCAATGGGCTGCATTTTTATTAATTCGTAGCTTTTAAGTTGTACCTATACTTAAGAAACTTATTATAATGTAGTTGTTTGTTATCCCTTAATAAATAAATAAATATATATTTTCAACTTGATCCGAGTCGACATGCCGGCCGCCATGCCGCCGCAGTAACGCACACGAGGTATCCCTTAGCAGGCTCTTACTGCATCCACGGGTATGAGAGGAGGGGTAACATTCTACTGCCGGTACCCGACGGCATAGACGCTATAAAGAACAATGAAAAATAGTGGTCCTCATCAAACAAAATATTCATGCGTAACATTTTTTTTGTATGCCAATTTTTTTTTAAATTATATTCAGTCCTTTTTGTAAACATACTAAATGTTTATAAAGAGAAGAATTAGTTGAGTTGTTCAGAACTATGAAAAAACAATTGGTCCAGACAAACAGACATCTTTCTTTCTTTACGTGGTTTTACGCTGTCAATCGTACTAACTAAATGTTGGTATTTTCGAAACGTCTAATATCGATACTGGTCCAGGGGCTCTGACGCTGAGTGTGATTTAGAAGTGTGGTCATGAGCTGTGTTTTGTTGTTATCGGCGCGGGCGACGACGGGAGGGAGCGGCGTCTTAGGGCCCGGAACTGCGGAATGGAGGCGAGCCAGGGGCGGGGCGCGGGGCGCGGGGGCGCAGGGGCACAATGCAATTAGGAGGGAGTCGGCGCGGGCAGTCGGGCACTCGGGCAGTGCTGGAGACGGCGTGGAGAGATGGTCGCGCGCGCGTGGCTAGTGGCGTGTGTGTGCGCATGCGCGTGCGGCGGCGGCGCCGGCGCGCTGCTGCCGCTGGAGGCGGAGCGGCTGCGCGCCTCGGTGGGCGGGTTCGCCGTCATGAACTGCCACCTGGACTTCCCCTTCGGCAACGCGATCCCCTACCACCTGCAGTGGGAGAAAGACGTGAGTCACCCCGCGCCGCATCCCTTCCCTGCTCCCAGCGCGCCGTCGCGCCCTCTCCACACCCCCACCCCACCGTTACGTTTATTCAATAGAGCAAAAACACAGCAAAACAGTTCGTTAAGCATAAAATGTTGGTAGGTAAGATCTAGTAAGGTGCATCGGGGTAGGTTCGGATCTGGGGTAAGAACGGATAAATCTAATAACTCCGTAATTTAAGGTGATTTCTATTCTATTTATTTGGTAGCATAGTCCGCAACGCTATTTTTTTTTATTTTTTATTTTATTTTATTTATTCATCTTAGGGAAACTATCAGCACAAGATACACAATAGTTATAAGTATAATAATAAGTGGCTATTAATAAGTTTCCACTTATAGATACACAGTAGTGGTTTACAAAGGACAAATTAAAAGAAATTAACAATAGTAGGCTAGTAATTCACACATACCCGAATAGATCCACATAATTCCACATAGTCTTTTAAATGATCATACATATACATATATGTAGGTTTAATTAGGCATTCGCATCTGTTTTAAATTTTTCGAAGAAAGAGTTATTAAGTTTGGTTTTTAAACTACCAGTGCTGCTATGGAAAATATCAAGGTCAAGCTCACTATCCAGGTGGTTAAATTTCTTCTGTGCTCGGTACAAGAAAGAATTTTGACAATAGTTAGTCGACACTAAAGGAAGATAAAATAGATTGTTTTTACGAAAAGATCTAGTGGGAATAGAAAAATTAATTTTGCTCAATAGCTCTGGACATTCAATTGATGATTTTAATATTTGTCCTAAATAAACAGCATCAGCAAAGTCACGCCTAAGACATAGCGGAAGAATATGTTGTCTGGCACAGTTAAGAAGGTAGCCAAGTTCATTATATCGAAGTATAAAGTTAATATATCTTATGAATGTTCTCTGAATACTCTCTATTCTATTTATATAAACAGAATAGTTAGGGTTCCAAGTCTGGGAGGCATACTCCAAGTGGCACCGCACATAGGTGCTGTAGAGAATTTTGATCGTCTTGATATTTTTAAAATCCTGCGAGGATCGCATTATAAAACCGAGAGACTTGAGACTTTCAAATTCAAATTCAAATTCATTTATTGCGAAAATGGGTTACATATAGATGTCAATAATATAAAAGTCCTTCCATAATCAACTTTACAGCATGCAATATTCAATACATTGTTTAAAATTAAAGTAATAAAGTATTTTAAAATCAAATAAATTAATTAACAGCACACACAAATAAATATGTCAATAAAGTAGGTAAGTATTACAAAATATGTCAATTACGAGCATGTTAATATTTAAATTTCAATGAATTAATTATAAGCACAGAAGAATAACTTAATAAAGTTATATAAAAATGTCAATTACATTCAATTTTATCATTTAAATAGTCATTAATAGAATAGTAAGCTTTTTCTAAGAGTAGTTGTTTAACTTTAAACTTAAAAATATTATATGAGGTGGTTTCTAATACAGATTTAGGTAAGTGATTGTATATTCTTGGTGCCATGCAAAAAATGCTTTTGCTAAGCAATGCGGTTCTACTATATTCTACTATATTGATACTATTCTGTTAATCTCCTTTCATAGTATGACCTTATTCGCTAGGCCCAAAAGAACTTGTGGTATTTTGTGGAAAATGCAGCAGGTAGTTATTTGCGTTTTGGCCGGGTCTGGGTTAAGACCGGATAATTTTATCGAATAGCGCTTATGATCAGAGCTACAGAAGCTGTTTTAGAAGGTAATCCGATGCTGCCCCGTCAACGGCCGATTATGTCCTTGGTTTTCAAAGTTGTATAATAAATAACTTTAGCCGTCATTAGCTTCGTCATCTTTCCGTTTAGAGAATTTCCAAAAACTTAGTTTTACTGACCCATATTTTCCTCTCAACTTCATTTAAATGTTAACTTTGGCAAGCATTGTTTAAGTGTTTTTTGTAACATCCTAATGGTTTTCTAAGAACGCGTCCGTTCTTACCCTTATGCACTATTTTTCATTTCTTTAGGATATGCCTTAGTGCGGGCTTACATGTAATTAAATAATAAATGAGGTCATGTGCGTGTCGGGCACGCACTATGCAGGGTTCCGTAGTTTACCGCGGACCTGCTTTAGAAGATCGCGTATGTTTTTTTACCTTTACCAAAAAATAGGGATTCATTTAGTTTTCGGTTTAAAGTATTCCGGTATGTTTGGGGAACCGCATCACTTATTTGAGCGACTATTTCTCCGAAACTAACAAAGCTGGCTTAACCCTTATAGTTTTCCTAGAAAGTTCATGGTTAAAAATACATTCATGATTTTATCAGATTTTTAAAGCTAGCAGTTTAGATTTTAGAGGGGAAAAAAAATTATTCGAAAAAAAAAATATTTGTCCATGCAAAATTACAGCTTTCTAGGACTAAATATTCTCTTCGCTAAGCCGGCGACGGGCGGACGGCCAAGAGTGAGGCGGACTCGCGCACCGAGGGTTCCGTGCCGTCCAATATACTAATTGATAAAGGCGGTTTATATTGTTGCAGAACCTTGACAGCAATCTCTTGTCTGATAGCGGAACTTATGTATATTTTTTACACTTTCGATGATTTCTAAAAAACTACAAATTAGAGTTCCTTATAATTTTCCTGTCATCTTTAGGTATAATTTTTTTAGCTATAAAAGTTGTAGGTACCTAGGTGTTTATCACCGCAAATTTCGGAGATAAGGGGGTATTTTTTTTTAATATTTATATTAACCCCTTGCCATTTCAAATATCAAGTCGATAGCATCAGTAGTTCTCAAGATATCTGTGGCAGACTGACAAAGACACACCATAAGGGTTCCTTTTTACCTTTCTGGTCCGGAACCCTAAAAATAACATAACTTGTAAGTATCACCTTATCATACCTAAGAGTGTTATAATCTTAAGTAGGTATATCTAACTTATTTCCGTAGTAGGTAAGCAGATTACAGAAACGTATACCTAAGCACAGATTACTGAAACGTATAAGTACCTACACATTGCACAAAACCGGACTATTTTTAATAAAACATACCCTACCTACGTCAAAACATATATTTGAAACAGAAAGTAATCGCAACGTAAGGTGTACCCAGATCCCGCGAAGAACCAAGTTCTGTAGTAGTCCTATAAACATTCGCTACGGTCGACCTGCCTGCTCCTATGAAAATGTATTGATGAAGACCTTTATAATAGCATCCTGTACGGTAACATTGTTTCGTTCACCTTGGTACACTTGCATGAATTTGGCGCTGAGGCCGACTGGAGCGGGCGCGCCCTCGGCCGGGGTGCGGTCGCGCGGTGGCGCCGCGCCCGCCAGTGTGCGGTGGCGCCGCGCCGGTGTGCGGTGTCACCGCAGGGGACCTACATTTGAAGTAGGCAAAGGCGAGATAACATTTGCGAGGTCCGATGATGACAGACAACATTATTAAGTTACATCTCCGGGCTTCATGGGTACCACGCCAACGGGACCCTCAGAGACATGTGCCATCGCGTCTGTTCGAGGGCCTGCCACGCGCACGCCTCAATCTCTATGTTTAACCGTCACAAATATTTTAAGTAGAGTAGTTCATGGATTGGACTTAAAAAAAGGAGGAGGTTCTTAAGTCGTTTGTATTTTTAGTTTTTTCAATGTTTGTTTACTTAGACCTCCGTGGTTTGTGCGGCGGGCCGAGGAGGTGGTCGACCAGTTTTGACAAAAGTTTCTGTGAGATCTAATAATCGCTATTATTACTATAGTGGATTAACGGGTATTTATCGCGTAATTACCTTTATTATTATTCCGACGTTTCGACCGGATTGCACCTGGTCGTGGTCGCGGGTAGACAGTAGACAGTCTACCCGCGACCACGACCAGGTGCAATCCGATAGTAATAAAGGTAAATGGTACGCGGTAAATACCCGTTAATCCAATTTATAATGTGTTGTGATCGCGAAAGTTTAAAAAAAACTAATCATCGTTTATGCTGACTTTTCTGAGTATAAGAGATGCAATGGAAAATCGACCTTGTTGTTTAATGACGTTCAAATGAATCGCAGCCGCAGGGTGGTAGACACATTTTTGGCCGACTGTACCTACCCGTACCAATTTGGAAAAATATTTTTAGTTTTGTATAGATACACTTTGACATAGATCCTACTTTTTTTTTAATTCAGTTCCGATTCCTCATGAATCGGAACTGAATTTTGAAAAATCGAAGGGAACTCCTCATATGTTGTATATAAACATAAAGTGTCAACAGATTCGATAATAAGGCTACATTTTAACCAAAATAATTTCATCTCCTACGTAAATATTTAACTTATGTAATGGCTTTTGTTTGAGATATTATGCTGCAGCACGTAGGTATTTAATTATTTTATTTCCTAACGTTCGTACATATTTATGATCTCGGTCGCAGGACTGCTGGGTGCAGGCCTCACTGCTGGGCGCAGGCCTCACTGCTGGGCGCAGGCCTCACTGCTGGGTGCAGGCCTCACTGCTGGGCGCAGGCCTCACTGCTGGGCGCAGGCCTCACTGCTGGGTGCAGGCCTCCCTCCCTCATGAATCTCCAAGATCATGAGGGGGACGTTGCCATACTCGCCACCGGGATGTTGATATACGAAAAGACGCTGCTGCCCATCTTCCGGAGGTATCCTTTAGCAGATTCTTACTGCATCCACGAGCAAGAGAGGAGCGGCAATATTCTGCTGCCGGCACTACACGTCAGGGGTTGATTTAAGAAAAATGTTAAAACACATTTTAAATTTTGTTATTTGTCAATTTTCAAGGATCTCAAGTAAAAAATAATGTTTTCCATACAATTTATAGGGTGATCCAAAGAAGCAATAAAACAATCTAAGGGACGTAGAAGTCTAGCATTTAGAACACAAATCTAACAAACAACACGGAAAATTTAAAATTTAAAAGGAATAAGAAATTAAACATTTAAAATACAAAACACGCTTGAGATCAGATTGACACACTAACTTATAATCTAACAAATAATATAGAGATAATATTGAAATAAATTACAAAAGATCATTTTAAGGACATCAGTATAATAAAGTTGTTTTTTAAACTTTGGTAAACGGTCACATAGGTCAAGATCTCGGGACCTCGGGAATTAATTATTTCGACCCTCGGTTATCAATCTACTATTGTTTTTCCAGGAATACACTCCATATACCTAAGTAATATGTTTGACTTCTCTGTAGATAAGAGAAACAATTCCATCCTACATCAATTTGTTATATCTTCAGTGATTTCCATGATAATTTCTAAACCATTCGTGAAATTATAATAATTTCAGTAGATTTCCTAAAACGTAAATAATAATAATAATTCATTTATTTTTCAGATTACACAGATCCATGTTAGTACAAAAAATTACTTAGGGCTATGTTACGTGCACATAAAAATAAAAAAAATAAAAATTATTGCGTCAACATAGTGATGGAGTGTTTGTACATCACTCCATCGAACGTATCGGCTATTACCCTCAGGATGGTGTTGGTACTCCCGCGCACTCTGTTTAGCAGTGAGGCTGCTTTCTGTCTGCAGCAGGCGGCGAACCCGTCCACGCGCGCCTGCGCGGACATGCCAGACGCGCTGCAGAACCGCGGGAGTCCCAGCAGCATCCTGAACGCATTGTTATATTGGACCCGGAGGGCGTCGACGGATCTCTTCGTATGTGAACCACAGGCTGCTTGTGTAAAAAGATTGACAAAATGATTTGAAGAGAGTTATTTTAACTTCCTCGGAGCAACGAGCAAACCTGCGGATCTACATATTGGCTCTCACCGTCAACGCCCTTCGCTCCCTCTCTACATAAAAGATGAAGAAGATATAGATATCTTCTTCATCTTTTATGTTATCTGTGCCAAGATGAACCATAAAGTGATAGGTAACAATTTTCTCCAATTGCTGAACGGCGAAGAGTTGATGAATCATAATATTATGTCTGTCAGTCGAGTTCCATAAGGAGGTAGGTACTTGATGTAGTTAGGATACTTTCAACAGTGAGTTAGAGTGGCGCGCTAGTAGAGCCGCCCACGCGCCTGCGCACGGACACAGCGCTGAGCCGGTCGCTGCGCCGCGGTGCAGCGGGCCACCAATCGCGGTGGGCCACCGGGCACGCTTCCTTGCGCCTCGGCGCCGGCGGCCGCCTAGTTAAACGCACTCATTACCATTTAACACCCACTTAACGTTCATGACGGATTATCATTTCCACGCTAGGCGAGTCACGCGCGGCCGCCGGCCGGCCGCTCTTGTAAGCTTTTCTTAGACACCTCTCGTGTTTCATTTCATTAATTTACTGTCAACTGAAACCCAAAAAATCGGCTAAGTGCGAGACGGACTCGCGCTCTTAGGGTTCCGTACAATTATTTGGCAAAACATCTTGTTGTTTCAAGCGTCTACCTGTTGCCGTTATTAATATCGAACAAAAAACAGCAAAATAAATCACGTTTGTTCGCCAGCGGGCAGGCCCCTCAAATATTTGATTTAAAAATAAAACAAATATTTGAGGGGGGCTGCATTAAATAAAAATATTTTTTTTTTTACGGTGAATATACTTACCTACTACTAAATATTCTGTGAATATTCCAAGCGTCTACCTGTTGCCGTTATTAACCTATCGAGCAAAAAACGGCAAATAAATGCTTGTTGTATGGGAGCCCCCCTTCAATATTAATTTTATTCTGTTATTAGTATTTGTTGTTATAGCGGCAACTGTCCAGCTATCACGGTTCATGCATGAGGTAGGCACTCGGGCAGCGGAGTCTTAGTAATAGGGTCCCGTTTTTACCTTTTGGGTAAGGAACGGAACCCTAAAAATTACGGCTTCGTCGCAAGGACAATGATTGTGAGTTATTAACTAGGTACATACCTAGGTAGGTCCCTAATCTAAGTGTCATACAATAGAGGGGCAGAGCCGTCTCCACCGATCGCCGGAATGATCTAAGAATAGAGGTTGTTGTTGTCGTCTAGGTACTAGTTAGCTAAGCTAGCAGTAGTACCTAGGTACCTATTAAATGAAGAAGGAATGTGCACGTAGCGAGCTGCGTGCTGCGTGCTGCTTGCGGGGGCGGGGGCGGCGGTAGCCAGCGCTTGCTGGACGGGAGAGCGGTCTCATGCGGGCGTGACGTCACGGGAGCGTGGGAGCGGTAATGACCGGCCTCGGCCGTCAGCTCGTAATGGTCGCCACGGGCCACGGGCTAGTTAGCGCATGAATAATGAACGATGGCGCGTGCCATCCTGCCGCGGAGCCACCTGCGGGCGCGGTGGCGCGGCGCGGAGCTACCTGCGGGCGCGGCGCCATTGTGCCGGCCACCGCCAGCGCCCGCGCGGCGCCGGGCCCGCGCGGGCCGCACCTGACACCGCTTCATTCGACTTCAATTAGGTATTTTGTTAACATTTTTGAAAATACCTGAGTCCAGAGAGATTTGGCATAAAATATTATTAATAAAACGGGTTAAAAGAGATTTTCTCTATTGTATATTTATATTAGAAGGTATAGTACTTATATATCGATGAGTAAGGTAGGTACACAAGAAGATCACCAGCTAATCGACCGTAACGGAAACCATATTGCCTGTCATTAATCATCTGGTGCTCTTCTATTATTTCCCTACGAACCAACGGGCGGCCAGCGGACAACCGTTTCATCGGGTCTCCCACCTGGCCCCCAAACCAACCCATCACGCTCAGACATACAAATATGGTCCTTGTAGCCTCACGAATCCCAGGGTTGCAGGAGACACGCCATTCGGGAGGGGAAAAGAATTGGCACTTGGGCTCAGAAGCCGGAACACACAAGAGTACTTTGCGGCAGATAGCGGTCCAAGGGTGGTAGCCAGCCAGACGGAGCACTTGGATCCTACCACCGGCAGATTCCATAATAGTATATAGGGTATAATAGTATAGGGGTAATATATGTATAATGAAGTTGTTTGTTATCCCTTAATAAATAAATAAAAAAAAAACTAGTAAACACAGAGGCTTATTTGAGTTTTCCGCAAAATAACTTGCATGAAATATTGGAGGACGTCAACTTTGCAGTACCTACGCAGACAAATGTATTTTCAGTGTGATGGAGCGCCATGCCACTTCGCGAGAAATGTAAAGGAGTATTTGAATGAAGTTTTTCCACGCCGATGGATTGGTCGCGGGGGGCCCACAGCCTGGCCTCCACGGGCCCCAGATCTAAATCCCGTAGATGTTTTTATCTGGGGCTATTACAAAGAGTTGGTGTACGAATCCGAATATTCCTCCATAGAACAATTGAGGCAAAAACTAAACTAGGTCCAAATGAAGATCAGGGAAAAGGAAGATTCGTTCCGCAGGCTCAAAAGGAATGTTATTAAAGGTGTAGGCTATGCATAGCCAATAAAGGGGTCCAATTTGAGTATTTACTATAAAAAATAAATAAATTACTTACATGTATTTTTTTTAATAGACACAATCACTACATTTGATAGACAGAAAAAATATCGATTTTAGCACTTGTACAATTTTCAAATCCACTTTTTAACATGATGCCATGATACTAGCCAAATGAAAAATTCCTTGGTTACCTCTCCATAAATGGTAGTAGATTTGAAGGCAGGTTGTAGAAAAAAAATGCGTATTATTTTCTCTGGGAGCCTTCAAAGCTTGTTGAAAAATTAAGTTTGCGGTTTATTTTTGTAAAGATTACTATTTATTTGGAATTTAATCAAATAACCACTCAAAACGATATTGTAGGACGAAAGATCTACTATTAAGCAACAATCTTAAAAAAACGGTCGTAGACCTAACATTTTGGCTACACTTGGGACATGAAATCTAAAATTGGAATTTGACTAAAATTTCATAAAAATCTGAATAACTTTTGAACGACTATTCAAATTTTTTCAAATTCAAATTCAATTTATTCACCATAACGTTACACAATAACATTGGCATGTCAATATAATACAATACAGGTACACATCGTTCAAATAATATTTAAATTGTTAATTGCATATTTAATGTCAAGTTACTTATACAATACGGTCAAAACAATTTAATTCATAGTTTAATGTCAGAAAATGAGGAACTAAAATATTCTCTTAGGTTATAGAAAGGGTTACATTCGAAAAATGATTTTACTATAGTCTTGAATTTATGCAACGGTAGTCTTGTAATGTCTAATGGCAACTTATTGTACATGTCAAGCTTAAGACTAAATCCGTGTTTGTAAGTTTTTACAAGTCTAGTTCTAGGAACATGTAGTTTTTCTTTATTCCTGGTGGACTAATATCGCGGAACATACAGGGGGGTTAAATCGATAGGCATTGAGGTCACCCCTCGCCCTGCCACCGATGATCCACCCTTCCAGGTACACCGAGTCCTATGGCTATGAGGACCTATGGGGCTGTACCAAAAAAAATAACATCGACATCATTCAACGATTCCAAAACAAGGTACTCAAGGGTATTGTAAATGCACCATGGTACGTAAGAAAAGAACATCTCCACCGGGACCATACTAAAGAGTTCGTTGCTACAATTTATACAAAAATACGCAGAAGTTCACGAAAAAAGACTTCATCATCATGTAAACGTTGAGGCAATCCAGCTCCTCGACAACACAGATCAAGTAAGAATGCTGAAAAGAACTAAATAAACCTTTTGAGTTAGTGTAGTGCAAAGTGATAGTGTAAATATATGTATTTAAAAAAAGACAAGAACATAGTGTCTTGGTCTCCCGAGATACAGGCTGACGCCTTGTTCGGGGACCACTAGTAATAGGTGTTATTGTAATTTAACTTTTTTGCGAATAAATATATTTGTATATGTCTTCCCCTTAAATAGAGACAGTAAGCAACGTTCCTTTGGACTCATCCTTAGATATAGAGGTAATTTATTTTATAAAACTATGTCAAATTAAAATTGCACAAATGGCCTTCTTGGCTAGATTGTAATACTATTAGCTTTTTGTACCCTAATCAATTAAAAAAAAACATTTTTATGTAGAGGTATGTACTCCATCTTACTGAAAAAGCGTTATCTTATACCATTCCAGCCGATAGCATCTGAGTTCTCAAAATATCCATTTGTGACACAGACAGACAAAGTCACACTCATTTCATTTTCATTTTCAAGGGTTCCTTTTAATATTTTCGTCAGCAACCCTAAAAATAAACTAAAAATATTATTATTGCGAAACAGACAAAGCGAAACCATAAGGGTTTGTTTTACAACGGAACCCTAAAAATCGTGGGGTGTTCGATATAGGTACCTCTATTCTGACCGTTTAATGTGGGTCGGCTTAGAGTTCAGAGGAGTCGGTCACAGACGTACAAGTGCAGCTAATACAGGTTTATAAAATCAAAAACAACCCCCGACACTTTGCCCAGTCCCGAAGGTTACCTATTTTTTTTAGGGTTCCGTACCCAAAGATTAAAAACGGGACCCTATTACTAAGACTCCGCTCTCCGTCTGTCTGTCTGTATGTCACCAGGCTAAATTCATGTACCGTGATAGCTAGACAGTTGAATTTTATACAGATGATGTATTTCTGTTGCCCCTTAATAACAAATACCTACTAAAAACAGATCATAATACACATACATAAATACAAATACATACAAATAACGTGATTTTATATATTTATTTATTTATATTGTTGTCCATTTTTTTTAACAAGTTGTTTTGCCAAATAATGGTACGGAACTCTTCGTGCGCGGGTCTGACTCGCATCTTGTTTCTTATAGCGTACCCTGTATGTATGTACCTAACTATGTTTGTTCGCGGAATCTTGCAACTCAATTTTGAAGGTATCTTCAACCAATTGAGCTGAAATTTTGTATACATGTTTACTTTGGATGACAATGCATGGTCGGCTATGTGACGTCACTCTGAATCCGACATGGCGGAACACCCAAGATGGCTGACAAGTTATGTTTAATGGACTCCTACAATATGGGTATCAAATGAAAGGGCTTGCTGAGAATTACTCGAAAAATTAAATGACATCACTCTAAATCCAACATGGCGGTATACTCAAGATGGCGGACTAGTTATTCTTAATGCACTCTTACAATATGGGTATCAAATGAAAAGCCTTGCTGAGAGTTACTTGAAAAATTATATGACATCCCTCTAAATCCAACATGGCGGTCATGAGATGAACAGACAAGAAACCAAATATCCAGTGATAACTAAAAATTAAAAAATAAATTAAAAGCTTACAAGCTTTTATTTAAATGTACCGACTAAAAATAATAAAATAAACCTTTTTACATTAAAGTTTATTGTCAACTTAAAACGTCTTTACACAATATGTGTAATGAAAAAGCTTGTCGCGGGATTTAAGCAGGTACTCGTATTTACATTGTTTGAAAAAAAAAAAAAAATTAATTATATCAAGTTACAGGTACACAGGTTTTGATAAAACATGATTAAGACCCACCGCCAGATAATCTGCTTTTAAATAAAAACTGAATGCAAATCGGTCCAATCGTTTAAGAGGTGCCACGGACAGACACACACACAGGCACACACACATAGCGGTCAAACTTATTACACCCCTCTTTCGGGGGTTAAAAAGCGTCTAGCTCAGGGCACTTTTTATCTCAGATACAAAGATTATAAGACACACAAAGACAGGTAAGCGTTAAGAACAGTTTTTTAACAGACTTAAAAAAAGGAGGATGTTCTCATATCGTGTATGTATTTCTTTAAATGTTTGTAATCTCAGAACTCTGTCTTATTTCTTTAAATGTTTGTAATCTCAGAACTCCGTCCTATTTCTTAAAATGTTTGTAATCTCGTAAACACCCGGTGACATTGTTTGGTAAACCGTATCCATCGAGGACATAGCCAATAGAGAGGAAATGTCATTTATTTTGTCTGAACAACAATTCCGCCAAAAATATTTCATAATTGTAAATGTGTTTCGGAATTCTTATGACCAAATTTCCCCTCTATTGGATATGTGCTCGATGACCGTATCCAGGGCTGGATTTAAAGGTCTGGAGGCCTCAGGGCAACAAAGGAGCAGAGGTTCCCATTGCCCCAACATATTTTCCAAACAAAATGAATTTTTTTTTCATTCAAGTTTTTCAATAAATAATTTATTGTAAAACCAAGTAGATTGTCTTAGTCATTTGTAGATTATCTGATTCATTAGTCATTTGAAAAACAGTTCCGATTTACCAATTTTTTCTAATATTTTGATTTATTTTTTAGTCGGTGTTTAATAGTCGTACTGATCACATACGCAGTGCATACAATTGCACCTTTCGCGAAAGTTTTTATTTTGTTGTGTTCTTTTCATAATTATTTTTAGTAGGTACCTAAATAAGTGGGAACACCTTGGGGCGATTTAGATACTTTGTTCGTGTGTTTTTACTGTGAGTTTTAGTTGATTGAGTGTTAGATATAAAGTTGTTTATGAGTAGGCTGTTAGGCAGCTGAATAGTTACCTTTGTTATGTTGTTGGATAGAACAGTGATATACAGTCAGTGAGTTGTAAATAGTTAGAGTAGCTATACCAAACAAAAAACGTGTCGCAACTTGATGACAGCGGGGGTGCCTGCGCGGGGCGCGCTCGCCCCCGCACACAAGTATTCGCTGCAGCGCTACACGATTAGAATGTCGTCTATCCATACCATCAATACATGCAGCGCTAGATCGCTAATAGAGAATAGTTTTCTCGCGACCAAAACGTCGTAAAGCGCCGTGAATTTCGTGGCGCTTACACGTTTCGTTCAACATAGTGTAACAACATGTCGCTCTAATAGATTTTTTTCACCGCAGAAGGGACACTTCAGACAGCTATTAATGCAGTAGGTACCTATGAATATTATATTTCAAAACGTAAAAATATTTAAGTACATTAAATTAAAACGAATCGTTAAGCGTTTAGTCATTTTTTTTTAAATAAATTGGTATTTTATCCAACAAGTACGTACATACATAGGTAGGTAGGTACTTACACTTACTAGACCCCACACTTTATTTCACTCTGCCCCTCCTCTCATGCCCGTGGATGCAGTAAGAGCCTGCTAAGGGATACCTCCGAAAGATGGGCAGCAGCGTCTTTCCATATACCAACATCCCGTACTGCGCTCGCCAACCCGCCTGCCAAGCGTGGTGAGTATGGCAACTACCCCTCATGGAGACCCATGAGGGAGGCCTTTGTTCATTAGTGGACGTTTTTTGGCTGAAATGATGATGATTATCTAGCCCAAAACTAAGCAGAGCTCTTGTTATGGCTACTAGATAACTGATATAATAAATACAATACATAAATACCTATTTATTTATTATTATACGTAGAAAATGACCTGAACACCCAGAACAAATATCTGCAGCGATCACTAAACATTTGTCCCAAGGCGGGAATCGAACCCACCTCCTGCATCGCAGGCGAACCTTCGCCCACCACGCCACAGAGGTCGTCAATCTATTACATTAAGAATTTGTTCAGACAACAATATAGGTATAATACAGCTTCAGTTTATAAGTAATGACGATTGCAAAAGATACCTACAGTAGGTACCTATACCTTATAGAGTACCTACTGTTACTGTTCAGACAGACGGCCTAGGGCGAGTAATATGAGTTAAAAATAATCAGTTAAACCTTTGTCGCCAACCCTTAGTAGGTACCTACACATCCCATCTGTACGAATCACTTTTCATAATCTATGATTTTCAAACAAAATGTCAGTACAATAGAAAATAATGTACAAAAATTAATTTTAGTTGGTTTTAGTTGATATTCTGTTTACTTTCCGATGATAAGTCACGCCACTATCTTTTTTCTTCGCAGTTGATTGATTAATTACACATTTTTAACACGCAAGACGGCATTTTTAATTTGGGTTTATTCGCATGCGGTCGCGATGGGCGTCGACGAACGACTAAATGAGTTGTTGCCGGCCGGCAATTTTAAAAATTTTCGCTGTGGTTTTTCCAATTGGGTTACGTACTTATTGTAACAAGGGTTCCATACTTGTGAGGCGTATTCAAGGTGGCTACGGACCAGTGAACAATACAGAATTTTGACTCTTGATAGACTTAAAATCCTTGGTCTCTCGGAAAAGAAAACCCAGCATCTTCATCGCCTTCGAGATACGTAAAAGAAATATGAAAAAAAATACCAATTAGTCAATAATAATGATTTGTTTAAGAATTTAATAACACCAATTGTTCACATACTGCAATTAATTTATATGTATATATTAATTAAAAAAAAATGTCGAGACACGGAATCGAATACCCAACCTCCGAGGTTACGGGCAAGTACCACCCCACTCAACCATTGAGCCATTAGGATACTCCCTCAAGATGGGTAGTAAATTTCAAGTGCTTATCAGGGCCACTTGAGATTTTGATATTTTACTGACTGTCTGATTGGACTGAACAATGATTTCTGTTAATATTTAAGAATTGTACAATCAAATAATACATGTACATATGTACAAAGTACTGTAGGTAAAGGTAAAAGAGCCAAAAAAATATCAAAGGAAAAGATGTTTACTAGTGCTTACTAGTTGGAATTTGAAACATTTTTTTTTCGATTTCCCTACTTTTGGGGCCCTCCATTTGTGGAGGCCCGGGGCTTTCGCCCCTGTTGCCCTCCCTTAAATCCGGCCCTGAGCGTATCACTTATTTGAGCGACAGTTTCTTCGAAACTAAATAAGCTAGCTTAACCGCTATAGTTTTCTTAGAAAGTTCACGGTTAAAACTACATTCATGATTATTTTCACATACCTATATTAATAATAAGCAGTTAAGATATTAGAGGACACTCGAAAAAAAGTTATAAGCTATAAAATCTCGCAAACGCAACCCTAAATCTAAATTTTATTGTCTTCGCAACTTCTAAATGGTTTTTAAGTACCTATTCAACGATACCCCATACGATGGGAAAATCAAGAAAAAAAATATTTAGGAAAATCAAATCAGTTCAGGCAGACAGCAACACAATATACAGAAATGTGATTGCAGGGCGAAAATATTTTTTCGTGGTACGGCGCAGGCGGCGAAGGACAGGAGGCGCGTGTCGCAGACCGCTGGGGCGGGCGCGTGCGCCGCGTGGACGCCGCGGGGCTCGGCCGCGGCTCCATCAACGTCAGCGCCGTGCGCGAGACCGACGCCGGCCTCTACCGCTGCCGCGTCACCTTCCCCAACCGCTCGCCGCCCGCGCGCAACAACGGCACCTTCTACTACCTCGACGTGGACGGTGAGCGCTCCCCCGTCCCCGCCCCCCGCTCCCCGCCTGCCGGGCGCGTCCTACACTCCGTCTCTGCCGCAGGGGGCAACCTGATCGCCACGCCGCCCATGAACGTGACGGTGCGCGAGGGCGAGCGCGCCGAGCTCGAGTGTCTGCCCAAGAGCCCAGAGAGCGTCGTGGAGTGGGAGCGGGATGGTGCGCCGCTCGACGCCACGCCCGAGCTGGCGGCGCGCGCCGAGCGCCCCGCCAACGGCAGTCTGGTGCTGCGCCGCGCCGCCTCCTCCGACCCCGGCGAGTACGCCTGCCGCGTGCGCGACCCTGCGGGCCGCTCGCAGAGCGCCAGCGCCTTCCTCGACGTGCAGTGTGAGTGCCCCCGCAGCCCGCGCCGAGCGCCCTCGCTCGCCACGCGCTCTCACCTCAGGCATCTCACACTTGCAGATGCCGCGAAGGTGGTTTACGCGCCGAAGGAGCGCCACCTGCCTCTCGGCAAGCCGGCGAGTCTCGACTGCCACTTCAGCGCCAATCCCCCGCTCACCAACCTGCGCTGGGAAAAGGACGGCTTCCTCTTCGACCCTTACAACGTGCCCGGCGTCTTCTACAGCAGGAATGGAAGTCTACTGTTTAACCAGGTGCGCTCTCGTCGCTCCGCCGTTCGGCAGGTTTCGATCTCTCTAACGGTATCCTCTCGCTGGCAGGTAGACGAGTCGCACGAGGGCCAGTACTCGTGCACGCCGTACAACGCGCTGGGCACGGCGGGCGCGTCACCGCGCGTCCGCGTGCGCGTGCTGCGGCCTCCCGCGCTGCAAGCTCGCCCGCTGCCACTGTACGTGGCGCGCCTCGGGGCCACGCTCACGCTGCCCTGCGCGCTGCTGCCCACCTCGGCGCAGGAGGGCGACGGCGCCCCCGCCCCGCTCTGGACGAGGGTAAGTCGGCCTCCCCCGGCCCGCTCCTTGGCTTGCCGCCCTCGCTGACGCGCGCGTCTCATCCGCAGAAGGATGGCACCCCTCTGCCGGTCGGGCGGCACTCGATCGACGCGGGCAGCCTGACGATAGTCGACGTGACGTCTGCGGACCGCGGCGTGTACACGTGCAGCGCGACCAACGACGCGGCCTCCGTCAGCGCCGACACCGAGCTGCTCGTGGAGAACGTGCCACCGCGCGCGCCGCGCCGCCTGCTCGCCGAGCCTGCGCCCACCGCCGTGCACCTCTCCTGGGAGCCAGGTAACCGCCCCGGCCCTCCCTCCCTCACTCCCCTCCCCTCCCCTCCTCGGCCTTGCCGCCCGCCACCCCCTGACCGCGTCTCTTTGCCCGCAGGCGAGAGCGGGCTCGAGATGGAGTACATCGTGTGGTACCGCGAGCGCGCCGCTAGCGAGTGGCGCACCATGAAGATCCTGTCGCGCGGCGTGACGGAGGCCACGGTGGGCGGCCTGCGCCCCGCGGCCGAGTACGAGCTGCGCGTGCTCTCGCAGGACGCCATCGGCGACGGCCTCTTCAGCAAGCCCATCTTCGTGCGCACTCACGGTGAGCGAGCGGCCTCGGACTCGATGCGGCGCCGGGCCGCATTCCAACTCAATCTTTCTCGATCTTTCGTCCGCAGGTCCCGAGGGCGCGGAACCGTTCGAGCCGGATCCGACGACGGAGGCGGAGGTGGCGGAGAGCGCGGGCGGCGAGGCCGCGCTGGCGGCTCCGAGCCCGGAGGCCCCGGCGACGGGGGGCGACGCGGGAGACGACCTCGAGGTGTCGGCGCGGCTGCTGGAGGAGGGCGCCCTGGTGCGCTGGCAGCGCGCGCGCGGCGACGTGGCACCCTGCGCCGTGCGCTGGTACCGCGGTGACCGCCTGCTGGAGGTGACGCACAGCGAGCGCGACTACGTGCTGGTGGCGAGCGTGGAGGAGGGCGCGCAGTACTGGGCGCGGGTGGCCTGCGCGCGCGGCGCGGGCGGCGCGGGGCTGCAGGTGCCGGCGTACGGGCGGCTGCGCGCGGCGGCGGCGGGCTGCGCGGGCGCGGCGCTGCTGCTGGCGGTGCTGGCGGGCGCGCTGTACGCGGCGCGCCGCCGCCTGCCGCGCCTCTCCGGCAAGCGAGCGCGCTGAGCTCATTTCGACGCGATTTATTTATTGAGAAGATAGATTTACATCGTTCTGTTTATTCTGTCATCGAGGCCTCGAACTCAACCTGTAAAAATTATTGAATAAGTATTTTTACCAATCTGTTGTTTTATTTGAAGAATTGATTTTGAGGTGTAGTCTGAAAAGATGTCTTCGCTTTGTTGCGGTTAACTTCAGCACGCCAGTCTCCCCGCGACCACGACCAGGTGCAACCCGGTCGAAACGTCGGGATTAAATCAAACGCGATAAATACCCGATAATCCAATATGGTAATAATGCATAATAAGTATATCGACTAAGCAACATAACAATAATAAAGTTTACCTATGTGAAGGTGCTTAAAATTATTATATATACTAACGGCATTTAAGAAATAAGAATAGAGTTACAATGTGGTAACAGAATAACAAAATATTAAGTAAAAATTAAGCATTCAGAATAGAATATAAAAAGAAAAAAAACGTAGGTAGAAAATCAACATTATCTTTACATAATAAGAGAAATTAGGGAGTAAACCACTACAGTTTAGATTACAAATCAACTAAATAAAAAAACATTTAGGTAGAAAATCACTCTTAGGATTCAATAATTCAAACATCTTACAACGTGTAATAGATAAGTACCTACTTATTATTTCCGTGTCGGGGTATGTACCCCCGACTTTTAATCGTGGGTTCGTTACCGGCCGTGAACCAATGGATTTTTCTTTCTTGAAAAGTGTAAGTTCACATTTAACACCTGCTTAACGGTGAAGGAAACATCGTGAGGAAACCCGCGGCTTAGTTAGCTTCAGACGTATTGACCTGTTCTTTCCTCTGACTGACAGCTGACTAAGCTGAGAGGATGGTATTTTATTTTATTTTATATATTTATTTGGAACAATAAACAACCACAATATACAATTTAACATGAAAAGGTAGGTTTCAAATAATAAAGTCGGTAATACTGCGGCCCACAACATTGTCCACATAGTAACTGTTACAATATTAACAAAATAATACTAGATGATAATTATTATTAATAAATATAAAAATATATAAATATTGATTACAAAATGTTCAGCAAATCGTTATACAGAAATAGTAAATAGAAGGAGAATAGTGTAGTTACTTTGAGTTAAAATCATTAGATAAAAGTACTGCAGTAATTGATTTTTTAAAAGTGTATAATGAGCTGGCAAGAATATCTATGCTCTCAAAGTTATAATTATAATTAGCAACCATGTGTCGGATTGGACAACGAAGTCCCGAGTTGGTTCGGCATTTGTGCAGAGCAAACAGAGAACGGGTACGACATGTTCGCTGGTTGCAGGTTCTCGGTACCACGTAACAAAGTTTCCGAACAAGATCGATACAGTCATAGTTATTATGTACAATATTATACAAGGTGACCATCTCGAGATATGTACGTCTGGACTTTAGAGAAAGAAGTTTGTAATTGGCAAGAGATTTATTATACGAAAGGTAGTGTCTATAACATTTAAAGATAAGCGTGCGCAGAAATTTTCTCTGTACCCTCTCAATTGCCTCTATGTACTTGGAATAAAAAGGGGACCAAACAGGGGCGGCATACTCCAGTTGAGAGCGTACTAACGTTTTATATAAATAAATATGGGTGGAAGATCGCTTAAAGTCAGCAGACGACCTGCGTATGAAGCCAAACATTTTAAAGGCTTTATTAACAACTGCGTTAACATGGAGGTCTAATGTGAGCTTGCTATCCAATAGGACTCCGAGGTCACGAATCGAAGTCACAGTTTTTAGAGGAGCACTAAAGAGATGATATATGTGTAGAATGACGTTATGATTTTTAGTAAAGGTTATTTTATTACACTTGGGTAAGCTTAGGTGGAGTTTGTTGGTAGCACAATAATTAGTAAATCTATTTAAGTCTTCCTGAAATAGAATGCAGTCATGGATGTCTTTAATCGATTTGTAAGCTTTAAGGTCGTCCGCGTATAGGAGAAAATTGGAGTTGAGGAAACATTGATCAATGTCGTTAATGAAGAGGATGAATAGCAGAGGGCCAAGAATGGAGCCCTGGGGAACGCCGGACGTGACATTTATACTGTAGGAGTGGTAGCCATTGATGACAACGGTTTGTGTTCGATTGGATATATATGAACAGAACCACCGCAATAAGTTGCCCCGGATGCCATTGTACGCAATCTTATTTAAGAGAATTTCGTGATCCACCTTGTCGAATGCTTTTTGGAAATCAGTATAAACGGCATCAACCTGGGTGCCCATGTCTAGATTTTCAAAAAGGTTACTTACAAAAAGAGTTAAGTTAGTTGACGTAGACCTGCGCTTTACAAAACCATGCTGTTGAGGGATGATAATATGGTGAAGGAGTGGATATATCTGATTATGAACGAGTCTCTCAAATAGCTTCGACAAGGTGGACAGTATGGATATGGGGCGATACTGTTCGACATCGTTTCTAGGGCCATTTTTATGTACAGGAGTAATATACGCGCACTTCCAGACTTTGGGGAAGACACCATGACTAATGCATTTGTTAAAAATTATACCTAAGGGTTTGAGTATGCTGACAGCTACGTGTTTAAGGAAGTAAGGCGTGAGACCGTCAAGACCGGGGCCTTTAGAGATATCTAGTTGCTTGAGTTCTCTTAGAATATCGTCTTCATCGAGGTAGATGTCGCTTAAAACAACCTGATTGGTAGAAGTATCAGCTGGTGGAACCCACTCATGGAGACCAGGTGAAACTGGTTCAAACACGGATTGGAAATAGTCACAGAACATATTACATATGGTCTCCGGGACATTGGATTTGGTTGAATTATATGACATAAATGTTGGTATCTCTGAATTAGCATTGCGATTCTTTATGTATTTCCAGAAGTATTTAACGTTTGTAGAAATATTATCTTCGACAGACTTCATATAATACTTAAAGCATTTGTTACATTTATCCCTAAACGCAGCTCTGTATTCTGAGAATTTAACATAATCGCTGTTATTCTTGAATTTTTTCCACTTTGTCCAAGCCTTACTTTTCTTTTTGCTTAAACTTATTAATGAAGGGGTGAACCATGTTGGAAAGTTTGAGGACTTGACACTGAATAGAGGTACATGATCATTGATTATTTCTTTAATTATACCGTAAAATAAATCAAGAGAATTTTCTACTGATAGTGGATTAAGCAGAATAGACCAGTCTATTTCAGATATTTTAGTATTTAAAAGAGTATAATCAGCCTTTTGAAAATTATGTTTTAAAATTGTTTTTTTTTAAGGGATTTTTTTGGTGTATCAAAAGAAATAAATGCAACAAATGCTGGGTGTTGATCGTCAAGATTCACGAGTGAGTGTGACTGGTGCTCGATCTTGACGTCTGAGTTCGAGATAAATAGGTCCAGTATTTTGCCATGCACGTTGGGTATGTGGTTGTACTGTAAAGCATTCAGGGTAGACATACAGTTACGGAGTAGGTAGTACAGGAGTAGGTAAAACAATGTTAATAACTGTCGAAAGAGCACAAAGAGCGATACTTAAAGTATCAACTTTCCGCCCTTTTATATTTCCTACCAACCTTTTATACAAATCGTGTGATGTGTTAACAGTTCGACAGTTATTCATAATGCACACAGTACTAAAACAACACACAGCACTTCCCTACAGTACTGAGCTTACTAACTCACGACGGAATAATGTTTGCCCTATATTATCAGGTAAAAAACACACCTTTGCTCATAGATTTTATAGTTTCCTTGGACCATTTTTGTACAATAGAATAAATGCGATAACTAATATATTTTCTCTTAATTATAATAATTGTAAACTTGTTGTTAAAAAGTATCTCCAAAGTATGTCATATGACGATACAGAGAAGTTATTAGCTATAATAAAGTAGGTATAACACTTTATTTTTACAAACTTGCATAAATAATGTTAACATTAGTTTAAGCTTCACTTGTCACTGTTGTTTTAATTATTTTTTCTTTATGCAATCTTATCAGATCTTTTAAAATTTTTGTGTGATTAAATTTATTTGCTTGTGACCTAGTTTTTGCCTGAAAAACAGGATCACCTAGTTCAGGCACACGCTAAGTTCATTAGGTTTCTTTGATTAAATTAGATATAAGTAATATGTACTACTTAGCCGTAAGTTATTTCAATAAAAAATATTATTATTATTATTATTATTATTATTACTTAACAATAGGCCGCGAGGGGAAGTGTCGTGGCAAGGCAGTCCACGACTAAAAATTGAGTTCATACTAAAAGGCCAAGTAATATTTGTGAGATTATAATCACCAAGAATGTAAATGTTATCTATTCTAGAATCACTGAGTGTTTCAAGAAGTATGTCAAAGTGATGTTCATAATCAGTCGTTATAGCCCACGGAGGTATATAGACGGCGCTTAGGATATGACATTTCGATTTGTTCCTACTAGGCATCTCAACAAGTAAGTGTTCGATTCGCTTGGATACATTGATATTAGACAAATTTGATGAAATTACACACTCTGACGGAAGGAGCGTCCGTTGCACTGCTATGAGAACACCACCCCCATCCTTCCATCATCATCATCCATCCTTTTGTCAAAATTTATTTTCTATGGTTTTGACTCTAACAGCACTAGATGGTTTACAAGCTACCTTAGTGACCGCTTGCAATATGTTGAAGTTCGCACGAATGATGGTTTCGTTTCTAAATCTACCATATTGCCAGTGTCAAGTGGTGTTCCTCAGGGTTCGATCCTGGGTCCTATTCTTTTTGCCTTGTACACAGCAGATATAATTAATAATTTTGAATATAGTAAATATCATCTCTATGCCGATGATCTGCAACTTTATACGTCATTCAAGCCAAATAAAATCGATGAAGCTCTTAGTCAATTTAATAGTGATTTAGATAGGTTGGCGGTCTGGTGTGACCGTAATAACCTTTCCTTAAATCCAAATAAAACAAAATTTCTCGTTCTTGGGTCCAAAAGTAAGAGGGCAGAAATTCTAGGACATGATCCTAAAGTTCACATCAAAGGCGCCCATATAGAAAGAGTTACTGAGGCCCGTAATTTGGGTTTGTTGATGGATGAAACTTTTCACTTCGAAAATTATGTTTCACAAATAGCGCGTAATTGTTTCTATAGGCTGTCTGTTCTATACAAAATCCGGCAGTATCTAGATATAAACCTACGATTGTTACTTTGCGACTCACTTATTCTGTCAAAACTATCATATGTCGACAATGTGTTTGGAGAGTGCTTGCTAGCCCGCTCAAAAAAACTTATACAGCGTGTACAAAATGCTTGTATCCGCTTTTCTTTTCACATTCCACGTCGAGCTCATATATCTCCTCACATTAATAGTCACAATCTTCTTAACATGTCATCCCGTCGCACCCTGCACCTTGCCACATTGCTTTTTGGAGTTGTAAAAACACAACAACCACCTTATTTGTATGAAAAGCTATTTTTTTCTAATCGTAAAGCCCGTTTTGCCCAACTGTTAATCTGTCCACGCCATAAAACGACCGCATTTCGTGGCAGCTTTCGATATGCTGCCACGAAATGTTGGAATAATATCCCGCCACCTATTAGAAATTCAAACAGTTTGACCTCTTTTAAAACCTCACTTAAAAAACATCTGTTAAATTCTCAGAAATTGAATTCATAAACGGTCGTTTTTAGGGCTTGTTTAGTGTAAATTAAGTTTTAAAATTAAGATTGTCAATGTTTTTATTTTGAATTATATAACCTTAAAGATTTGTAATAGGTAATATCTACCTAATTGATAATAATGTTACAAAATATATTTTCTAGTTTATTTATTGTTAAATTTAATACTGTTATTTCTTCGATGTTTTGTTTTGGTCGGTGTTGCGTCCTGTGGGACAAATACGGCGCCACTGAAAATCAGTGTCGTGTTCTCACGGCGTGTGCTGAGTTGGCGACCGATTTATGTTTCTGTACCTTAATGTGTTATTTTTCATGTACATATGTATCTTTGAAACATAAATAAACATTTTCTATTCTATTTCTATTCTATCCAGCCTTTCTGTAGCCAGTCGGTCACGATCAGTCCTAAAGACAAGATATCGGTCGTCTATAAATTCATTATTGTGAATTTCCGGTACCAACCATGTTTCTGTAAAAACAATGACGTCATAAACGGACGAGAGAATTTCAATGAAGACATTATGAAGCTTGGTTCTAAGACCCCGGCAGTTTTGATAGTAAATAGTAAGTTGGTCGTTGTTATCCATTATTATGACTATTATAAATAAATGCGTGCTTGTGAATGAGTATTAAATGAGCGTAAAAAAAGTATGAGCATGGTTTGTACTGTGTGTAAAGAGAGCACATAGAAGTGAATCGGCAGTCAACAGAAGATAAAGTCTTAAAGAAAATCCAAAAATAATTATGATGAAAATTATGTCCAAAGTCCAGTTTGTACATTATACTCGTTTTTTAAGTTAACCTTATCGCAAATGGTTAAAATAATATAAAATATTGAACAAAAAACATATGTAGTATTAACGATTATTAAACTATGAATTAAATGCAGTTTGGCAAAAATAACTCTAACAAAAAAATCCATAGAATAAATTAGTTGTAATATAGTAATAATAATTCTAACAAAACTATGCACAGAAAATTCATTATTGTTTTTTATTAGTAGATGTTTTAAATTTTCCCAAGTCAGCCTCGGATCGAACGACAAAAGCCGGTGCAGCGTCGTGTTCGCGTACCAAGATAGCGGAATTCCTAATCCACACATATCTGTGATTGGTGGATTTTGCCAGTTCCCGGCATTGACGAAATAAATGCTTATTTTTCAACGTGAGATGTTCATTCATGTAGACTCGGCAGGAGCTCCCAGAAATACCAAGCTGGTCCGACTTTAAAGTCTTAGCTCGGCGGTATGCC
Source organism: Pasiphila rectangulata (assembly GCA_963082625.1). Lineage (NCBI taxonomy): Eukaryota > Metazoa > Arthropoda > Insecta > Lepidoptera > Geometridae > Pasiphila > Pasiphila rectangulata. The sequence continues at coordinate 22,583,693 of OY720242.1, forward strand.
CCAAGTACATTATCGCGCATAATCCTGGTATTGAATTTAACAATAATGTTTTTAGGCCTCGCAGTATTTTGTTGAGCCTGCGGAACGCGGTGTAGTGAAATAATGTCCTGGGTAGGTATTGGAACGTTGAGCGCGGATCCAATAGCGATGATGATCGCGGATAGGTTTTCATTTCGTTTTTCAGGCACATTACATATTTCTATATTGCACTGGCGGGATTGTTGTTCCAAGGACTCGATCTTTGCTTCAAGGCCAGCAAGGGCGGGATAGGTCTCAATCCCTCGATTAGTCGACGCTACTTCTTCCACTCGCTTAATAATCCGGTCGTGTTCGTCACAGCAAAACTGAACTGAACTCTTAAGGTTTGACATATCTTGGTTTAAAATAGTAAAGTTAGCTTGTATGTTTTTCTGCTCGGTCTTCAGGGATCTCATTTCCTCACGAATCTCTGACAGTGCGCATTTGATGTCATCTCTAATGCTTAGAATATTATTATTATTTTCGTTCCGCCATTCCTGCAGCTTGCTGTATAAGGTCTCGGTGAACGCGGCAAAGTCAGCAGGACTTGAAGTTTTCGAGTGATCAACCGGGTTCGTGTTGAATGATATATCCATAGTATCATCGCAGGTAGGTACTTGGGTACTGCGTACAGGAGTGCTTAAATTAGATTTATTACGGCGTGTCACATTAGCACAGGAGGGACAGCTCCAAGTAGATAAATACTCCCTGGTGAGCTCAGAGTAATGTTTCGGCGATATATTTACGCATTCGGCATGGTAGCTGTCATTACAGATATGACATTTCATAATATGTGTGCCCGACGAAAGGAGATTTCTGCAGCCACTGCAATTTGTGTTCATTTTATAATAGATGGTGTATTTGTCTAATGAAGATGTACAATAGCGCCCTCTATGAATCCTGTGCAGTACTAGCTAGTTGAGTAGCTTGGCAATAGGAGGCAAGGATGCGCAAACGCAGGCAAGCTTGTGCAGTGTGCCAGCAGATGGTTCAAGCAGTATGCAGGAGATGGCGCTTTTATAAACGTAGGCCAGCGATGATTTGCATAAAATTAATTGGTTGAAAATGTGATTCAACACTCCACGTTCACTGTAGCAGGTTCAGAACCCGTAAAGGATAGTTTGAATCACTAAGGATGCGAATAATGTCTTGATAAGAGTGAGAAATAACAGTTTTTTATGCACAACACGTCTTATGTTCAGCACTTGAGATAAACAGTGTCTTAATGAGATTTTAGTTAGAATTCTTCAGGATTGTCACTTTCATAAAGTTTCTATGATAAAACTCAGTCACTTATATCACTTCTTCTATTTAAATGTTTAAAAACAATCGGGAGCTATTCACAATGTAAACAATACAGGAAGCGCCATCTAGCGTGTAGAAGTCTAGGTATAGGTGCTGGGCAAGCCCAATCCATCTAACAACGTCCCAGGCACTGCAGCGTCCCGTACACAGCATTATTACCAGTTGCTGACGCTGTATAAATCATCTATAATAGATGCGAAGGCCTTACTTTTTATTAAGTGCTAATTAAATAAAACCGGGCAAGGGCGAGTAGGACTCGCGCACCGAGGGTTCCGTGCCATCATACAATATAATATATGATAAAGGCAATTTATATTTGTTGGAGAACCTAGGCAGCGCCATCTAGTAAAGGTATCGGGAACGTTGTAAATGTTTTTAAAAACTAACAGAATGAAATCTATTGGAAATTGACAGTAAAAATAAGTTACAATGAGACGTCTATGAGCGTTTTTAAACTCAATGAGAATGAATCGGTATAGTCGACATAATGCACCCCTTTACGTTCCATTTTCCAATACAAACTATAGACATATGTATGTAATTCATACATGATTAGGACATGCGACAACTTCAACAAATTATGCAAAGATAACGATGCTATTGATTTGTTCTGTACGAGTGTGAGCTCGGCGCGGCGACTCCTTAGCAATAGATTATTTTTAAAGTGATAGGTAACAACAAGCATTACTATTAGCGTAGTACCTACTTGGATTCTTAAGAGATATAAGTATAAGAGATAATAGTAAGTGTACCTACTTCTAAGCATGGAACATGTGTGTGTGTGTGTATGTGTAAAGACGAACATTTTTTTTTTTTTTTTTTGTAATCAGTCAGTAATGACTGCATTAGCGTTTGGACCGGTCGAAACGTCGGGAATAAAATAAAGGTAATTACGCGATAATCCCAATAATAGGTTAGGGTTAGGTTAGGGTTAGGTTAGGGTTAGGTTAGGGTTAGGTTAGGGTTAGGTTAGGGTTAGGTTAGGGTTAGGTTAGGGTTAGGTTAGGGTTAGGTTAGGGTTAGGTTAGGGTTAGGTTAGGGTTAGGTTAGGGTTAGGTTAGGGTTAGGTTAGGGTTAGGTTAGGGTTAGGTTAGGGTTAGGTTAGGGTTAGGTTAGGGTTAGGTTAGGGTTAGGTTAGGGTTAGGTTAGGGTTAGGTTAGGGTTAGGTTAGGGTTAGGTTAGGGTTAGGTTAGGTTAGGTTAGGGTTAGGTTAGGTTAGGTTAGGTTAGGTTAGGTTAGGTTAGGTTAGGTTAGGTTAGGTTAGGTTAGGTTAGGTTAGGTTAGGTTAGGTTAGGTTAGGTTAGGTTAGGTTAGGTTAGGTTAGGTTAGGTTAGGTTAGGTTAGGTTAGGTTAGGTTAGGTTAGGTTAGGTTAGGTTAGGTTAGGTTAGGTTAGGTTAGGTTAGGTTAGGTTAGGTTAGGTTAGGTTAGGTTAGGTTAGGTTAGGTTAGGTTAGGTTAGGTTAGGTTAGGTTAGGTTAGGTTAGGTTAGGTTAGGTTAGGTTAGGTTAGGTTAGGTTAGGTTAGGTTAGGTTAGGTTAGGTTAGGTTAGGTTAGGTTAGGTTAGGTTAGGTTAGGTTAGGTTAGGTTAGGTTAGGTTAGGTTAGGTTAGGTTAGGTTAGGTTAGGTTAGGTTAGGTTAGGTTAGGTTAGGTTAGGTTAGGTTAGGTTAGGTTAGGTTAGGTTAGGTTAGGTTAGGTTAGGTTAGGTTAGGTTAGGTTAGGTTAGGTTAGGTTAGGTTAGGTTAGGTTAGGTTAGGTTAGGTTAGGTTAGGTTAGGTTAGGTTAGGTTAGGTTAGGTTAGGTTAGGTTAGGTTAGGTTAGGTTAGGTTAGGTTAGGTTAGGTTAGGTTAGGTTAGGTTAGGTTAGGTTAGGTTAGGTTAGGTTAGGTTAGGTTAGGTTAGGTTAGGTTAGGTTAGGTTAGGTTAGGTTAGGTTAGGTTAGGTTAGGTTAGGTTAGGTTAGGTTAGGTTAGGTTAGGTTAGGTTAGGTTAGGTTAGGTTAGGTTAGGTTAGGTTAGGTTAGGTTAGGTTAGGTTAGGTTAGGTTAGGTTAGGTTAGGTTAGGTTAGGTTAGGTTAGGTTAGGTTAGGTTAGGTTAGGTTAGGTTAGGTTAGGTTAGGTTAGGTTAGGTTAGGTTAGGTTAGGTTAGGTTAGGTTAGGTTAGGTTAGGTTAGGTTAGGTTAGGTTAGGTTAGGTTAGGTTAGGTTAGGTTAGGTTAGGTTAGGTTAGGTTAGGTTAGGTTAGGTTAGGTTAGGTTAGGTTAGGTTAGGTTAGGTTAGGTTAGGTTAGGTTAGGTTAGGTTAGGTTAGGTTAGGTTAGGTTAGGTTAGGTTAGGTTAGGTTAGGTTAGGTTAGGTTAGGTTAGGTTAGGTTAGGTTAGGTTAGGTTAGGTTAGGTTAGGTTAGGTTAGGTTAGGTTAGGTTAGGTTAGGTTAGGTTAGGTTAGGTTAGGTTAGGTTAGGTTAGGTTAGGTTAGGTTAGGTTAGGTTAGGTTAGGTTAGGTTAGGTTAGGTTAGGTTAGGTTAGGTTAGGTTAGGTTAGGTTAGGTTAGGTTAGGTTAGGTTAGGTTAGGTTAGGTTAGGTTAGGTTAGGTTAGGTTAGGTTAGGTTAGGTTAGGTTAGGTTAGGTTAGGTTAGGTTAGGTTAGGTTAGGTTAGGTTAGGTTAGGTTAGGTTAGGTTAGGTTAGGTTAGGTTAGGTTAGGTTAGGTTAGGTTAGGTTAGGTTAGGTTAGGTTAGGTTAGGTTAGGTTAGGTTAGGTTAGGTTAGGTTAGGTTAGGTTAGGTTAGGTTAGGTTAGGTTAGGTTAGGTTAGGTTAGGTTAGGTTAGGTTAGGTTAGGTTAGGTTAGGTTAGGTTAGGTTAGGTTAGGTTAGGTTAGGTTAGGTTAGGTTAGGTTAGGTTAGGTTAGGTTAGGTTAGGTTAGGTTAGGTTAGGTTAGGTTAGGTTAGGTTAGGTTAGGTTAGGTTAGGTTAGGTTAGGTTAGGTTAGGTTAGGTTAGGTTAGGTTAGGTTAGGTTAGGTTAGGTTAGGTTAGGTTAGGTTAGGTTAGGTTAGGTTAGGTTAGGTTAGGTTAGGTTAGGTTAGGTTAGGTTAGGTTAGGTTAGGTTAGGTTAGGTTAGGTTAGGTTAGGTTAGGTTAGGTTAGGTTAGGTTAGGTTAGGTTAGGTTAGGTTAGGTTAGGTTAGGTTAGGTTAGGTTAGGTTAGGTTAGGTTAGGTTAGGTTAGGTTAGGTTAGGTTAGGTTAGGTTAGGTTAGGTTAGGTTAGGTTAGGTTAGGTTAGGTTAGGTTAGGTTAGGTTAGGTTAGGTTAGGTTAGGTTAGGTTAGGTTAGGTTAGGTTAGGTTAGGTTAGGTTAGGTTAGGTTAGGTTAGGTTAGGTTAGGTTAGGTTAGGTTAGGTTAGGTTAGGTTAGGTTAGGTTAGGTTAGGTTAGGTTAGGTTAGGTTAGGTTAGGTTAGGTTAGGTTAGGTTAGGTTAGGTTAGGTTAGGTTAGGTTAGGTTAGGTTAGGTTAGGTTAGGTTAGGTTAGGTTAGGTTAGGTTAGGTTAGGTTAGGTTAGGTTAGGTTAGGTTAGGTTAGGTTAGGTTAGGTTAGGTTAGGTTAGGTTAGGTTAGGTTAGGTTAGGTTAGGTTAGGTTAGGTTAGGTTAGGTTAGGTTAGGTTAGGTTAGGTTAGGTTAGGTTAGGTTAGGTTAGGTTAGGTTAGGTTAGGTTAGGTTAGGTTAGGTTAGGTTAGGTTAGGTTAGGTTAGGTTAGGTTAGGTTAGGTTAGGTTAGGTTAGGTTAGGTTAGGTTAGGTTAGGTTAGGTTAGGTTAGGTTAGGTTAGGTTAGGTTAGGTTAGGTTAGGTTAGGTTAGGTTAGGTTAGGTTAGGTTAGGTTAGGTTAGGTTAGGTTAGGTTAGGTTAGGTTAGGTTAGGTTAGGTTAGGTTAGGTTAGGTTAGGTTAGGTTAGGTTAGGTTAGGTTAGGTTAGGTTAGGTTAGGTTAGGTTAGGTTAGGTTAGGTTAGGTTAGGTTAGGTTAGGTTAGGTTAGGTTAGGTTAGGTTAGGTTAGGTTAGGTTAGGTTAGGTTAGGTTAGGTTAGGTTAGGTTAGGTTAGGTTAGGTTAGGTTAGGTTAGGTTAGGTTAGGTTAGGTTAGGTTAGGTTAGGTTAGGTTAGGTTAGGTTAGGTTAGGTTAGGTTAGGTTAGGTTAGGTTAGGTTAGGTTAGGTTAGGTTAGGTTAGGTTAGGTTAGGTTAGGTTAGGTTAGGTTAGGTTAGGTTAGGTTAGGTTAGGTTAGGTTAGGTTAGGTTAGGTTAGGTTAGGTTAGGTTAGGTTAGGTTAGGTTAGGTTAGGTTAGGTTAGGTTAGGTTAGGTTAGGTTAGGTTAGGTTAGGTTAGGTTAGGTTAGGTTAGGTTAGGTTAGGTTAGGTTAGGTTAGGTTAGGTTAGGTTAGGTTAGGTTAGGTTAGGTTAGGTTAGGTTAGGTTAGGTTAGGTTAGGTTAGGTTAGGTTAGGTTAGGTTAGGTTAGGTTAGGTTAGGTTAGGTTAGGTTAGGTTAGGTTAGGTTAGGTTAGGTTAGGTTAGGTTAGGTTAGGTTAGGTTAGGTTAGGTTAGGTTAGGTTAGGTTAGGTTAGGTTAGGTTAGGTTAGGTTAGGTTAGGTTAGGTTAGGTTAGGTTAGGTTAGGTTAGGTTAGGTTAGGTTAGGTTAGGTTAGGTTAGGTTAGGTTAGGTTAGGTTAGGTTAGGTTAGGTTAGGTTAGGTTAGGTTAGGTTAGGTTAGGTTAGGTTAGGTTAGGTTAGGTTAGGTTAGGTTAGGTTAGGTTAGGTTAGGTTAGGTTAGGTTAGGTTAGGTTAGGTTAGGTTAGGTTAGGTTAGGTTAGGTTAGGTTAGGTTAGGTTAGGTTAGGTTAGGTTAGGTTAGGTTAGGTTAGGTTAGGTTAGGTTAGGTTAGGTTAGGTTAGGTTAGGTTAGGTTAGGTTAGGTTAGGTTAGGTTAGGTTAGGTTAGGTTAGGTTAGGTTAGGTTAGG